>CM066214.1:2055000-2655000 GCA_033675125.1 Athetis lepigone
GTCAGTAAAAGTCTGACACACCTTCCCGCCGCACCCAGGACGGGAGCAGTCATTGGATGATTTCCCACTCACCAAAAATAAAAAGTTTCAAAAAGAGTACCGTGGAATTTCTCGCTTGTTGTTCTCCAGAGCGACTTACATTTTGGAACAAGCAACTGGCAATCTAGCTTTCTGACTAACCGCTGTTTAAAAGTGCTTTTAAAATGGTCTAATTTATAAAATACCTTTGATTTTTTTCTGCCTTGTATATATTTTACCCGTCCCCTAACATCAAAAGTATTATACTTATTTATTACTTAAACTAAACTCTAGGGACGCCTGCTTCAAAATTGAGTTTATTTTCCTTAGATACGTCTCATCCTGAATTTGAAGTTTACATACTTGGGAAAAGGTTAGAGAAATTATAAATAAACATGTTTATATATTTCTTACTAGCTAACCCTCGCAGTTTTGCGGTTATGGTTACTGTTCCTCTCCCATACGTTTTAGCGTGATGTAAGCCTATAGTATTCCTCATAAAAACTGTATCATATTGTACCGAAACCTTTTTTTTAACAAAAAAGTATCTTTTGCTTTTATTTTTTAATTCAATACAACTGTAAGTATAATGAGTTCAGCATTTCATTTCAATCAAGAATCATTGCGACGTGCATTTGTTTTTATTTTCTCATGACATCTATACCTACCAACCTAAAGCCCGGTTTCCACCGTGAGCGGAACGGACCCATTAATGACATAAACTCGCAAGCGGGCTTAATTCTGTATGCCAAAACAGATCATTATAATATTACCTTAAATGACTATAAAGGAAAATGTCAATCATAGCTATTATAGTCTCAAAAGTAATGCGTCATATTGTGGTTGTTTTATATTAAGGTATTATTATACTTTGCAAGCAACATAATTGGCTTGTCCCACTTTATTATCATAAACAAAATAGGTATATATTTTGATCGCACTAATATAAATGTTATTATATTTTTATTTTATAATATGAGATAAATGAAAACTATTGAATCATCGGAAATTCCTGAAATTATTCAAAAACAATGATAATACTGAATATTATTTGTATCATACGGGATTCTATTTCGAGAACGGGAATATATTATAGTCATTCACATTGTTTTTGAACTAACAAAAATCCGTTTAAAAATATCGTGACGACGCAGTGGCTATATATGTTGGAAGTGGTGGGTTCGAATCCGGCCAAGTAACAATGTGACTTTTTCAACTCATATGTACTTTCTAAAGTTTATCTTGGACGCAGGCATACCGTGCCCCCGGAAAGCACGTAAAGCCGTTGGCCCCGGTTATCATTCGTAGAACTTTTACAATCGATACTGATAGTTTTTTTTATTGTGTGGTGGGAAATCATCGAATGACTGCTTCCGTCCTGGGTACGGCGGGAGGGCGTGTCAGACTTTTACTGACTAAAACCCACTCATGTTCCTTCGATTGCCCTTTATGTTCCAGGCTCACGGTAACTATTATAAACATTCCGCAACCCCGGCAGGCGTTGGCCCTGATGGGCCCCTTCTTGTGCTGACTTCTCTTTGAGGAGCGCGTGGAACACTAACGCGCCATCGACGCGGGCTTGGGCCCAGCCGGGTGACGAGCTACCCATCGTTACTGGTAGTCAGAAGTCAGAAAGTCTAACCAGTCTAACTAACTAAAGGGCATCGAGTCTCCTAGAAACTAGATTGTGAAGCTCTGTTAGATCGGTTAGGCTTGGACCCAACCCCAACAAAGTAGGGAAAAGGCTAGGGAGATGATGAATTGAGACGAGGAAAATATTCGATGTGTGTAGCAGCCGGCATGCTGCCTCGTTAATCCGGGTTCCCCGAAACTATTCAACAACATCTCCCACTGTATAAATATCATACATTTTATTAGCATTTTATTTTTATTCTAAAATTTCTGGGATTTCCAGTGATGCAATCGTCCAACATCATCGGGAATCCCTGAAATTTTTATGGAGAGGTGCGTGGGCTCTTCAAAAATATCGCGAGCAATAACATTTTATAATATTCAAATAATTATCCATCGTATAGGGAACAGAGTCCAAGTTACTGTGGTTAGGGCTCTCCAAAGAGAGGAACCTCCCAACAAACGGGTCGAATCCAGAATTTTCGCTGATTTCGCGACACGCACTAAGGCGCACGCATCATTAGTAAAATGCACCTCATTCTGATTATATAAAGAACATGCACATTGTTTTTGAGCTTGTACTAAGTTATCGACCAGACTATCTTTATTCCGGTCTTCCCGAACTCATAGACAATAATTTGCACATGACGTCATAATATAGAGTATTCCGGGCGCGCATGCGTAGTTCACTATTATTGTGGAAAGTTTCAATCGGCCCCTCTATGGCCGATTGAAACTTTCCATCGTCAAACTACTTTCAATCGTCAAGATAGATTCTTTTACATAAACAAATATTTTTTTAATAAAAAAAAGATTATTTTAAATAAATTTTATTTTTTATTTTGTAAAGAAACAAAACTGCAATTTCAGATTTCTCGATAAGCTTACATAAACCGAAAACAAATAAACTAAAAAAATAAAAAAAACTCGTTATTTTTCTCTATTAGTCGATAAAGCAATTGTTCAGTAAAAACTCTCTCAAGGAAAAATTTGGTCTTTGTTATAAAAATGATAAAAAAGTAACAATTAATTTTAATTTATCATCAATTCGGTTTTGAAGGACAGGAAACAGAAGCAAAGTAAAACAAAATCTTCAAAAAGTTTAATCGAAGTTCAAAATATTACAGTCCCGCACTGTGAACAATACAACTATTGGTCAGGACACCTCAATTTTTTTACCTCCCGCCCCTGGGCGGAGTGGGAGGGCGTGTCAGATTTTTACTGACTAAAACCCACTCATGTTCCTTCGGTTGTCCTTTATGTTCTGGGGTCACAGTAACTATTATAACCATTCCGCAACCCCAATCCGTTCAGTACTTCGTGCGTAAAATAGTTACCCAACACACAAACTTTCAAATTACATCCCTACATATCCCTACATGTTATAAAACAAAGCAATTTCAATATTTATAGATCACGACGTAGATACATAAAAACATTGATTACAACATTGATTAATCAAATACCGCGTAGCACTCAACAGCTACAACATTAGAACAAGTATGTGCTACGCCGTAGACCTTGCGTAGCAAAGCGTAGCTCGTAGGGCAACATAAGGGCTACGCACATACTTTCAGTTCTATTCAAGTTACATAATTGTCCACAGGTAATAACGAATTTGTATAAAGACAGGTACGTTCTGCTTTTTGCTCGTGTTCAGCTTTTGTATACAATCGTTGTATTTTATCGATATAAGCTGTATACAGCTGGGTAAATGTGCGTAGTCCCTGAACATAATTATTATCATTAAATAATCATAATCTTTCTCTCGTTCATAAAATCGAACTAAAGTAAACTTTGATGAAAGAGCCCCGCCCCGTCTGTCTGTTGGCGGTTAGCTCAAACACCACTAAACAGATTTTCATGCCGTTTTCATAAATAGACAGGAGGAAGGTATAGGTATATAATACATGCATGACATAGCAAAGATATGGCGAGAATTACAAGTATTTGTAAAACTTGTGTTTCCACAACTTCTTGTTGGTATCAAATTAATCAATTGAGAGAGCTGTGTAAACACTTTTAAAAGAAGGCGTAACAGTGTCTGCGCTGTACTATTGGTCCCTCTACGTGTTGTTAGTCACGGTCGCGTCAATTGCTAGTATTATGGTAACCAGACAACTGATATACGAACAGTTTTGTTTACACAAAGCTTGTGCTGGGTGGGAAATGTTGAAATCGAACCCACGATCTGCGGCTGAACAGTACGGGTCTCTAACCACTACACCAATAGGACCGTCATGATGTGATATTGAAAGATTTACTATTTAGTTAATTAGCAGTCACCGTAATTTAAATGTATTGTAAAAATGTATTAGCTAAATTAAAAATAGGATGTCTGCTAAAGAATTGAGTTGAGTTTCTTTGTTTGAGTTAATACGTTTCCCCGAAATCGACGCTAAACAACAACAAAATCAAATAAAAAAGTTAGGTAAAGAATAAGTTAAATAAATATTGCTTATGATAGCTCTACCTATAATTCTGTTTCAAACTCCACAGGATTATGTGCAAAAGCATAATATACCTCAGTGTAATGTAAAAAAAAATGAGAAATACTGATTTCTAATAATATTAGGATATATTATAGCTTGCAACATAATTCGCTTGCCCATATTATTTTATTTTACAATAAACTTGGGCTGGGCGGGCTATTTACAACACAACGTCATCGGAATATATTTTACTATGCTTTAGTTACACTAAGCTTTTTCCCCAACGTTAGGTTCAGCTTCCAGCCTAACTGGATTCAGCTGGATACCAGTGTTCTACATGAACCGACTGCCTATCCGGCCTCCATAACCAGTAATTAGGAGACACGCTCCTGACTACCCTTAACGGCTTTCATAGTTCTGCGAATGACAACCGCGACCACGGCTTTACGTGCTATACGAGGCACACAGTGTCAGTGATGTCCAGAATAAACGTTCGAAAGTACATATGAATTGAAAAAGTCTCATCGGTACTTGCCTGGATTAGAACCCGCAACCTCTCACATGAGAGGTGGGCGCCTAAACCACTAAGCTATTCGACATTTTATCGGCTTTAGTTAGAGGTTATATTTCATAAAAATGGCTAGTAAATATATATATAAAAAAAATATCAATAGAAAACTTTGTTGAATAAATTGTGCATACAAAAAATATATTTGCAAAACAAATGGCTACTTACTTGAAAAGACAGAGATGTAACCCAGTTCTTCATAAAAATGTCACAAAAAGTTAATAATCACAAGATGGACTGTTATTAGGAAGTTGTTTTACAACCGAAATCCAGACTGAGACTAGTGTTTGAACAGGCATTGGCCTCTCCAGATAATATTATTATTGGGTAGGGGAAGTATATGATAACCTCCTGAATTCGGATTTCCCTGAACAATTAAAACGGAAACACACAGATAATTATTATCATAACCACCAGTAAATAATTTTGTAACAATTAGAGACTGATTTTTTATTATTACTATATTATTATCTATATTATGTTATTTAATATATAAATATCAAAATCGATCGTATTTCTTTTATTTACGGGCCAGTTGGTCTAGTGGTTAGTGACCCTGACTGCTAAGCCGAAGGTCGTGGGTTCGATTCCCACCCAGGACAAACTTTGTGTGATGAGCATGATAGTTTGTTCTGTGTCTGGGTGTAATTTATCTATAATATGTATGCATTTATAAAGTATATAAGTATGTATATCAGTTGTCTGGTTACCATAACACAAGCTCTGCTTAGCTTGGGATCAGATGACCGTGTGTGAGTTGTCCTAAGATATTTATTATTATTTATTATCTACGTCTTTGTATCTCGAGACCCTGAGGTCCCGGACCTTTGGAAGGCGTACGAGGGGCCGAAGCCAACTCGCAGAGGCCCCTTGAGGAAAACTCTTTATGTGGAATGGGACACCAACCGGCGATTATTCCTATATGCACCACTCAAGTGCACCTAAGGTCAACCCCGTCCCGTTTAGTGGTGGTCTATTGCAGGTCATGGAATAAAGAAAATATTGGACTATGGGTTTGGGTTGCTAAGATGAACTAATTATCTGCGACTATTGAATGGCTATGGCCCCTGCCTGACCAATGCTTGTAAACACGGATAAAAAGGCAGGGGGTGACTTGCACACTCAGTAAATGGGCCCCCGAAAACGGCCGCTAGCACATAGTGACGTAGCGACAAGGGAACAACATATATCGAGGTGCTTGAGGAGTGGAGAGGTATTCCACGGCTATCAGGACAATCCCGGAAGTACGGTCAAGATCCCTACTAGCATCTTACTGGAATACTTCCTTCCTCCGAGCACGTTTGCTCTTGCGAATCTCCACTCAAACCAGCCAATGAAGGCAAGAGTGAGGTGGGAGCCTTGTTCCTCGTCAGTGCTCACTCTGGCCGGCCAGTTAAGGCAAGCCAGAGATGAAGAACAAAGGGTCTCCCAGGAGGTCAGGTCCGCGGGGTCGCTACTGCCCGACAGCTCGCCATTATTATTATTATTTGTTGTGTATCATGCATAATAGGGTGGGCAAAAACTTTTGACCGGTAGTGTATAAATAATATTAAACTCACTGACTGATATCAACGCGTTTGTTGTTATTTAACTAACTAGAGACATGAAACTTGGAGGGCTTATTTTTTGTGAAGAGTAAATAGGCACTAAGAAAGGATTTTTTTCAGTTCAACGTCTAAATGGTTAAAATTGTGAACAGAAGTCCAAGTCCGACATCCACGCGGGCGAAGCCGCGGGCAAAAGCTAGTTCTGAATATAAAATGACCATCCACATAGACTATTTTTAGTCCGGTTTTCCCGAGTATCCTACTAATATTGTAAATGTGTGTTATAAACGTGTTGTGTGTGCGTGAATATGTGAGTATATCTGTGTGCGTGAGTAGTGTATATCTGTGGGTTGTTTGTTACTCTTTCATTGATAAAACTTTACTGTAATATATAATAGTCAGTCCAAAAATATAATTAAGAACAATAATATAGTGAGGATTTACTAATATTGTAAGCGAAGGTAACTTTGTATGTCTTTCATTCCTAAACCACTGAAAAAAATGAAATTTAATACAGAGATTTTTATTGCGAAATAAGGTTGTTGAGGGATAAAAACGCAGGCTAAGCCGCGGGAAAAAGCTAGTGTGTAGTATTTGGATTGTACAAGAATCGATTTCACGACGCGCGCTAAGGTGCACCCATCGTTATTAAAGTGCGCCTCAATCTGAATATGTGAAGAATACCTAATTACCTATATCCACATTGTTTTTTGACCTTGCATTAGGTTATCGGCCAGACTATTTTTATTCCGGTCTTCCCGAACTCGCCGTAATAGCGGCGGTAAGACCCCTCTTTGAGGAGTGGCTGGAGAGGCGTCATGGCACTCTCACGTTTCGCTTGACACAGGTCCTCACCGGACATGGTCAGTTCGGGAGGTTCCTGAGTCGGATTCGAGCGTAAGCGACGCCTGGGTGTCACCACTGCAGTAACGGTCGCCTGGAGGACACGGTCGAGCACACAGTTGAGGTGTGCCGCGCATGGGCGGAGCATCGACGTGTCCTCGTAGAGGCGATCGGCGGCGGTGACCTCTCGCGCCCGGCGCTGGTTCAGGCCGTGCTCCGGGGCGAGACGGAATGGGATGCCGTCGCCTCCTTCTGCGAAGCAGTTATGCTAGTGAAGGAAGCGGTGGCGCGCGAGAGGCAACGACGAGCCTCTCGCCCCGGACTAAGACCCAGGCGAAGACGTCGAAAGTCGCAAGACGACTACCGGGACCGGCCACCGTAGGCGCGGTTCTGCGGATGGCGAGCGATGGGTAGCTCGCCGCCCGGCTAGGACCAGAACCGCGTCGACGGCGCGTTAGTGTTCCACGCGCGCCTCAAAGAGAAGGAGTCAGCACAGGAAGGGGCCCAACAGGGCCAACGCCTGCCGGGATTGCGGAATGTTTATAGTGGTTACCGTGACCCTGGAACATAAAGGGCAATCGAAGGAACATGAATGGGTTTTAGCAGGCGTCCGTCACTCGCTCAAGGCCACGCGTTTTATGCCTACCGCTTCGCGTATCGTCGACGATACAACGAACACCGGGCTGTCGCGCGCCCGGCTGAGTGCTCGCGCGTCACGGGTACAGCGCTGACTATCAAAATGCCGAAACCACGTAATTATTGCGTGATTATTGTCCAATTCCCCTGTTTCCCAATTCTCCTGTTTCCCTTTTGATTATTTATTAAAATTATTCACGCGGTTTTGGATATTTTCGACACTAAAATATATTAGTCGGGAATTCAAGGAACGAAAAATATGCATTAGTCTTTTTATCAAACTAAAAAATATTTGATCAATAAATAAAAAAATAATTGTTTTTCTAAAACATTTGTCTTATTACCATTATCATCATACGTATAACCCTAGCAGATTTGCTGGACGACACGCTCACACGTAAGTCGCGCGGCGGGCAAAAGAATCTCAACTCTCTTTGTGCGTAATTATGGTACATTTCTCCTTGCTGCAAACAACTGGTATTATTATTATGATTTTGTAGGCTATTATAGCGTAGGTATTTTGGTTTTTGTATTGGAGTGAAGTATCTGTTACGTAGTAACTATTTATTAATCTGTGGTTTTAGTCAGTAAGAGTCTGACACGCCCTCCCGTCGCACCCAGGACGGGAGCAGCCATTGGATGATTTCCAATTCACCAAAAAAAAAAATGTTTCATTTGCCCTAAAACACATATGACATACTTTTGGTTGCCCGAATTTTAGATACCATAAGATACGAATGCCATAAGTATTGTTTGCCTTACTTTTATGTGCCATAATAATTATTAGACATAATATTTAATAGCGTAATATTTAAATGGCATAACAAGTATTAGACAAATATTTAAGCCCCGTAATGGTTTTTTTTCTGTGCATGGTTGATGGTGGGCTAGGTCGACGGAGCCCCGCTTCGCGGGGCTCCTACTTCTGTGTGGTTTATAAAAAAATAACCACGAAGCTCTCGATATAAACAACCGGTACACACCCGATGTCGATGGCAAATTTTGTCATGGCATATCATAATTATGGCATGTGATAATTAGGGCATGTGATAATTAGGGCTTACAATGATTATGACAAATGATGTTATGGTAAGTGACTTTTTGGGAAACAATGATTCTGGCACGTGACTAATATGGCAAATGAGAGTAGGGCAAATGAGTATTATGTCGTATGATATTATGGCTGTTGACTATTATGGCAAATGATATTAGGTCAAATAAAATTCGGGTAAATGGCGGTATTCCTGTCTCACGTCACAGTCTGATTCAAACCTGCCCTTCTTTCATGTATGGTGTTGTTGTTTAACCTATGAATTAACACAACAATTTTAAATAATTATTATTATTACAGTTACTTAATTCTCGTTACCTATGCGTTGTTGCCTCATAGCACAGATTAATAAATAGTTACTACGTAACAGATACTTCACTCCAATACAAAAACTAAAATACCTACGCTATAATAGCCTACAAAATCATAATAATAATACCAGCTGTTTGCAGCGAGGAGAAATGTACCATAAGTACGCACAAAGAGAGTTGAGATTCTTTTGCCCGCCGTGCGACTAACGTGTGTGTGTGTCTTCCAGCAAATGTGCTAGGGTTATACGTCTGATGATTATGGTAATAAAACGAATGTTTTAGAAAAACAATTATTTTTTTATTTATTGATCAAATATTTTAAAGTTTAATAAAATGACTGATGCATATTTTTCGTTCCTTGAATTCCCGATTATTATATTTTAGTGTCGAAAATATCCAAAACCGCGTGAATAATTGTAATAAATAATCAAAAGGGAAACAGGAGAATTGGGAAACAGGGGAATTGCACTATAATCACGCAATAATTACGTGGTTTCGGCATTTTGATAGTCAGCGCTATACCCGTGACGCGCGAGCACTTAGCCGGGCGCGCGACAGCCCAGTGTTCGTTGTATCGTCGACGATACGCGAAGCGGTAGGCATAAAACGCGTGGCCTTGAGCGAGTGACGGACGCCTGCTCATAGTATATACGCTTAGCTGTGATCTAGTTTGTTGTGGGGTGCGCGTATGCCACGCTTTACAATAAAATAATACTTGTATAAAACTAACATTTTCGGGGGTTACACTAAACACTATTCGTTCACAATATTTACCATTAAAATGTGACTTTTCTTTTTACCGTACCACATTTACCTTTACCATATAACTTTTACCATGGATTCAATAAAACACAGTTTCTTTTAAGACTTTATTATTTTGGGTGTCTAATGTATTTAATGATGAATGTATAGAAAATTTATAGTCAAATAAAACACATTTCATAAGAATATTTATATTTATTATTAATAAAAAAAACATTGGTACAAAAATTTTACACTTACTAAACTAAGTACATTGAAATACATGAAATCTTATATTCTATGACAACAATTTAACCACAGCGAGACACATATAAAAAAAAACTAAATAAGTGCATCGTAACGAAATAAAATAAAACACGATTATTATTATAATAAAAAATATTATTATAAAACGTTTAATTTTATAGTTTTTGACGACATGCGTACAAAAAAGTAAAAAAATATAAAACTATATTAAGCAGCTTTATGGCTAACTAACTAACTTCTCTCGCAATTTTCAATATTCAATATTTTGAATTTTAGTAATTGCAGCTAAATGCATTATCTTCATGTTCTAATAGTCACCGCATTTGGAAGTACCTCGATGTTCTAAGTTATTTCTTTTTAGCTTCCATTTATATTATTCTTTTAATCTCAGCTCCGATTTCAGCTGTTTTCTCGACTTTTTAGTCTGTAATTCATGTGAATTCATTGCCAACGAATTTGGCATTTGGCTGGCATGTTGAGTCTTATTCGAGCTTCACTTTCTTTCGCTTTTAAAATTTCAGTTTGAATTTCAGCCTCAATTTCAATTATTTTCTTAGCTTCATCTTGTCGCATTTCCTGAATTCTCTTCGCGGACTGTATTTTTGTGTTGTTTAATTCTTCAATTTTGTTCTGTATTCTTTCTTTAATTTCAACTTCATTGGTGTTAATGTTTTGAATTTCAGCTTCAATTTCCAATTCAATTTGTTTCATTAGCTTAAAGTTCTCTTCCTTTTCCTGTTTAGTGTGAACTAACTTCACTGTTAATTTTTGAATGTTCTTATCCATGGCTTTTTTCTTATTATTCGCTACTTCGTTCATTTTTGCAATAATTTCTTTAATTTTATTTTGTTTTTCTGCCATTGCTTGTATGTCCTTTTTGTGATCGTTCTCATGCTTTTCTAAATTTTCTTGCAATGCTGCAATAGAACCTACAACATCAATTTTCAATTTTGCTTTCTTTTCTTTTATTGTTTTAATATCATCTTTAATTTTTCTTATTTTATTGATTTTGAACTCGTTTATTGCCTTAACCATCTTCTCGTATTTCTTGTATTTGGCTTGTTTTTTACATAATTCTTTTTCTAGGGTTTCATTTTTCTGCTTCATTTTGTATATTTGGGTTTTAGATTCATTAATCCTGTCAGCTTCGCGTTGATGTATTTGATTGATTTTCAGCTTCAAATCGAGTGCTTGCTGTGCCTCGTATTGTTGCATACGTACAATTCTATCCTCGGCTTCTTCTTCCTCCAACACTATCTTAGCTTTCATTTCTTCAATATTGTTTTCAATGGTCCTAATCTCTCGGGCGGTATTTTCCCTCATGTATTGGATTTTCAGTTCAATTTCATTTTGCATCATAGTTTCTTGTAGTCGTTTTGCTTCAATTTCCTTTTCCATTTGATCTTCATGGATGGCTATCGAGTTTTCCAAATCAATTCTGGCCTGAGCCACTGTTTCTTTTAATTTTTTAATTTCGATATCCATTTGACTTTTCTTTGTAATTTCACACTGTTGGATTTCTTGAATATCTTTTTCATATTCGCGTTTGAATTCGGCAAGTGCATTGTCCATGATATCAACCTTAAGCAACATCTCATTTTTTCTTTTATTTAGTTCTTCTTGTAACTGTTGTTTCTGTTGTTTTATGGTCCCAGTTTTCTTCTTAAACTCATCTTCTAATATATTCAACTTATTTTTATAATCTTGTTTCATTTCCCTTATCTCTTGCGCCTCAATGTTTCTCATAATTTGTATTCTTCTATCAATGTCATTTAACTTGTTAGTTTGACTGACCTGCATTTCTTCATACTTCTTCTCCATTGCTTTTTGGGTCTCCGTGAGCGTTAGACGCTTCTTGGCAACAATATCTTTCATCTTCTGTTCCTCTTTGGTCTTGGTAACGATAATTTTAAGTGCTTTGTGAACTTGATTTGTTATCTCGGCTTCTTCTTCTTCAATTTCTTGCATACTCTTTTTAAATCGTTCTGTTTCCATGGCTAATTGTTTTCTCATGGCTTCGACACGCTGCATACTTTCGACTCTAGTAGTTTCTAACGTGTTTTTCATTTCCTCAATTTGTTTATTCATATCTGCAATCTTCCGAGCTTCTGTTATTTTTATTTGGTTATTTTCTTGATCTAGTTCAGATTTTTTAGAAGCCACCTTTTCAAGTATTTCATTGAAATGGTTTTTAATTTTGTCAATTTCATTTGTTGTCTTTTCCACGTCCTCTTCACTTTCAAGTTCTTTTAGGTCATTCAAATATTTTTCTAATTTATTTATCTTGTTTTTTATTTCTTCTATTGTTTTAGTTATTCCCCTCAACAGTTGTTCTTTGCGTAATTCTCTTTTCAAGTATGCGGTCCGATCATTTTTGCTACTTTTTTTCTTTCGTCCCCTTTTAACTATTCCTTTTGTTCCCTGAAAAAAAAAAAAAAAATATTTTTAAAGAAAAACAAATGTAAATTTGTAATATACTTTTTTTTTCTTTTTTTGTCTGCCTGTTAGGGAGAATATTGCGACTTTTGCCTTCCTTAGTATTTTGTATTTTGTACAGTTCAGGCGCATAATTCCCGTTACACCCGCGCGCATCATCTACACATGGCCGTTTAAGCGATTGGTTAAATAATTTTGCATATATTTTTATTTATGTATTTATAGTTAATTAAAACGTCATAATTCCAATTACATTAATTAACATTGAATTATAAACTTAAAACAAACAAATAAAAATATACAATTCAATTAAATTCGGGGATTATCAATTCGTGAATAAAATTATAATGATTAATTAGTTAAATAAATGAAATAAATCATAAACTAACATGTAACAGTGGACACCCTCGTATATTGTCTCTCACAGAACACCAGACAAGCGCGCATTATTTTCTTCCACTCATCAGCAAACACATCACATTCAGGGTCGGCAGCCAGGAGGGCGTTTAGCATCCTTATGGCAAGATAAATAGACGTTAAGTACTTACCACTGACTTTGGCTTAGCCATGTTCCCATCTCTATCGTGCACTTATCGTTTGGCAGTTGTGTAACAGTGACAGGTATATAATAGTGCTAAACTAAAGTCAATGCTTAATGACGTCTACTTATCTCGCCATGTTTCACATACTGGACAAAAACTATGCCTTTTTTTTGTCGTAGAAATACGACACGACGGTAGAGGCACTGAAATGTTAGTCGCGTAAATGTGGCACATGAAAATAAAAGGCATAGACAAAGACATGTCACTACCGTGACCTTCGCTTAATACGGTTTGTAAATTAAACCTTAAATACTTAAACTTATGACTTACTTTCTTGTGCTGGCTATTGAGCTTGAGAGAGGCGAAAAACTCTTGAAGCAGCTTCTTTCGACCGTATCGTTTCTCGAACCATTGGGAAAATTCTTCCATATAGTCGCCATGCTCAGCGTCGGCATTTAGGTCAGTCATCTGAAAATAACAATTAAGCTGACATAAATAAACATTAATTAGCAAACCAAAGCAGCTAATCAATTATTGTCATTTTTTGATTGGTGGAAATCGCAATCGAAAAAAAACTCGACAAAAGACAAATATCTTGTCATAAAGCCAAGACCTTGCGTGGTGCTCACACAAATAACCATTGAAAACTCTACTATGTAAAATTATTAAACAAAAAATTACTGGGTCAAACTCAGAAATTACTGGGTCAGTTTGAAAAAATATTTTCGTGTTGGATATAATAATAATAATCAGGGCAGCTTGTGGCGAGCTATCGGGCAGTAGCGACCCGTGGACCTGACCTCCTAGGAGACCCTTTGTTCTTCATCTCTGGCTTGCCTTAACTGGCCGGCCAGAGTGAGCACTGACGAGGAACAAGGCTCCCACCTCACTCTTGCCTTAATTGGCTGGTTTGAGTGGAGATTCGCAAGAGCAAATTTGCTCGGGGGAAGGAAGTATTCCAGTAAGATGCTGGTAGGGATCTTGACCGTACTTCCGGGATTGTCCTGATAGCCGTGGAATACCTCTCCACTCCTCCAGCACCTCGATATATGTTGCCCCCTTGTCGCTACGTCACTATGTGCTAGCGGCCGTTTTCGGGGGCCCATTTACTGAGTTTGCAAGTCACCCCTGCCTTTTTATCCGTGTATACAAGCATTGGTTAGGCAGGGGCCATAGCCATTCAATAGTTTCAGATAAGTTATCCATCTTAGCAACCCAAACCCATAGTCCAATACTTTCTTTATTCCATGACCTGCAATAGACCACCACCAACCGGGGGTTGACCTTAGGTGCACTTGAGTGGTGCATATAGGGATAATCGCCGGTTGGTGTCCCACTTCATATATAATAAAGCTTCATTTAAGGGGCCTCTGCGAGTTGGCTTCGGCCCCTCGTACGTCTTTCAAAGGTCCGGGACCCCAGGGTCCCGAGTAACGTAAAGTTTTAAGATATATAATAATAAATCCCGCAGGGCAGCTTGTGGCGAGCTATTGGGCAGTAGCGACCCCCACGGACCTGACCTCCTGGGAGACCCTTTGTTCTTTATCTCTGGCTTGCCTTCATTGGTCGGCCAGAGTGAGCACTGACGAGGAACAAGGCTCCCACCTCTCTCTTGCCTTAATTGGCTGGTTTGAGTGGAGATTCGCAAGAGCAAACTTGCTCGGGGGAAGGAAGTATTCCAGTATCAGTAAGATGCTGGTAGGGATCTTGACCGTACTTCCGGCATTGTCCTGATAGCCGTGGAATACCTCTCCACTCCTCCAGCACCTCGATATATGTTGCCCCCTTGTCGCTGCGTCACTATGTGCTAGCGGCCGTTTTCGGGGCCCATTTACTGAGTGTGCAAGTCACCCCCTGCCTTATTATCCGTGTATAGAAGCATTGGTCAGGCAGGGGCCGTTATTCAATAGTCTTAGATAATTAATCCACCTTAGGAACCCAAACCTATAGTTCAATACTTTCTTTATGCCATGACCTGCAATAGACCACCACCAACTGGGGGTTGACCTTAGGTGCACTCGACTCGACGATTATCCCTATATGCACCACGCATATAGGGATAATCTTCGGTTTGTGACCCACTTCATATTATAAAGCTTTATTTAAGGGACCTCTGCGAGTTGGCTTCGGCCCCTCGTACGCCTTTCAAAGGTCCGGGACCCCAGGGTCCCGAGAAACGTAAAGTTTATAAAAATAATAATGATGTTTATTTCCAGTAAAATTATTACATACGTTACAAGTACAGTAGTATGGATAACCCATTAATCAAGAAAGCCTTTATAACACCACGCCACGCTATACCCAATAGGAACGGAGCAGCAATCAAAAGAATGACATTAAATAATCTGCGACAGCATAATGTTTAACTTTTAAAGTTCACTCACATATAACCTTTTTTATGGCAATAAAATTAGTTCGAAAAGTTTATTTTTGTCAATATAAATCAAGAGCAAAGGTTAATTTTATTAATATAAACACAAGATAAACACGTTATACATTACGAGTATTTAATTTCTTATAAAATTGTCCTTGATTTCATTTCATTTCAATACATAACTTCGAAGATATATACAGTCTTAAAATTACTCTGCAGCAAAATTCTGATTGTATGTACGGGCAGTAATGAGAGTAACACATATATTATGCTACATAACATTGCGCTATGAGCCACGGGAGCGGATCATGCCTCGCGGTTTCACCCGCGTTGGAGTATTTTAGGTTTTTGGTTACTGCTCTTCGCCCGTGAGTCATAGAGTGATGGTATTAGCCAATATCTTATTCTTAAGTATAAGCTATGTTACTGTAAAGTTTCATTAAAACCCGTTTAGTAGTTTTTGCGTGAAAGAGTAACAAACATCCACACACACTCACAAAATCACACACATACAAACTTACACATTTATTGATGCATATCTTAAAAATCTTCCGCTTCAATCACTCTATACAGCGAGTGTTTTATGTTATGTAAGCATGTAGTAAAACTCATTACCTAAGAGATATATAAAAGTACGAAAATGTTCTCATACACGTGTACAAACTATGGTGTGTTTTATGTGACTCATCGACATTGTTCGCCCTTACTTTTTAACAAACTGCGCAGTTGATCTACACTGTACAGTCAGGAGTACGTGTACACTTGGCTAAGGTTTTCCTTTCTTCCTTCTCACAAATTTTACAGAACTAATACAGCATGGAGAATTTCGAGACATTCAAAATTTTATGAAGAACAGTGGTGATTTAAGATACACTTTAAACTTGATTGGTTTTTAACAAGGTCTGATGATGAAGGTAAAGAACTTCCATCATGCTTAACGCTGAATAAAAAAGCTGCATTAAAGCTGTATAGGGCCCTATTCAACTCTTACAACTCTTAAATATTGGAACTCCACACTCTTTAACCTCTCGTATGCCAATAATAATTTATCGGTCTGTGGCGCCATTTGCAAAAAAATGCAATAAAGCGGGATATTTTTATTTTTATGTATATGGAATATTATGTTTTGTATGGAGGCTAATAAGAATGCTTTTCTTATTGGAATCTTTATAAAATAACCTAATATTGTAATTTTAAATCAGGAAAAGCGAGAATATTCCAACTTTTCTGACTGTACAAAAGTCGTTATAATTAATAAAACGTACGTTTATTTCGTAAAACTTTTACTTAATTCACATAAACATACCATAATTTAAATTTACAAAAAGAACACATCATGCCATTTAATTTTTTTACCCCACAAACTTTACAAGGTCGCCGCGATAAGAACGACCCACTTGTCAATTCCGAGAAGTGATATTTGAAACTTCGATGCGGCAACGTACGAACGTTCAAAACACTTGACGCCTGACTTTATGTCATTCTTGTTCTTTTTTCTAAACTTTTTACAAGTTAGAGCAGTATAAATATATTTTTTATAATTAGAGCCAATGATATCATAAGTATAAATGTGTAGATAGGTTACATGCAGTGTATGTGTGCGTTAGTGTGCCGTTTTTGAAGATAGAATTTCGTTTAGGTAACCTATCTACACTTTTTTACTTATAATATCATTGGTTAGAGCGGTTCGCCCTTGTTTGGCAGAACGACGTTTTGTCGAAAATCACTCCGGCTAATTTTAGTTAGAATAAAGTCATTTCGTATAATTATTCATTTGACCGAATAGTTAATTGGTACATTTTTATTAAGCATATTTATTTCCTTGAAATAATGTTAATAACGCTAATAACGGACTATGCCATCAATGCCACATCTAGCATAAATTCAAAACGAATACATCCATGTTGTTATTGTATACGATCGAGTCAGTGTTATCCGCTTACCCACATTTTTTTATTAATTTTTTTGTTATACGCAAATCTGTGCGCTCTAACAATTAATTTAGTTTTAATTATTATTTCTCTGTAAGTGAATAATTTAATTCTTAAGAGAAATAAAGATATTCTTAAACCTTAATGTCATTTTACCGAATTTTCAATTGCACTAATTTTATTTAAACTAATGTTTTATTAGACTAACTTCGGTAAAGAATGCGTTTTACTGATTAGCATCGTCAGTCCAAAATTAGGGCGCCCGACTTGGACAGGTTAGGTTAGAACGAGAGTCGACTATCCTGTTTAGATTAGAATACAAATTGATGTAAATTTTGTTTAAACCTGACATAACCGCACAACTTTAACCATGGATATCTCCGTAACAATGGAGTTCCGCGGGATAGGGATGGTATTGAATATTCGATAAAATACATGTTATACCACCTAATTGTTACATCAAATGAACATTTAACCTTTTGATCAATAGCGCAAAGGTTGTTATCGCAAATAAATATTCGATGAAATGAAAATTATGTTAATCGATATTATACAAAGTGATTATTTTCTTAAACGTTGTTCGAATTAGTAATATTACATCAAAAGTTGTTCTGTCAAACAAGAGTAAACCGGTTAGAGCAGTTAAAATAGTGCGCATGTAAATACGCCATTTGCACCGAGCTCAATGAGCGTGCTCCTCAGATGCGCCATTTTGACAATCGGACTCATTGAGCGCGCCCCATAGACGAGCGGATATCTTTTTGGAAAACCAATTATAGTAATTAAGTTCATCTCAAGACAATCCTAACAAGCCCAAACACGGCTACAGTACGGCGCTCTGTTATCTAGTTCCAGTGCCTGGCTTTATTGCGCCATATTTTTATCCACAAAGCAATTTGGGACCTGTCCATGTAAAAGTGTTTAAAGCATATGAAAAATTCTTTGTAATGTATAATTTTAAATTATTTTAAACTTAATGTAAAGAACAGTTTTTTTACAAAAAAGACAAAAAGGTTGTACAAAATAATTTCTGCGTACTTAGTATGTCAATGTAACAAATAGCCTTTTTTTAAACTCATAAGTGGGAACACTTATTGTTACGGACAGGAAAATACGGAACCCTACACTGAGCGTAGCCCGACACGCTCTTGGCCGGTATTTTTTAATCTAAAAATAGCAGTCTGTGTTGACGACCAAACGGTCAAAACAAAGTCAAACTTTATATTCACCTTTAAACTTTGCATATCTTCACATCGGTAGAGTATTTAGTTCTGTCACAGCACACACACGTTCACAAGTTCGTGGTGATTACAGCACAATAATGATAATAGTTTGTATGACGGAATTAAATTGATTGCGAATTCTTTGGCGCCTGTTTGCCGCGCTCGCCAAAAACATACTAAAGTTGGGACGTAGATCGATCCTTGTATATGCCTCACCGGCCGGCGGGCGCTTTAATTCTACTCAACATAGTAATAAGTCTTGTCTATATGTAATTACGCGTGCGTATTTTGTTTACAGTGATCTTTTTCCTTAAATATTTCCACTGCAAAATAGAAGTCTTTAACTACTAACTTTAAGTAGAATAAAGGTTTAACTATGAAAACAGCTAAAAATTATAAATATTTTTTTGTCTCCTTTGTAAGTTGTTGAAGTACACAACTTATTTTAATGAGGTTTACATTAATAGATAGAGTGATTCAAGACGAAGGTTTATGTGTATAGTACATGTACATTTTAGCAGACAAAAGGCGAGATTTTCAAGGATCTGTAACACACGTGCGAAGCTGGGGCGGGTCGCTAGTAGTGCTCTTATTACCTTCCGGACACCTACTCGTAACTTTCCTACACTCTGGATAAGTGGAAATAGTGATAGTCATTTATATCAGACATCTAATTGCCTAATAGCCTATAGATACATAAAGACACTGTGTACTAATATACTTAATTGCTGTTTGCTACAGTTTCGCCTATATTTGGGTACTGATCCGCTCCCGTTGATATATGTTGCTTCATAAATCGGACTATAAACATTTTTGTTTAATTCCGTCTAGTAGTTTTAAAGATTTGCGTTCAACGCACAAAACTTTAGCAAAGAAACAGAAAACAAAATAACTCTTGAGTACTATCAGGTTATAAAAACTTAAAAAGATAGTAAACATGAGATTTTATTACCTAGTAAATGTTTAAATAACTCACAAATATATATTTGTGTTGACCAGCCACCTGTGGAACTCGTCTGCGGAAATATATAAAAGGGAAGCGACTTTTTTGCTTTTTAAACTTTTTTTTGTCTATTTTGCTCTTAACCTGCATTTTTACCAATATGATTTAACACACGGAGTTTCAAAAAGAGGCACGGTTCTGCGGATGGCGAGCGATGGGTAGCTCTCTGCCCGGCTAGGACCAGGACCGCGTCGATGGCGCGTTAGTATTCCACGCGCGCCTCAAAGAGAAGTCAGCACAGGAAGGGGCTCAACAGGGCCAACGTCTGCCGGGGTTGCGGAATGTTTATAATAGTTACCGTGACCCCGGAACATAAAGGGCAGCCGAAGGAACATGAGTGGGTTAGTAAGTAAAAGTCTGACACGCCCTCCCGCCGCACCCAGGACGGGAGCAGTCATTGGATGATTTCCCACTCACCAAAAACAAAAAGTTTCAAAAAGAGTACCGTGGAATTTCTCGCTTGTTCTTCTCCAGAGCGACTTACATTTTGGAACAAGCAACTGGCAATCTAGCTTTCTGATTAACCGCTGTTTGCAAGTGCTTTTAAAATGGTCTAATTTATAAAATACCTTTGATTTTTTCTGCCTTGAATACTTCAATACTTTTGATGTAAAGTATTATACTTATTTATTACTTGAACTAAACATTAGCGACGTCTGCTAAAGAATTGAGTTTATTTTCCTTAGATACGTCTTGCGATGAATTTTAAGTTAACATATATACTTGGGAAAAGGTTAAAGAAATTATAAATAAACATGTTTCTTTATTTCCTAACTAGCTGACTCTCGCAGTTTCGCGGTTATGGTTACTGTTCCTCTCCCATACGTTTTAGCGTGATGTAAGCCTATAGCCTCATAAAAACTGTATTATATTGAAACGAAACCTTTTCTTTAAACAAAAGAGTATCTTCTGCTTTAATTTTTTAATAGTAAGTATATTGAGTTCAGCATTTTATTCAAATCAAGAAACATTGCGACGTGCTTTTGTTATTTTCTTATTTTCTCATGACATCTATACCTACCTACCTAATTCTGTACGACTCTATGTGCCAAAACAAATCATTATTTATATTACCTTAAATGACTATAAAGGAAAATGTCAATCATAGCTATTATAGTCTCAAAAGTAATGCGTCATATTGTGGTTGTTTTATATTAAGGTATTATTATACTTTGCAAGCAACATAATTCGCTTGTCCCACTTTATTATCATAAACGAAGTAGGTATATATTTTGATCGCACTAATATAAATGTATTTTTATTTTATTCTATAATATGAGATAACGAAAACTATTGAATCATCGGAAATTCCTGAAATGATTACGAAAACAATGATAATACTGAGTATTATTTTGTATCATACGGGATTCTATTTCGAGAACGGGAATCCATACTAATATTATAAATGGGAAAGTGTGTCTGTCTGCCTGTATGTTTGTCTTTCTTTCACGGCAAAACAGAGCGACGAATTGACGTGATTTTTTAAGTGGAGATAGTTGAAGGGATGGAGAGTAACATATGCTACTTTTTGTCTTTTTCTAACGCGAGCGAAGCCGCGGGCAAAAGCCAGTATATTATAATAATTCACATTGTTTTTGACCTCCCAAAAATCCGTTTAATGATATCGTGACGGCGCAGTGGCTATGCCTCCTATGTTAGAGGTGATGGGTTCGAATCCGGCCAAGTAACATTGTGACTTTTTCAATTCATATGTAATTTCTAAAGTTTATCTTAGACATCACTGACATCCCGTGCCTCGGAATGCACGTAAAGCCGTTGGTCCCGGTTGTCATTCGTAGAACTTTGACAGTCGTTACTGGTTAGTCAGAAACTCAGACCAGTCTAACCAAGAGGTATCGTGTCACCCAGTTACTGGATTGTGGAGGTCAGATAGGCAGTCGCTCCACGTAAAACACCGGTATCGAGCTGAATCCGGTTAGGCTGGCAGCCGACCCCAACACGGTTGGGAAAAAGGCTAGGGAGATGATGATTTTGATGTTAAGGCTATTTTACTGTAGTTTTATCGAAATCTGTTCAGTACTTTTTTTTGGGGGAGTGGGTAATCATCAATTGACCTCTCCTATCTTGGGCGGGGCGGGAGGGCGGGAGGGCGTGTCAGACTTTTACTGGCTAAACCCACCCTTGTTCCTTCGGTTGCCCTTTATGTTTCGGGGTCACGGTAGATATTATAACCATGCCGCAACCCCGATCCGTTCAGTATTCCATATCTTACAACGTAAATGCCCATCACAAAAACTGTTACATTAAATAAAATTGGTAGGATTTTAATAAAAATAATTAGATCTTAGTCATCTATTATTAATGTTTTTGTATAAAAATAAAATGTAACTGGCCTAGCTCCAACAAGTTTCCCTACATATCCCTACATGTTATAAAACAAAGCAATTTCAATATTTGTAGAGATCACGACGTAGATACATAAAAACATTGTTTACTCAAATACCGCGTAGCACTCAACAGCTACAACACTAGCACAAGTACGTGCTACGCCGTAGACCTTGCGTAGCAAAGCGTAGCTCGTAGGGCAACGTAAGGGCTTCGCACATTCATTCAATTCTCTCCAACTTACAAAATTGTCCACAGAAAATAATAATGTTGTATTAAGACAGGTACGTTCTGCTTACTGCTCGTGTTCGATATAAGCTGTATACAGCTGAATAAATGTGCGTAGTCCCTGAACATATTATCACTAAAAACTCAGTGTAATGTAAAAAAAAAATGAGAAATAGTGATTTCTCATAATATTAGGATAATATATCCTAATATTATATATATAATATACCTTGCAACATAATTCGCTTGACCATATTAATTATACAATAAACTTGGGCTGGGCGGGCTATTTTCAACACAACGTCATCGGAATATATTTTACTATGCTTTAGTTACACTAAGCTTTTTTCCCAACGTTAGGTTCAGCTTCCAGCCTAACCGGATTCAGCTGGATACCAGTGTTCTACATAAACCGACTGCCTATCAGACCTCCATAACCAGTAATTGGGAGACACGCTCCTGACTACCCTTAACGGCTTTCATAGTTCTGCGAATGACAACCGCGACCAACGGCTTTACGTGCTTTACGAGGCACACAGTGTCAGTGATGACCAGAATAAACGTTCGAAAGTACATATGAATTGAAAAAGTCTCATCGGTACTTGCCCGGATTAGAACCCACAACCTCTCACATGAGAGGTGGGCGCCTAAACCACTGAGCTATTCGACATTTTATTGGCTTTAGTTAGAGGTATATATTTCATAAAAATGGCTAGTAAATTTATATATAAAAAAAATATCAATAGAGAACTTTGTTGAATAAATTGTGCATACAAAAAAAATATTTACAAAACAAATAGCTACTTACTTGAGAAGACAGAGGTGTAACCCAGTTCTTCATAAATATGTCACAAAAAGTTAATAATCACAAGATGGACTGTTATTAGGAAGTTGTTTTACAACCGAAATCCAGACTGAGACTAGTGTTTGAACAGGCATTGGCAGCTTATATACCGTTTTGTATGGCTCACAGATATTATTATTGGGTTGGGGAAGGATATGATAATCTCTTGAATTCGGATTTCCCCGAACAATTAAATCAGAAACACACAGATAATTTGTACGCCACGTCACGTTGTACAATGTTTTGACACACAGTGGCAACACAGTTATTTATTACAAGCGTGAAGTTTATGGTTGGGGCGTCCCAGATATGAATTCAAGGTCGCCGGGTGAGTCGATATTCGGGCAGACTAGACACGTGTACAGTCTTACAGTCTTATCTACCGAGGGTGGTAAGTCGTTTTCCAAAGCAAGATGGCGGCCATAATATTTTTCACAAAATACGTCATGGGTGTCGATTTCATGGTTTTTTGGGGTGCTTAGGTCAAAAATGGGGTCAATTTGAAAATCCAAGATGGCGACCGTGACCTTTCTCACTATATGCATCAAGGGTGTCGTTTTCATGGTTTTTTGGGGTGCTAAGTACAACAATGAGGTCGATTAGGGATACCAGGATGGCGGCCGTGACCTTTCTCACAATATGCATCATGGGTGTCGTTTTCATGGTTTTTTGGGGTGCTAAGTACAAAAATGAGGCCAATTTGAGAATCCAAGATGGCGACCGTGACCTTACTGATAATATGCATCATGGGTGTAGCTTTCATGGTTTTTTGGAGTGCTAAGGTCAATAATGAGGTCAATTTGAGAATCCGAAATGGCGGCCGTGACCTTTCTCACAATATGCATCAGGGGTGTCGTTTTCATGGTTTTTTGAGGTGCTAACGTCAAAAATGAGGTCAATTTGAGAATTCAAAATGGCGGACGTGACCTTTCTCACATTATGCATCAGGGGTGTCGTTTTCATGGTTTTTTGAGGTGCTAACGTCAAAAATGAGGTCAATTTGAGAATTCAAAATGGCGGACGTGACCTTTCTCACATTATGCATCAGGGGTGTCGTTTTCATGGTTTTTTGAGGTGCTGAGGTCAAAAATGAGGTCAATTTGAGAATCCAAGATGGCGGCCGTGACCTTTCTCTCAATATGCATCAGGGGTGTCGTTTTCATGGTTTTTTGAGGTGCTAAGGTCAAAAATGAGGTTAATTTGAGAATCCAAAATGGCGGACGTGACCTTTCTCAAAATATGCATCATGGGTGTCGTTTTCATGGTTTTTGGGTGTGCTAAAGTAAAAAATGAGGTCCATTTGAGAATCCAAGAAGGCGGTCGTGACCATTCTCACAATATGCACCATGGGTGTCGTTTTCATGGTTTTGTGGGGTGCTAACGTCAAAAATGAGGTCAATTTGAGAATCTAAAATGGCGGCCGTGACCTTTCTCACAATATGCATCATGGGTGTCGTTTTCATGGTTTTTTGGGTGCTAAGATCAAAAATGAGGTCAATTTAAGAATCCAAGATGGCGGCCGTAACCTTTCTCAAAATATGAATCATGGGTGTCATTTTTATGGTTTTTTGGGGTGCTAAGGTCAAAAATGAGGTCAATTTGAGAATCCAAGATGGCGGCCGTGACCTTTCTCACAATATGCATCATGGGTGTCGTTTTCAAGGTTTTTTGAGGTGTTAAGTACAAAAATGAGGTCGAATTGGTAATCTAAGATGGTGGCCGTCACCTTTCTCACAATATGCATCATGGGTGTCGTTTTCAAGGTTTTTTGGGGTGCTAAGGTCAAAAATGAGGTCGATTTGAGAATCCAAGATGGCGGCCGTGACCTTTCTCACAATATGCATCAAGGGTGTCGTTTTCATGGTTTTTTGAAGTGCTTAGTACAAAAATGAGGTCGATTTGGGAATCCAAGATGGCGGTCGTGACCATTCTCACAATATGCACCATGGGTGTCGTTTTCATGGTTTTGTGGGGTGCTAAATTCAAAATTCAAAATTCAAGGCATTTATTTCACTTAGACCATTTATAGGCACTTATGAATAGTCAAAGAGTCGGTCGGTCAGTCAGAAAAGTGACGCTAATTGCCTGTTCCAAAGCGTATATGAGATCTTAGCAGAATCCGGGCAGCGGCTACCTCAAAAAACCATGAAAACGACACCCATGATGCAAATTGTGAAAAGGTCACGGCCGTCATCTTGGATTCTCAAATCGACCTCATTTTTGACCTTAGCACCCCAAAAAACCATGAAAACGACACCCATGATGCATATTGTGAGAAAGGTCTCGGCCGCCATCTTGGAATACCAAATCGACCCTAATTTTTGTACTTAGCACCTCAAAAAACCATGAAAACGACACCCATGATGCAAATTGTGAAAAGGTCACGGCCGCCATCTTGGATTCTCAAATTGAGCTCATTTTTTACTTTAGCACCCCAAAAAACCATGGAAACGACACCCATGATGCATATAGTGAGAAAGGTCACGGCCGCCCTCTTGGATTCTCAAATCAACCCCATTTTTGAACTTAGCACCCCAAAAAACCATGTAAACGTTTTGGTACCCTTACATAATATTTTTAAATTTGCCCAATGTCCTTTGAAAAAAAGTTCGCGCAAGTGTCTAGTCGCGGAAGTGTTTGGGCGCAAACGTCTCTCGCGGAACTGTCTGGCGCGCAAGTATCCGTCGCGCAAAGGGCTTCGCGCAAGTGGTTTGGCGCGGAAACGTCTAGTCGCGCAAGTGTCCATTCGCGGAAATGTCTATGGGCGCAAACGTCCATTCGCGCATGTGTCCATTCGCCCAAACGGCTGCGCGCAAGTGTCTTTCGCGGAAATGTCTTTCGCGCAAGTGTACCAGACCCCTCCCGTCCTGGGTGCGGCGGGAGGGCGTGTCAGACTTTTACTGACTAAAACCCACTTATGTTCCTTCGGTTGCCCTTTATGTTCCAGGGTCACGGTAACTATTATATAAACATTCCGCAACCCCGGCAGGCGTTGTCCCTGTTGGGCCCCTTCCTGTGCTGACTACTTCTCTTTGAGGCGCGCGTGGAACAAAACGCGCCGTCGACGCGGTCCTGGTCCTAGCCGGGCGGCGAGCTACCCATCGCTCGCCATCCGCAGAACCGCGCCTACGGTGGCCGGTAGTCGTCTTGCGACTCTCGACGTCTTCGCCTGGGTCTTAGTCCGGGGCGAGAGGCTTGTCGTTGCCTCTCACGCCGCCGCTTCCTTCATTAGCATAACTGCTTCGCAGAAGGAGGCGACGGCATCACATTCTGGCTCTCCCCGAAGCATGGCCTGAACCAGCGCCGGGCGCGAGAGGTCACCGCCACCGATCAACATAATTTACCTTACACACACTTAATTAAAATACTTAGAAATTGGCAGATTCATCCCACATGTAATTTATTCTTTTTCTCTATGTATAATTTTTTATCTTTCTCTACTGTTTATATTTTGTATGTATGTATTTATTATAATAATTATTTTTTTTTCTCTCTTAACTGTAACTGTGTACCTTTGCACCTACCATGTTTTGTCTCTGCATCACAAGGTAGACTGGTAGAAAATGCCTTAGGCATTAAGTCCACCATTGTGAAATGTTTTTCTTTGAGCATAAAGTTTTAATGAATAAATAAATGAATGATAATAATAAATAATTATTATCATAAATTATTATTTTCATAATAATAAATAAATTATTGTTATCATTTGGCTATTAGGTTTTTGGTTACTGTACCGCTCCCGTTGGTCGTAGCGTAATACATACTTAATGTATCCTATGTCTTGATGCTGTAAAGTTTCATAATAAATCCGTTTAGTAGTTTTTGCGTCAAAGAGTAACTAACTTCAAATGTATAATATTAGCAGTATATATGATACATTTGTATTCATTTGTGTCTCGGCAAATGTGGCGTCACATTTGCAACGCGACACATTTATCGACCCCGTACACATACAGGTAAATGTTGCGACGCACGCGGCCTCATTAATCGTTCCTCAAACACTATTTAACAAGTCGGAATGTAAATCATCATACATTTAATGGCACTTTATATTTATCTTAGAATACGACTATTGCGTCATCGGGAAAACCTGAATGTTTTCTGAGAAGCGTGGGCTTTTAAAAATATCAATTGAAATGTGCCAACGCGAGGAATAACATATATTTATTATAAGTCCATATTTCCTCTCGATGTTTTCCTTAACCTATGCCTTTGATTTCCAAAATAAACTCCAGAAAGTACATATGAATTGAAAATGTCACTTTGGTTCTTGTCTGGATTCGAACCCATAACATGAGAGGCGACCGCCTCAACCACTGGGTCGTCACGGCATTTTGTTCCAATATTCGCTAATTCTTTTACTCCTAAGGCCTTTGTATGTATTACGTATATAATTTGTCATATTACGTATATAAATTCTCTATTTTACCAAAAAAACATTTAGTCAGTCCAAAAATATAATTAAGAACAATAATATAGCAAGGATTTACTAATATTGTAAGCGAAGGTAACTTTGTATGTCTGTTACGCTTTCATTCCTAGACAACTGAAAAAAAAAAATACAGAGATAGTCCATAGCTTGAGTATCTAATTGAGTTGCGCGCGCGCAGTCAAAGCGAGCGGTCGAGTTAGCTCTTGACAATTTACATTCTCCCTAAACGTCGGCACTGTTAACGATGAGTGGACTGTATGATTTGTGGTGCGGATGATTGAAAGCCTGAGAACAGAGAACTATGATATTTATTGAATAAAGACGAATATTAACAATTAGTGGAAATTAAAAAAAACTGAAATGTAGCTATGACAACACTAGACAAAATATGACAAGCTTTCTTCTAATTTAAAACTGATTCCAAAAAAGATACAAAAATAATATAGTATCAAAAAAGAGGTTGCTCTGCAACATTCCCGCCCCTTGTGCAGAAATGCACAGTCAAGGAATGAGACGGATAACTTTACGGCAGGGGCGGCGCAATGTGCCAGCAGCTGTAGCAACGTCCACCACCCTAACAACACCATCTTTTCCTGGGTACACTGCGGAGATACGTCCACGCGGCCAGCTTCCCCGTGGTAAGGTTTCATCGGCGATGATTACGATGTCATCCACCTCATGTCTTATGGTTCGATCTCCTGGTAAGCGAGGCTGTAATGTTGGCAGAACTTCACGGACCCATCTGTTCCAGAAATGATCTGCGAGGCGCAAAGCCTTGCGGTACTCGACTCGCCCACAGAGGTCTCCATCTGAAAGCGTGGCCGGGAGAGCTTGTGTAGATGATGATCCAATTAAAAAGTGGAAAGGCGTTAAGGTCTCCTGGTCATCCGGGTTAACAGAAACATGCGTTAGTGGATGGGAGTTCACTATAGCTTCAGCTTCAAGTAGGAGCGTTATCAAAATTTCCTCCTTGGGAGCTCTTTCGTGAAGCGTGGCCCCTAAAGCAGTCTTAATTGAGCGAACCATCCGCTCCCAGCATCCGCCAAACGTAGGTGCAGCTGGAGGTATAAAGCGCCAAGTAATGCCTCTGTTCGCCGCAAAGTTTTGTACGTCGCTTTGATAGAATTCCTTTAAAAGCCGATTGGCTCCTACGAAAGCAGTTCCATTATCAGAAAAGATCGTATCAGGTACCCCTCTTCGTGCGATAAATCTTCGGAGACTCATGATCGCAGAATCAGCGGAAAGATTGTGGACAACCTCCAGGTGAACAGCTCGAGTGGTTAGACAGGTGTAAAGAGCCACATAACGTTTTTCATGCCTTCTGCCAATGGTGACGTTAAGAGGTCCGAAGTAGTCAACGCCAGTAAAAGTGAAAGGCCGTTGATGATGTGCCATTCTCTGCGGAGGCAAGTCTCCTGTCACCGGAATCGCTGGAAGGCTTCTTCGAAAACGACAAAATGCGCATTTGCTCGCAACACTTCTTACTGTGGGTCGCAGGTGCAGTATCCAGTATTTTTGTCGAAGCTCGTTGACAACCAATTCGTTGTTACCATGTGCGGCGGTTCTCCGATGATAATGTTCCACAAGGAGCCTTACTACTGGATGTTTTCCGTCGAGTAGAATTGGTCTTCGAAGTTCTGGTTGTACCTCCCTCACGTTACCAATTCTGCCGGCCAACCGAAGTAGTCCATCCTCCATTGTGGGTGATAACTTAGCAAGGCGGCTTTTCTTTGAAACTGACTCGGATCGCAATAGGCAGCAATATTCATTTCTGAAACTGTCGAGTTGAACTCTTAGAAAAATTTGCCTTTCCGCTGCTTTTAGTAGGTCCGCTGTAAGAGGTATTAGAGTGGTGGACGCTACGTCTCGTCGACAAAGGGATGTCGCGTGATTATTACGGCGAGTGTTTGAATGACGTAGGTGACCGATATTGCCACAACCGACTTTAAATAATTGAGCGGCCTGAATAATTCGCGCTGAAGCCCGTATAAGGCGGAGCCAACAGCTGAAGCGTGCGAAATCAGCAGTTACCGGACTTGGCAAGTTTTCTGGAGTTGGAGTCAAATCGAGGAGTCCCACCAATTCGCTAGGCTTTAACTCCTCCCGAACTGGTGTGATTCTTGCTGGCTCTACGGGCCAGTCCTCTGGGAACTTTAAAAGAAATGGAGGTCCCGTGAACCAACGGCTCGACGAAGTTAAATTGAAATTGCGCGCACGTGTCGCGTCGTCAGCAACGTTCAAGTCAGATGCCACCCATCGCCAGTCTGAAACGTTAGAAATTTCAATAATTTCACCAATTCTGTGAGCAACAAATGGCTTGAACGTGCGTGCATCACTTCTTAGCCATCCTAGGACAGTCGTGGAATCAGTCCAAAAGAAAGTGCGTGATGGCTTTTTGATATGACTGTCCTTGATAGCCAAAGCTAAGCGCGAAGCGATCAAAGCGGCCTGCAGTTCCAAGCGGGGAATAGATGTTGGTTTTAAAGGAGATACCCTTGCTTTACTTGAAATCAGAGCGAGTCTTATTGAACCATCTTCATATAAGAGACGCCAATATGCCACACAAGCATATGCTTGCTCACTGGCGTCGGCAAAGATATGCAGTTCGCGGTGCAAAGGCTCAGAGTTCAAGCAAGACGCGTACCAACGTGGAATCTTTAAAGCAGCGACCTCGGCTACTGCTTGGAACCATTCATTCCACCTTGAGGCTTCTGAGTGTGAAAATTCTGTATCCCAATCGATATTGGATCTTCACGTTTGTTGAAAAAGTATACGACCTTTTACTATAATCGGCCCTAGCAAACCTAAAGGGTCGTATACACGCATCAAAAAAGAAAGAACCTTTCGTTTTGTCAGAGTTCTCGGTATAGATTTCTCTAACACGTTTCGAAAACCTAATGAATCAGAGGTAGGGTGCCATGATATGCCTAACGCCTTAATACTGCTGGAATAAGAGCCAAGGTCGACTTCCAAAGGCTGGACAGCTCGCAATTTTGCGGGTACTAGATTTAACGCCGTCTGATCATTGGAAATCCACCCCCTCATCTCCAGACAAGCAGCATTATGGACCGTGATTATATCGGCAGCAACCTTGGCAGCTGAAAATACATCTTCATGAGATCCCAGATAATCGTCCATGTAATGATCCCTCAGGATTGCGTTAACAGCTTCTGGGTATAATTCTAATAATTCTTTAGCATTCTTGTTTTTTAAATATTGAGCTATAAAAGGACTACAGCATGCACCGAAAATGACAGCAGTCATTCTGAACTCTTTAATGGGTTGCTTCCTGGTCGTTGAATTTCCTTCAGGCCTCCACAGATACCGCAAAGCATCCCGGTCTTCTTTCCGAATTCTAAATTGTGGGAACATCTCTTTAATGTCTGCTATAAGTGCAACACGACCCTCCCGAAATCGAAATAAAATACCTAACAGTGACTGAAGTAAATCAGGACCAGGAAGCAGCATAGAGTTCAGATTGACGCCCTCATTTATAGCAGCGGCATCATGAACGACACGCAGCTTACGCTTTTGTGGGTGAAATACGCCAAAATGTGGCAAATACCACCTAATACCATTTAATTTGCTATTTTTAAGTTGGTCATGAAAAGAACTAGGGTCGCATTCCTCCGCGTACTCTTTGTGTAACATGTTTTTCATAAATGTGCAGTACGCCTGTGCGAACTCAGTTTCCCGACTCATGCGACGCTCAAGACTTAAAAAACGAGAAAAAGCTTGTGAATGACTATCTGGGACGCTTGTTATATTTTCCCTCCAAGGCAAACCTATCTCAAAACGTCCGGAGGACAAGCGCCTAACTGTCGACTCTAAAATTTCAATTGCACGTCGGTCTTCTTTATTGTGTAAAGTTTCTTTTTTACAAATCCCTATAGCCTCGAGTTTATATTGTTCTTTAATAAGAAACTCTAAAGAATCTAACTGTGGGTCTTTGATATTTACGTGATTCACAAAGTTGATCATGTTGGTTCTACTTGTCGACGACCCATAAAGTACCCAGCCTAATGCTGTCAAGCAAGCCACTGGTTCATTTCGGCTACCTTTCCGAACCTCCTGGTTAATTAACAAATGCCAGTGGTCAGCACGATGAGTACCATTGGAGTGGCGTCGACATGTGACAAAACCTCAACTAGGTCCGACAAATGTCTATAGCATGACACAGAGTTTTTATTTATTGTTTGTGACCGTAAAGAAAGAGAATCAATAGATCTTGCGTTGTTAACCAAAAAAGTTTCATTTGTGTACCTACCCTTAATATGAAAATTGACATGACGAATCTTTGTACTTTTACTGAGTCCGCCAACGCAATTCACTGTAATTAATTCTTCAGGTCCGGTAATTCCGACACTATAGGCGATGCTGGAATCAATCAGCGTGGCAGTACTGCCGTCATCAAGCAAAGCATATGTGTCGATATCGCCTGCAGGGCCAGATACAACGACAGGTACAATTTTTAAAAACGTATGCGTTGGTGAAGATGATGCTTTATGATCGCGCTGAATACCGATATTCAACGTTACCTTTTCCTCAGCTGTGTTCTGCATGGCGGCTCCAGAGGATGACGTAGAAGGAGCGACACTTTGAGACGCGTTATCACACACAGCGTTGTTGAACGACTGTGTTCCGAGTGCACGCGATGTCGCGAACGTACCCTGCCTGCCATGTAAAAGAGGATGGTGGCGAAAAGAACAACCATCGACCCCACAAGGATTAACTTTACAAGACTTCCATTGATGAGATTTACGACTTAAACATCTGTAGCAAACCTTATTTTCACGTAACCAAGTCCATCGTTCATCCACTGAGAGTAACTTTATTTTGTCGCAATTTTTGACGTTGTGGTTTTTTTTACAAAATACGCATTCTGTTTTATCCGTGCTATTATTGTGAGATACAGAATGAATGTTTTCGCGTTTGTTTACTTTATTAATGGACGAAGTTACGTGTGATTGTAGTGACAGACTTAACTCCGGCGACAAAGCAAATTTCACAAAGCGCTCATGTTCGCGAATTAGAAAATCAGACATCACTTTAAGTTTAGAAGTAAAAGGGCTTGTTTGTTCTGATGCGTAGTCAGACCATCTCATTTTTAATAAAGGATTCAACTTTCCTAAAATTACATGATAAAGCTCAGGTGAGTGAAGATACTCACAATGGTTAAGTAATTTAATCGTAGATAAACTATTCCGAACTGTGTTGGCGACTACACCAAGTTCTTTGAGGTCAATACCTACACGTGGTAATTGCCTCAGTACCTGTACCTCACCCAAAACTATTAACTCCGGGCTTGCAAAACTTCGCTCGAGTGCACACATGATCTCGTCAGGATCCTCAGCGGAGACGAGCAGCGACGCGACAGCTTCACGTGCGGGACCACGGAGCGCGCACTGTAAGCGCGCGACGTTCTCTGTGGGGGTGTAGGATATTTTAGTACAATTAAATAATTTTTTAAATTGAAGCCACTGTGATGCATTTCCAGCAAATGCAAAAAGGTCAATTTTTATTTTTTGTGGTCTGTTTTGTGTCGTTGCTAGAGACTTAGCTGCGGCGGCAGTGTCTGCAATTGCTTTTAATAGCAATGGAGAAAACTCATTGTGACAAGGCACTGTGTGGTGTTGTCCCTCAAGGCCCTCGAAAGAGGGTGGCAGCACCGTTGCGGCCAGCCCAGGCGTTTGAGGAATGAAACCTACCTGTCTTAAATTATGGTTTTCTACTATTAAATCAGCAGCAGCCTGAGTGTCCATTGTCTCGAGATGGACAGGCTGTGAGACCTCAGTTGTAACATTTTCATTCTCCTTTCCACTATTAGAATTATTAATATTTGTTACCCAATTTTCTGTTCTTTTTTGGCTTGAAACACTCCGTTTGCTCCGTATACTACCCTCCTCCGCCTGAATCTGCTCCATCTCAGCACGAAATTCTGCTTCCTCAACCTCCGCAAGCTGTTGTGAGAGTTGCTGTTGCGCAAGTTGTTGTGCTTCCATCTGTTGCCTTTGTGCTTCAGCGAGCGCCTTCAAATTATTGTATTGACGGCGCTTGAAGGCAGCTTCCGCAGCGGCCTTCCGCGCTCTCAGCGTTGACGAAGCGTTCGAATTGGTACGTGCCGAGCGCATACTACTCGCGGCGTCGTCGTCACCAGGATGAACATTAGATGATTGTTCTACTAATGAAGGTGGCGATGAGGTATGAGGTGCTATGATTTCAGAGGATATGGCTTTACTTTTGCTACGTGTGTTCATGGTAACGATGAAAAAATATTACTACGGCAAATGAAAAATTTACGTGAGCTTACGAGATGAAACGAAAATGAAAATAAATTTTACCGTCGAAGGACCAAAATGTTAACGATGAGTGGACTGTATGATTTGTGGTGCGGATGATTGAAAGCCTGAGAACAGAGAACTATGATATTTATTGAATAAAGACGAATATTAACAATTAGTGGAAATTAAAAAAAACTGAAATGTAGCTATGACAACACTAGACAAAATATGACAAGCTTTCTTCTAATTTAAAACTGATTCCAAAAAAGATACAAAAATAATATAGTATCAAAAAAGAGGTTGCTCTGCAACAGGCACGTTATCGTAATGTCTCGCCTACAACGAACACCTCCAGCCACTCCAATTGTGGAAGCTATAAAAGTATTCACGACAACGAAATCGCTATCGGACATGGATATTCCACAAGCGGTGTGTAGTGATAATGACAACAACGTAAACACCACAACGCGTCACAAACGACTACGTTTAGAGTTCTCACCGGACAACGAGCATGACGACCTCAATACGGATATAAAAACCCTGCTAGAAACCTGGAAAAAAGAACAGGATGAGCATGCAAACAAACTACACGAACAACAATCGTCAATGTTAACAAAACTTGTAGCGGAGATTGCGGACCTTAAACAACAAAACTACTCAATTCAGACAGTCAACCTCGAAATTAAAGCATCTATGGATTTTATAAATTCAAATTTTGAAGAGATGAGACAAGAAATTGAAACCTTAAAAAAGGAAAATAGAGCTTACAAGAACTGTATAAACGACCTCGAAAACAAAATCTTGGATCTTCAACAAAATTCACGTTCATCATGTGCAGTACTTAGGAACATTCCTACCAAAATTTATTTTACCAAATTCCTTTGTTACATATCGAAGATACAGCATCATCGAAAAAAGCTCAAAAATTCATCTCACGAGTGGACTACACTAAACTGGTTCAGGATATTGAAGGGACGGACTTCTCACATATTATGAGTATGGACGATGCGAATGTAGCTGCGGGTGAACTGATCGGTGTAATCCAGGGCTTAATCAAGAAACATACATACGAGGTTAAAATACCCAAAAAAGACAGAAATATTAAGCCGTGGATTACGCCAGGTCTATTGCGATGCATTCGTCATCGTGATTTACTGCACTTGAACACAAAAAACTCACCTGATAATGAAATTCTAAAAATAACTTATAGTCGTTACCGAAACCACTGCAACACCATATTACGTAATCTAAAAACTCAGAATGAGAAGGATGAGTTAGAGAAGGCCAAAAGTAATATTAAAACACTATGGAATAAAATTAAAGAAATTACAAACTACAAAAAAAACACCCACATCCGCCTCAAACTTACTAAAAATAGAATCTGATCCCCAAGCTTCTGTCGATCATGTGTGTGGTTACTTCGCGGAGGTTGGCAAGAACCTCGCGTCTAATATCACTCTAAATCAGCCGATGCCCCCCCATCCATGCGCACTGCCCCACAAAAATACGCCACTTAACTCACTGGTTCTCCATGATTTTGACGAATCGGAAATAAGTAACGCCATCTTACAACTCCGCTCAGACTCTGCAACTGGTTGGGATGGTATCTCATCAAATCTACTTAAAAAATGTAGACATATACTCGTACATCCAATCACACACATTTTCAATCGCTCAATTGCCCATGGTATCTTTCCGGAAGCCTTTAAAAAGGCTATTGTTCACCCGATCTATAAGGGCGGTAACCGAGACTGTGTTAACAATTATAGGCCTATTTCAGTCCTCTCGTCTATTTCGAAAATTTTTGAAAAATTAGTAAACCAAAGACTTACTCAGTTCCTCAATAAAAATAACATAATTGCGCAAAATCAGTATGGTTTTAAAAAAGGAGTATCCACAGAAGATGCTGTGCTCGACCTAACTGAATTTGTTACAAGAAAACTTGATGAAAAACAACACTGCCTAGGTTTATTTCTAGACTTAAAAAAGGCTTTTGACACAGTCTCGGTTCCCACCCTCCTATCGAAACTTGAGGACTCTGGTATACGTGGCTTAGCTCATGATTTCTTCGCAAGCTACCTCTCAAATCGTAGACAGTGTGTTAAAGTGGGCAATCATGTTAGTAGAGAGGAAATCACCAATTTTGGTGTACCACAGGGTAGTGTGCTTGGACCGACCCTTTTCCAGGTGTATATTAACGACCTCTGCTGCCTACCTCTCATAAACTCCAAAATATTTACTTATGCTGACGACACTGCAATCATAGTTCACGGGTCTGATTGGGAGCAACTTAGAACTACTGCCGAGGCATCACTTAAATCAGTTACCAGTTGGCTGCAGCAGAGTCTCCTTACTCTGAACCTGGAAAAGACTTACTTCACAATATTTAAATTACATCCCAGTGCGAAACCACCGTCAAGCTTTTCCATTTATGCTCACACATGTGATGGCCAGATGCCATGTTCATGCTATTCTCTAACAGAGGTAAACACTCTTAAGTACTTAGGTGTGACTATTGATAGTGGACTCACCTGGTATCCGCACTTGGATACTATTACTACCAGAGTTAGAAGAATGATATACTTATTCAAACATCTTAAATCTTCTGCAGATTTTAACACGATTAGAATGGTGTATATTGCAATTTGCCAGTCGATTATCACCTACTGCATCACGGTATGGGGTGGCGCATCTAAAACTAAGTTTCTCAAGCTGGAGCGAGCACAAAGAGCTGTCTTAAAGGTGATGTCAAAAAAGAACTTTATGTATCCCACCGCACAACTGTATAAAGAGGCAAACGTACTCACCGTTAGACAGTTGTTTGTGCTACGATCCATACTGAGAAAACATACCAAGGTCCCCCCATTAGACCCAACACGACGTAAGAAAAAACCCCTTATCCTCACAGTAACGCATAAGACGGCTTTCGCTAGGCGCCAACACTACATTCTAAGCTCACACTTATACACAAGAATAAATAACAAGATAAACATATGTGAATTAACTACTAATAAGGTTAAAGTAAAAGTTAAAGAATGGATAAAGAATCTAGATTACGAGGAAACAGAAAATTTACTTACCTGGACCTGCTAATAAACCATTTCAGTCTTAAAATACCGACGGAAGCAGCTGGTACTAAACTCCACGAACGCACACACACATACCAAACACCACATCTCACCATATCACCCTTACACACACAGAAACGCATACACGCACACACATGCATACACATTACACACTAAACGCACACACATAATACACTACACTCACGCGCATACACAGACGCACACACACATTGTTAACCCTAATACATACAAATATTAGATCTGCAGTTAAAGTATTATTATATTTTATTTTATTTTTTCTTTTTCTTTCTATTTATTATATAAGTAAATATTTTTGTCTTTGACAGTCAGAAATGTGCTCATAACTAGCTCGACCGCTACCTATGTAACGCGTGAACACTGCCTCCTAAGATACAGGATCTTCCTAGTTTAGGAGACAGGGCTCAAACTTTTGAACAACTGTTAACTTAATTAATAAGTGCTTATATATTATCTGTCAGAGTTGTATTTTTTAGCCAAATAAACCATTTTTCATTTTTTCATTTTCATAGCTTAGTGGTCAAAGTACTTATACTTTTTATTGTGAAATAAGGGTGTTGAAAAATTGCGAGCCAAGCCGCAGAAAAAAGCTAGTGTGGAATATTTGTTTCGTACGAGAATCGATTTTACGCCGTCGTTATTAAAATGCGCCTCATTCTGAATATGTAATGAATATATCCACATTGTTTTTTGACCTTGCATTAGGTTATTGGCCAGACTATTTTTATTCCGGTCTTCCCGAACTCATAGACAATCATTTGCACATTACGTCATAAAACAGAGTATATTGGCGCGTATGTGCAATTCACTAAAATACATGTAAATCGTAAAAAAAGTATTTTTATATTCAACTAAAAATATTTATGAGAAAGTTTGCAGAGCAGTAACGTAATATCTAGCTTACCGCGGGTGGAACCGCGGTAGGCAGCTAGTTATAAGTATTATTAGCCCGTATGGTCCCACAGATGGGCAAAGGCCTCCCTTCATTCCCTCTTGTCACTCCTCAAGGAAGCCAATTCGTCCCGCCATATCTATTTGGTATAAAAGTAACATTTAACATTTATTATAACTTTCCTTTTATCCTGACACGTGACACGTATTTATAGCAACCATACTATGTCGGATGGGTTCCGGCATAGTATGGTTGCTATAATATGTAAAGCATCTGTGAAAACATCAGAAAAAGTGAAAAGACACTGACTCTACAAAGGTAATCTAAGCATAGACCCTCCCGCCTCCCTGTAGTGCTTACCTCTAGACTATTCTACTTGAATTACCTCTAGACTGTACACGTGTCTAGTCTACCCGAATATCGACTCACCCGGCGACCTTGAATTCATATCTGGGACGCCCCAACCATAAACTTCACGCTTGTAATAAATAACTGTGTTGACTCTGTACAAAACCATGTACAACGTGGCTCGATTGTCGATGGTTTGTGATTCATATGCCACTATCACTCCGTTTAAAATAATTTTAATTTGATGTTTCTCTTATTAAATTTTCGCATAATATTGTTAATGCATAACAGCTTACTCATAATTTTTAAGCAAAGTGTCTCTAATCATAACAATGATTCATTCTAAAGTATAAAATTAAGCACAAAGGAAATCTGGCGTTCTGCGACCGCTGCCGCAGCACGCTCGCCTTCGCGCGTTGTGTGGTCACAATTCTAACCTAACCTATTCGTTTCGATATTGACAAAGTGTTTCTAAGAGGCATCTGTTTCCGTTATTTCTATTTATGCCAAATATTATAATGCAAATTTACTTAAAAGGTGGCTCCTCATTGTAACTAGCGTAACGTTATTTAAGCTGATAATAAACATTTTTGTTTTTTTTTTTTTAATTAACGGTGAAACAATTTAGCTTTCAAGATAATAATGCCAGCATAAACTGAATGCCAAAAAAATAGCAGTCTTATTTATGGCAAAACTAATTATACCTTTGTTATGCCTAAGTATATTAGGAAAAAGAATCTGTAATTAGTAATTACACTGCAGTGACCTCATACATAACGCATCAACACGACCGGCGCCGGCGGCGGCGGCGCGCGGCCGATCACTGAGGCAGAGGCAAGGACAAGGACCGTGGACATGCCGCATGACATGCGACGCGCGGCGCCTGTGGCGGCCCGGCGACCGCTGTGACGTAATCAGCTAGCGAGGGACGACATACCGGCGCTGGAGCAAGTTGGCGACTAAACGCGCGCGCAGGTCGAATGGACTTCTATATGAAAGCGCCTCGCACAGGGCTTGAAATACCGTTAAAAATATGGTATCGTTACCAAATTTAACGTTATATCTGGCACATTTTACCGTTAAACATACGTAACGTTATAATGTACGATAACGTTAATTTTATCGGTATGAGTCAGTTTTGTTACCGGCGCGGCGCGGCGCCGCCACTACCCGCCAAGCCGCGCCCGCGCGGCCTTGGAAAAAAGGGCAACGTTTACCGCTATTTTCACAATAACATTAAAAATACCGGTAATTTTTAACGCTATTTTTAACGTTCTTTTAATGTTATGTTACTAAATAACGCTACCAAATCATACCGATATGCAAGTATCTCTATGGAAATAACGTTACTTACCGGTATTTTTAATGTGAATTGGTAACGTTTTCAAGCCCTGGCCTCGCAAACACCAGACGAATACCGTCAGGGCAGAATGATGCTGGCGGTAGATTCTACGTGCGGCGAACGGCGAGCTCTGATTGGTCAGTTAGGATAAGAATTTTATTTCAAGTATCACTAGTGTAATAATTTGTAAGACCATATAAGCAATGGAAAATAAATATAATTAATTCATATCGTCAATCGAGTTTGACTTCACCATTCCACAAGATATCCCCAAAAACACTGTTATTCAGATTTTCTGGCTCCTTACTACTCGTAACGACTGTCAAAGATTTACGAATGACAACAGGGAGGAATGGTTTGACGTGCTTTTCAAAGCAAGAGTTGTCAGTGAGCCCAAGATAAACTTTAGAAAGTAGATGAGTCACATTATCTCACGGGTTGTCTATTGTTTGCCCGAAGATTATATGCCATAATCATCATTTACCCGAACTTCATTTGCCCGAATGTTTCATTTGCCCTAAAAGACATATGACATACTTTTAATTGCCTGAATTTTAGATACCATAAAATACGAATGCCATAAGTATTGTTTGCCTTATTTTTATGTGCCATAATAATTATTAGACATAATATTTAAATGGCATAACAAGTATTAAACAAATATTTAAGCCCCGTAATGGTTTTTTGAAGTGAAAACTTCTTTAGCGGCGTTGAGCACTTTTTCTGTAATGGGTATAAAATCTTAAACTCGCGTCACGACACGTGACCTGATCGAAAAAGCGTAGGACGGATGGATAGTACACAGCTGTCACCATCCATGGATGCGCGTGGCACGCTGTTAATAATCAAGTTTTCACTTCTGCCGGCACTCCCGGAGTGCAACCCGTCTTTTTTTTTCTGTGCATGGTTGATGGTGGGCTAGGTCGAAGGAGCCCAGCTTCGCGGGGCTCCTACTTCTGTGTGGTTTATAAAAAAATAACCACGAAGGGGATAGCGGGGTCTATTCGCTCGCTTCGCTCGCTCACACGACGCCGCCATTCCCTTCTAGCCTAACCTGTCCGAGTCGGGGTGCCCTAAAGTCCCAATTGCATCCAATTTCTCTTGATATAAACAACGGTATACCGCCGTTTACCCGAATTTTATTTGCCCTAATATCATTTGCCATAATAGTCAACAACCATAATATCATACGACATAATACTCATTTGCCCTACTCTCCTTTACCATATTAGTCACATGCCAGAATCATTGTTTCCCATAAAGTCACTTACCATAACATCATTTGTCATAATCATTGTAAACCCTAATTATCACACGCCCTAATTATCACATGCCATAATTATGATATGCCATAACATAATTTGCCATCGACATCGGGTGTGTAACGGTTGTTTATATCAAGAGGAATTTTAGCAATTGGGACTTTAGGGGACTCGGACAGGTTAGGTTAGAAGTGGATGGCGCCATCCCCTTCGTGGTTATTTTTTTATAAACCACACAGAAGTAGGAGCCCCGCTAAGCGGGGCTCCGTCGACCTCGCCCACCATCAACCATGCACAGAAAAAAAAACCATGCACAGAATAAATAGTTTATTCTTATTATACCAAACATTGCGCACCCATCGACATCGACCGCCAGAAAGCTAATAAGTAGGTAAGTATTAGAATTAAAAACAAGTTTAATAATCAAACTATATAATTATAATTACTTAGGTAGTACAATTTCTTTTTTAATGCAAATACAAATTTGTTATGCCATTTAAATATTATGCCATTTAAGTATTATGTCTAATAATTATTATGGCACATAAAAATAAGGCAAACAATACTTATGGCATTCGTATCTTTTAGGGCAAATGAAACATGCGGGCAAATGAAATTCAGGTAAATGAAAACGGGAAAATGATGATTATGGCATATAATCTTCGGGAAAAACATAGACAACCATAAACAACCGGTAAACACCCGATGTCGATGGCAAATTTTGTTATGGCATATCATAATTATGGCATGTGATAATTAGGGCATGTGATTTAGGGCTTACAATGATTATGACAAATGATGTTATGGTAAGTGACTTTTTGGGAAACAATGATTCTGGCACGTGACTAATATGGCAATGAGAGGAGGGCAAATGAGTATATTATGTCGTATGATATTATGGCTGTTGACTATTATGGCAAATGATATTAGGGCAAATAAAATTCGGGTAAACGGCGGTATTCCTGTCTCACGTCACAGTCTGATTCAAACCTGCCCTTCTTTCATGTATGGTGTTGTTGTTTAACCTCTGAATTATTAAGACAATTTTAAATAATTATTATTATTACAGTTACTTAATTCTCGTAACCTATGCGTTGTTGCCTTATTGTACTCTTAGCTGTGATCTAGTTTGTTGTGGGGTGCGTGTATGCCACCCACGCTTTACAATAAATACTTGTATTAAACGAATATTTTCAGGGGTTACACTAAACACTATTCGTTCACAATATTTACCATTAAAATGAGACTTTTCCCTTTACCGTACCACATTGACCTTTACCGTACCACATTCACCTTTACCATATAACTTTTACCATGGGTTCATTAAAACGGGTGGTATTTAAACGCAAATCAAAAAATATCCTTTTTCTCTGCAATAAGATTCCGAATTCCCATCAAAATTACTGATTGCACAGCAAAATATCACTAAACACACTACTATTTATTTTCGCAGCGTATAGCGATTTTTCCTAAAGCAAAAGCTTTTTAATCAATGCATAGCTAATAATCTTAATGCACATTATACATGTTAACTCCTTTTCTTTTAAATATAGCTTCTATTTTTAAATTATTTACAGTAGTTTTTCTAAATAAAACAGCATTTTATTAGTCACAATCGTCTTATTATTTATTAATTACCACACAATGAGATCAGCAAAAAAAGTATAAAATTTGATATAAAATTGTAATTTATTGAATTATTAAAGCGGGTCTTGCTTTCGCGGGGCATCCACGCTTCCTTTTTGCCCAATAGGCACATTTTTAGCTTCTGCAGCTGGCGCAACGAACTTAAAATTCCACAATAAATCACTTAAAATCATGGAGATATAGGTAGGGTCTAGTACCAATTATATGTTTTTGTATGTACTATAATAGGTTTTTCCTAATAAGTATTTAAGCAATCTAATTAAAATAGATCACCAATTATTCTAAAACAGAGCAAAGAAACTGAAATGTTTGATTGGCAAAAGAGGATATCTGGTGTGGTCACAGTTCTAACCTAACCTAACCAACCATTTCTATCTCTATCTTACTCGCTCGCGCGACGCAGTGACGAAAAAGCGCGCAAAGCCGTGTACGTTTTCAGTTAATTTGTACTGCTTTTAAAAATAATGCAATGTGACAGGATTTTTTTGTTATAATAAATATAAAATTTGCTGAACATAGCTTCTTGAAAATTAAGACAAATATGATGAACAGGTTTGGTTGTACTTACTGGTTAATATGCGACTGGGATAGTTATTTTGCTATGAAATATGGAAATTTTGCTGTGCAGTCAGTATTTATGCTATGTATGTAGTATTTTTGTACAAAAATAAATTTAACTGTATTGCATTATGAGAAAAAAGTAATGTCATATTGATGTATAATTTCGAATTATCTGCAGTTTGAGTTTTGTTAAACATTTAGTTTATTTGTAGTAAAGTAAGTTATTAGAAAGATATAAAGTTTAGTATTTATTAAACAAAATACGCAATATTTAAAATAACATTAAATTAATAAAACTAGAATTAAAATAAAGAATTAAAATAAAATGGCATCAAAAAACTCCTCCGCATCGCTGTCAACCGGTAAAGTGCCCAAGAGGCTGGCAGCATTGCCACGTTAGCATGGCAATGCTAAGCCTCTGGCCAAGATAAAAGCCAGCCTTTGGGTCACGAGAAGAGTCAACTAGTCTTTTTGACAGGTCTTTAAAAATATGTTGGGCACTCGGACCCCATGGCCCAAGGGTTTCAACCCCAAACGGCTCGAAAATATAGTTTCCAGTAAGGTTACTATACTTTCGCCGCTTGAAGTTTTCCGCAGCCGAGGCGGCAGCACCGGCACAGCACGCCGTACTAGGAAGGTGGGATGGCGCAAGAGTATCGACACACGTAGCGTCCCACACTAAAGGCCTACCCATCTTTCATGGGAATAAAGACATACCGTCCGGTCTCTTGCCATCGTCGCGTGCCAAACCATTGCGTTCTAATACAGCTGGAACGCCGACGGCAACAAGAGCACGTCGAATGATGTCATTAATATTCGCATGTCGTGCTATACGGCCCGCGCTCCGGCTGCACGACAAGCCATGGTGTCCGAGGCTGTTGACAACTTCCCCACAGTGACAACGATGCGGAGAACAACAGGACGCCCCTAAGCGAAGTGAAGCAGCGAGGCGAAAAGTCGTGTTGTCGAACAAAGTGCCAATGTTCGACGACGGTAGTGCCTGAAGCCAAAGACCCGATTCCCACCTGCCCACAGCTAGTAGGCGCGCTCGCTCCGCAGAAGTAGCAGACGTGGAAAGTAATTGATTTTGAATTACTCTGCAAAGCGGCTCATCCCAACGTCTCTGGGAAGATGGGTTGTCGGGCGGATCAGTACTTGGGCAAGCATTTTTCCAGGCTTCTATAGCCTCGGCTAAGAACGGCACATCAAAATTGACCAGTGTAGGAGCAAGGATATTCCTGATCAATTTCTCAGTGCCGTGAACCGAGGATATAAAAGCTGGCAGACTAATACTAGAAATTTTGCGGACGCCGAGGCCCCCCATGCGAATTGGAAGCGTTGCTTGGGCCCAGGCCCGGTCGTCCATTGCCAAATTTAAAACTGAGGTTAATGTTCGACGGATAATTTGGTCCATTTTTTCTAATAGGTCATTATGTTTCCAAATAGGCGAAGCGCGAAGAAAATATGTCAATTTAGGGCCGAAACAGCAGTAACGAATTATAGTTATAGCCGAATGCATTTTAATTTGTAATAGTCTTTCCGAAATGTCATTAAAATTTTGTATTTTATCCTCAACGAAGTTGGGAAAGGAATCCTCGAAAATTGGAGACCCAAGGAGATGAAGTGTATTTTTTTCGGTAATTTTGATGTTAGGGGCTATTGTGTTTAATTTTGAAAGAGTCGTATGTCTGTCAGTAGTGTCACTTATAAATAATTCACATTTCGAAAGGTTAAGGTCTAAGCCAATCGAAAGGAGTGTGTCTTTTAAAACGATCAGATCATTCAAAACGGTATCCACATCACCTCCCAAGGTACCATCATCGAGGTACCAGACGTTGAATTTGGAATTTAGTTGTCGAATTATAGGATGTATTGCCAGACTGAAAATCACTGGCCCAAGAGGGTCACCTTGCTGGCAGCCAACAGCGGATTCCAAAAGGTGATCACGATATAATAATTTTGAAGGATGTCTATAGCACTGCCAAAGGAAACTAAAAATTTGGGGAAGTTCTTTTTTAACTTCTGCCAGCAAAGTATCCCTATTTACTGTGTTAAAAGCATTTTTTATGTCAACCTTCAGGATAACTTCTCCTTTCCCAGAATTTAGGTAGGTCGACAAAGCGTGTACGGCAGCCTCACAGCCCCCTTTTGAACCGAAACCTAGTTGCAGGGGCCAAAATCCGAAATAGCCTCACCAAATAATTTACAGCAGATCTTGGCTGCCATACGACGATAAGTAGTTCCCACAGCAATGGGACGGATGCCGCCATCCTTCTTGCGCAAGGCGCGTAGGTTGGCCCCGTACAAAACATCGATGACGGATCCGTCTACCTTGCCGGAGAGCATAAGATTGGTCAAAGCTGTTAGTTCCTTTAGGAGCATCTCACCAGCTTCCCCGGCGCCTGAAGAAATAAGGTCCTTTAGGTGTTGAGGAGTCAGGCCGTCGAGGCCGCCGGCGGAACCGCTTCGAAAGGAGCCAACAGCCATGGCCACATCCCGACCTGAAACGGTGAGGGAATAAATATCGGAATCTGGTGGGTCGGGAAAAGAAAGGCCATCCGCTGGGGCAGGGTGTTTGCTCTCCAGTGCAGAGAGTGTTTCCGAAGAACACGGTGCCACCGCATCACTACTAAAAAGAATCCTGGCCGCTCCGCTAATGTCACCTTCCCCTAATTTAGATTCCACCAGATGGGATACACTCTTAGAAGAGGTGTAACTCACCGGTGGTAAATTTAGATCCAAAATTTGGGCCGAAACATTACAATTTTCTTTAATTTGGGCAAAAAAAACAAAAGTAAGTTATTTGATGTAAAAAAGAATATAAATGATGAGTATGTATTGATAGGTGATTATTTATTTGATATGCAATTTATAATATCCCCATTAAAACACAGTTTCTTTTAAGACTTTATTATTTTGGGTGTCTTATGTATTTAATGATGAATGTACATGAAAATTTATAGTCAAATAAAACACATTTCATTAGAATATTTATTATTAATAAAAAAAACATTGGTACAAAAATTTTACACTTACTAAACTAAGTACGCAAAGCAAACTATTTAAGTTTACATACGCGTACTACCATAATGTTGGTGTGCGTAAAATCTACTTGTAAGATAGACCTGTCGTTACACACACATTTGTCTTTAATTTTAATGTTGTAGGTAGTCAATAGCTACTTCGCTCATTATGAGCGTTTGCTTGACAATATAAATATAAACCAAAAAATAAGAAGCACAAATTCAAAGTATTACGCATGTTGTTCCATGGCTTAGGTGTATAAGCCTAGGACTCGATAACCTGTATGTCACAGGTTCGAGCCACAGAAACCCCACTTTCTTTTTGCATTTTTTTAATTTGACTTTGCATCGAAACTCACAACCGGTGTGGTTTTTTTCATTTCTAATAACATTTCTGTTATTTTGTTGTTTATTTTTGTAATTTATAATAGAATAGAAATAAAAATGAAACAATTTGTAATTAGAAATCAACAATATTTATTGTTCAGTAGATTTTTATGATAATTTCAATAACAAAGTATTATGCATGACAATTATTTTAAATCGGACAAGAATGAATGACACTTTTTGTATTTAAGTGGGTAATTTATTTATTTATTTATGATATGAATAAACATGTTAGTGAGATATTAAGATACAGTTCTCCCAATTGTAACCTCACAAACAATAACATCACTCACATAAATGAAATTACCTCCACATATTATAGGTATTTATTTATCCGATTGATGCGCCTTCATTATCTATAACTTTTAGCACCATATTAGCCCTTAGGTTCGATTGGGTTCAGAACAGTAATATTATCTACATTTTTTTTTCTATTCCGCTCACTATTTTTACGCCATAATAATTATTTTGCGACTGTCCTTGTCCGATTTAAAACACTATTATTAAGTTCGTTATTAAGTATAACTTTATTATTGTAAAAAATAAAATCTATTGTAAATTGTCTTTTGCGACGCGTACCCGGTTCCGGTTTTGCCTGTAAACAATGGGAAGGAATAGCTTACGACGACGCTTTAAACCAGCTGCTGGTTCCGCACACATTGTAATGTAACGTGACGAAGTCAAGAAGGCCTCAGCTTTATGCGTAACAAGTTAATAACCATATCACGGTGTCGCGCATTGTCATTTGTGTATGCCAATCTTGCGGTCGATCGACAACGATCAATGCTTCTCGTGTCTGTATAGCGGTGCACCTACAGTTTTTCTCTGTGAACAAAAATGAAATATTGTTATATAAAACAAGAATAATTAACGAGATGTAAATAATTATAATATTTATAATAATCTATATATAATGTTATATATACAAGGTGTATTTTTGGTCTTGCTCAACCAGCTAGGAGATGATTGTACTCATAAAAACAAACAACTTTTATTATGTAACCAACTCGGAAATCTCAAAAAAAATATCAGCTGTTTCATACATTATGGCCGGGAGGGCAATAAACTTTTCATAGAAACAGCAGATTTTTTTTTCGCGATTTCAGAGTTGGTTCCATAATAAAAGTTGTTTGTTTTTATGGGTAGAATCATCTCCTAGCGGGTTGAGCAAGACCAAAAATACACCTTGTATAATCATATTATTTAAAAATATATATAAGTAATATATAAAAACATTATATAATATAATTATATAAGGAAGCTATAAAGTTTTATATATGCTTCCGTGATAAATAGGTCATCTAGCACACATATAATTGTTCAATTCAAACTACAACTCAGCCAAACAAACCAACTCCTCAGCTTTGTAATATTAGTATAGATGTAACATCATTCGAATCATAAATAATGAAAAAAAACTGTATAATTATTTTGTTACTCACCAAAATCTTCATCTTCATCGCAATTTCACATATTAAAACGTTTCGCTCATGTTAAATAACAATTTCAGCTCTCAAAGGTATAGCAAAGTGATTCATATTGACTCACAACTAAATCAACACAACAAAAAACACTTCTCCAAACAAGCAGGGTATAATGTCTTAAAACGTAACGTAAGTCCAATATAGATGTTACAAATATAGACATCCAACCTTATACTCTAGAGGAACGCGCTACTGAATACTTAGCACTACACGCACCGCACGGCCTGCTTCCTGCCCACCGGATACCTACAAGAATTAGTAGCTGCATAGACCATGTGATGCTCAAAACAGAGAAATCAGCTACATTACTAGTTATTGAGTCACATGTGACCGACCACCTTCCAATTTTACTAGCTATTAATAACGTAAAGCTCTCTGAAGGAACGCTGCCGGCCTCCAAAGTACCAAAAATTGACTACTCTGGTCTAGTAAGCCAAATCGAAACCCACGACTTCTCGGAAGTTCTGAGTACTAATGACCCTAACCTAGCAACTGACTCACTAACGAAAATATTAAACATTGCTATTATTAGCCACACAAAAATAGTAACAATCCCTAAAAAAGACAGAATTATCCAACCTTGGATTACACCCGGTTTACTACGGTGCATCCGCCACCGTGATAAACTTCACAAAAAAGCAAGGAAATCGCCTGACAACTATGTAATCCAAACCTCTTATAAACGGTATAGAAATTACTGCAATAATCTTCTCAAAAAACTTAAAAGAGTATACGAGCAAAATGAGCTAAGCAAAGTAAAAAACGACCCTAAAAAACTTTGGGAATAAAATCAAAGAAATTACACACACCAAAAAGCAAATTAACCCTCCCTATGAGCTGTTAGGTACAAATTCCGATAAACGCGAAGCAGCTAACCACATCTGTAACTACTTTGCGAACATTGGTCAAAAGCTAGCTTCCAAGATAGACACCTCAGCCCAACCTTCTCTATCACATCTCTCCCCTGGCATATGTCCTTCTAACTCCCTTATTCTTCTTGAAGTGGAAAATGCCGAGGTGGACTCTATTATCTCTAGCCTCAAACAGGACAGTGCCACTGGCTGGGATGGTATCCCCATAAAACTAATAAAACTTTGTCGACATGTTCTCGTACCAGTTATCACTCACATAGTAAACTGTTCTATGGCCGTAGGGATATTCCCTAATTCTTGCAAAAAAGCCGTTATCCACCCAATACACAAAAGTGGGAACAGAGACTGTGTAAATAACTATAGGCCCATTGCTGTACTACCTGTTTTGTCGAAGATTATGGAGAAAATTATTAATAAACAACTGGTAAACTACCTACACAAATACAACATCATAGCAAAAAATCAGTACGGGTTCAAAAAAGGAGTGTCTACGGAAGATGCAGTGCTAGACCTAACTGAACTCGTAGCTAGGAAATTAGACAGTCAAGACAAATGCCTGGGTCTATTCCTTGATCTAACAAAAGCGTTTGACACGGTCTCTGTTCCCACCCTCTTATCTAAGCTTCACAACATCGGCATACGAGGCGTTGTTCATGACCTCTTCAAGAGTTACCTGACTGACCGAAAAATTTGTGTTAAGATAGGATCACATCTAAGTGCTGATGAGATAATGTCATACGGGGTGCCGCAGGGAAGTGTCATCGGCCCAACGCTCTTCTTAGTATATATTAATGATTTGTGCACGCTTTCTCTACCATCAGCAAATATATTCACATATGCGGATGACATAACAATTATAGTGCATGGGAAAAACTGGGCTGAGGTGAAAAACAACGCTGAAGAATCCCTTCAAACAGTCATGGCATGGCTTCACAAAAACCTCCTCACCCTAAACTTACAAAAAACCAATTACATCCCGTTTTCCATCCATACTGGCATGAAACCCCCAAACACATTTTCAATTAAAGCTCACACCTGTCTGGACGCGCTGACCTGCTCTTGCGTAGTGCTCCCGTTAGTAACATCAGTCAAATATCTGGGCGTGATGTTCGATGATGGATTGAGATGGACAAACATATTGAGTTTACTGCCAGTAAAGTCAGGAAAACAATTTACCTTTTCAAGGCACTAAGGCATTCTGCTGACTTAGAAACCCTGAAAATGGTATATTCTGCAATTTGCCAGTCCATCATAGGCTACTGTATTCTGGCTTGGGGAGGATCGGCAAAAACTAAATTCCTCGAGTTGGAGCGTGCGCAGAGGGCAGTACTTAAAGTTATGTGTCAAAAGCCATTCCGCTACCCGACTCATCAGCTTTACACCGAGCTCAAACTTTTGACTGTAAGACAGCTGTTTATACTCAGAGCCGCTCTTTGGAAACATTGCCAAGTACCACCTCCAGACCCCAAAAAACGTGGTCAAAGAATAGTTTGCCCAACCCCTAATCATAAAACCACCTTCGCCAGAAGACAGCTATATGTGTTGAGCCCTCTTATCTTCAGAAACATCAATAAGACCATCCAAATAGCAAAGCTAAGCAAACACGAAGCTAAGACTAAGCTGAAGAACATGCTGTACCTCCTTGACTACTCTCAAACAGAGGAATTATTAATCACACTCACATAACTTATAACACAACAACAACATTTCATACAAGACGCGTAACACACGCACCGACATATTATAATACAACACTAAGCAACGAGCTCGTACTATCGCAAATACAGTCTCATCAAACTCAACCTCAGCACACACACAATACATACTCACACAATTATACACACACACATACAGAATCACTCACATACCTACACGATGCAAAAACACTTACTATTTCTATTGTTCACATACACCACCTTCCACACAGACATTTTATTTTTAAAAATACTTTTGTTTTTTTGTTTAAATGTATCCTTAAAATCAACTTTATTTTAACTTGTTTATTAATATTTAAATTTGTGCCTTTTTAAAACATTGCAAATTAATGTACACCTAATCGTAATATCAGCCAACCGGCTCGTTTCTTTATAAGGATAATTTTCATAGTGTCCAAGTGACAGTAGAACACTGGCCCCTAAGTCACAGGTATTCCTAGTTTAGGGGCCAGGGTCTCAACATTTGTGTGCCTTCTTTAATTGTAAACCTGCTAGATATTAAGCACATTGTAAGGATTTGCATCAATAAAGCATTTATTATTATTATTCCGTTTATTCATTTATATAACATAAAAAATACATTTTTAAATATTAATTTATAAAAAAAAAAACATTTAAAAATATAAAATTTAGTAGCCCACCGGTATCGGGAACAGGGTCCAAGCTACCGGTGGTCAGGGCTCCAGAGAAAGGAACCTCCTGACAATGCGTGCCGTGTCCAGTAATACTGCCTTCTGAATCAAGGGCTTGATCCAGCCACCTAACGAGAGCCTCTTTAGATGTTGATCGAGGCTCTTGGCTATTAAGCCATTGGCAGAAACAACTATCGGCACAATGATCGCTGAGTCCACATCCCACATGTCAACAACCTCGCGAGCCAAGTCGATATACTTAATTTGTTTATCTTTCTCGGCCTTCACGAGGTTCCCGTCATGCGGGACCGTAACGTCAACGAGCATTGCGCGCCGCTCCAATCGATCCACCACCACTATATCAGGTTTGTTAGCTACAACAGTCCTGTCAGTGATGATGGATCGATCCCAGTACAATGTGACATTGCCATCTTCGAGAACTGGGTCGGGCACATACCTGTAGTACGGTACTTCAGATTCTACGAGGCCGTATCTCAGAGCAAGTTGCTGATGGATAATCCTGGCCACGAGGTTATGCCTATGCAAGTACTCTTCGTTAGCTAGACGAGAACAACCAGAGATAATGTGTCGTATTGATTCTCCCGGCAGGTGACACGCCCGACATATGTCAACCGTACCATCTTTCACAATAAATCTCCGATAATTCTTCGTCATGATAACTTCGTCCATAATTGCACAGACAAAACCTTCGGTTTCCCCAAATAGGTCACCGAATCGCAGCCAGGATACGGACGCTAAAAAGTCTACATCAGGCCCATGTAGGGCCCGGAAAAATCGTCCGTGTAGCTCCTTACTCTGCCATACCTCCTCGCGATCCTTCGTCTCAAGTACTACAGGTTTGCGCCAGTTCTCTTTACCTAAGGAGAGCGGAGTGAGGTCCTTGTCCACAGTGACCACATCTCGGTGCATCCCCACGTCAGCTTTAAGGAAATAATCCCTGAGGCTGTATATCTCGCGGTTATGGAGAGACTTAGCATTAAGAAAGCCTCGTCCTCCACATTTCCGCGGGATATACAGTCTCATCACTGATGATCGCGGATGATGCATCCGATATGCCGTCAACAATGTACGGACCTTCCTATCCAGGGCGTCGAGTTCTGTTTGAGTCCATTATTATTATTATTAGATGTTCTGTGAGTCTGATAGTCAAAAGCAATATAATGATGAAACTAAACTATTAAATAATATTCTACCCTCAAAATTAAGAATCGTATACATGATTCTTAATTTTTGAGGGTAGAATATACATTATTCCAAAGCCAAATATGACGAAGTCTTGCTAATAATTGCATTTGTGTGCGTGGGCAACAGGTTAATGTCAAGCAAACACTAACAAATAGGCAATGTAAATACACGAGTTGATTTTATTCACACATACATTATGTATGTAGTGACTGTAAACTTAAATAATTTGCTTTGTGTACATTGAAATACATGAAATCTTATATTCTATGACAACAATATACTCCAATTTAACCATAGCGAGGCACATATAGAAAAAAAAAACTAAAAAAGTGCATCGTAACGAAATAAAATAAAAAAAACACGATTATTATTATAAAACGTTTAATTTTATAGTTTTTGACGACATGCGTACAAAAATGAAAAAAAATATAAAACTATATAAAGCAGCTTTATGGCTAACTAACTTCTCTCGCAATTTTCAATATTCAATATTTTGAAATTTAGTAATTGCAGCTAAATGCATTATCTCCATGTTCTAATAGTCAACGCATTTGGAAGTACCTCGATATTCTTAGTTATTTCTTTTCAGCTTCCATTTATATTATTCTTTTAATCTCAGCTTCGATTTCAGCTGTTTTCTCGACTTTATATTGATCCATAGCATTAGTCTGTAATTCATGTGAATTCATTGCCAAAATGCCAACGAATTTGGCACCTGGCTGGCTGGCATGTTGTGTCTTATTCGAGCTTCACTTTCTTTCGCTTTTAAAATTTCAGTTTGAATTTCAGCTTCAATTTCAGTTATTTTCTTAGCTTCATCTTGTCGCATTTCCTGAATTCTCTTCGCGGACTGTATTCTAGTGCTAATCAATTCTTCAATTTTATTCTGTATTCTTTCTTTCATTTGAACTTCATTGGTTTTAATGTTTTGAATTTCAGCTTCAATTTGCAATTCAATTTGTTTCATTAGCTTAAAGTTCTCTTCCTTTTCCTTTTCAGTGTGAGTTAACTTTACTGTTAATTTTTGAATGTTCTCATCCATTGCTTTTTTCTTATTATTCTCTACTTCGTTCATTTTTGCAATAATTTCTTTAATTTTATTTTGTTTTTCTGCCATTGCTTGTATGTCCTTTTTATGCTTTTCTAAATTTTCTTGCAATACATAATCTACAACATCAATTTTCAATTTTGCTTGCTTTTCTTTTATTGTTTTAATGTCATCTTTAATTTTTCTTATTTTATTGATTTTTAACTCGTTTATTACCTTAACCATCTTCTCGTATTTCTTGTATTTGGCTTGTTTTTTACATAATTCTTTTTCTAGGGTTTTATTTTTCTGCTTCATTTTGTATATTTGGGTTTTAGATTCCTTAATTGTTTGAATTTTATTTTTAATTTCTTTAATCCTGTCAGCTTCGCGTTGATGTATTTCCTTGATTTTCTGCTCCATATCGAGTGCTTGCTGTGCCTCGTATTGTTGCATACGTACAATTCTATCCTCGGCTTTTTCTTCCACCGACACTATCTTAGCTTTCATTTCTTCAATATTGTTTTCAATGGTCTTAATCTCTCGGGTGGTATTTTCCCTTATGTTTTGGATTTTCATTTCAATTTCATTTTTCATCATAGCTTCTTGTAGTCGTTTTGCTTCAATTTCCTTTTTCATTTGATCTTCATGGATGGCTATCGAGTTTTTCAAATCAATTCTGGCCTGAGCCACTGTTTCTGTTAATTTTTCAATTTCGATATCCATTTCACTTTTCTTTGTAATTTCACACTGTTGAATTTCTCGAATTTCTTTTTCACATTCGTGTTTGAATTTGGCTAATGTATTGTTCATGATATCAACCTTAAGCAACATCACATTGTTTTTTTGAGTTAGTTTTTCTTCTAACTGTTGTTTCTTTTGTTTTATGGCCCCAGTTTTCTTCTCAAACTCAACTTCCGCTTTTTTAAATATATTTAACTTATTTTCATAGTCTTTCATCATTTTACTTATCTCTTGCGCCTCAATGTTTCTCACATTTTGTATTCTTCTATCAATGTCATTTAACTTGTTCACCATTTCTTTTTGGGTCTCCGAGAGCATGTGACGCTTCATGGCATTAATATCTTTCATCTTCTGTTCCTCTTTGGTCTTGATAATATCTTCAAGTGCTTTGACTTGTTTTGTTATCTCGGCTTCTTCTTTTTTAATTTCTTGCATACTCTATTCAAATCGTTCTGTTTCCATGGCTAATTGTTTTCTCATGGCTTCGATACGCTGCCTACTTTTGTCTCTAGTCATTTCCAACGTGTTTTTCATTTTCTCAATTTGTTTCTTCATTTTAGCAATCTCTATATCAACGCTTTCATTTTCAAGTTCTTTTAGGTTATTCACATATTTTTTTAATTTATATATATTCTTCTTTATTTCTTCCTTTGTTTTAGTTATTTCATTCAGCAGTTGTTCTTTCCGTAATTGTCTTTTCAAGTGTGCGACAAGATCATTTTTGCCACTTTTTTTCTTTCGTCCCCTTTTAACTATTCCTTTTGTTTTCTGTAAACAAACAAATGAGAGATTTGTAAATTTTGTGCTGCCTATGTTAGGAAGAAGATTGCGACTTTTGCCTTCTTCAGTATTTTGTACAGTTCAGGCTCATCATCTACATGTGACCGTTTAAGCGATTGACTAAATAATTTTGTATTTATTTTTATTTAAGTACTAATAGTTAATTAAAACGGCACAAGTCCAATTACATTAATTAAAACTGAATAATAAAATAAAAAACAATAACATAATCAAACAAATAAAAACATGCAATTCAATTAAATTCGGGGTTTATCAATTCGTAAATAAAACTATAATTATAACAGTGGACACCCTCGCATATTGTCTCTCACAGAACACCAGACAAGCGCGCATTATTTTCTTCCACTCATCAGCAAACACATCACATTCAGGGTCGCACCAGGAATACGTTTAGCACCCTTAGAGTTTGACATACAACGCAAGCAACAGATCTACACAGCAGTTGTGCGAAAAGATTGTGACGGTGCCTAAGGTCTTTGTCGGAGACAATTATAGCAATAAGTCCATGGAGCTCGGGGCAATCAATACGACCATTTAGGGTTATACAGGCAACTGTGAGCTGATCAAAGCCCCTTTTTACCTCTAACGAATTCAAACCTAATATACTCCTAATCCATACTAATATTATAAATGGGAAAGTGTGTCTGTCTGTCTGTCTGTATGTTTGTCTTTCTTTCACGGCAAAACGGAGCGACGAATTGACGTTATTTTTTAAGTGGAGATAGATGAAAGGATGGAGAGTAACATAGGATACTTTTTGTCTCTTTTTAACGCGAGCGAAGCCGCCGGCAGAAGCTAGTATATAATAATTGGTTAGGTACATGTATGGGAACAAATGGAACAGCTTTTGATACAAAATCTCAGGAAGGTTTTCTACACTTTCTATAGCATCAGTGTCTGGATAATACACATTAATTGGATACCAGACACAGGCGCTGGACTCTAGTTTACTCCGAACCAAAGAGGTACGTGTACAAAAGTTTAATAATAATAATAATAATAATAAAACCTTTATTTCGGACAATTAAGAATCCATATTCAATGTTAGTAATACATAAATACTTACAAACTAATGTTAGTAAAATATTTCTAAGGCTAAACGATAACGCCCTAACCACGGAGCGTGTAGGACACACCCGCAAACGTATGCTGCCCGATCCAGTGACGTATCCACGGACAGTCCCACCTACCGCACAATGTGCTCAGCATGCGGTGGGAACTCGCACGCATTCGGCGAAGAATGGAGGCACAGCGCTTCCGGATGATGGCATAATAGTCATCTATCCTCGCCTCGGCAAACATTCCCGAAGCGCTGCAAAAACGTGGAAGCCCCACCAGCATCCTGAACGCATTGTTATATTGTATTCGCAGGGCGTTGTATGACCTTAGCGTAAAACTAACCCACAGACTGCACGTGTAGAAGGACTGGCAATATGCCCTGAACAGTGTCATTTTTACTTGTTTGCTACAGCGTGCAAATCTGCGGATCAGCATATTGCTTCGGACAGCCAGCGCCCTGCGCTCCCTCTCCATGTCCAGATCATCACTCAAGTCCTCGGTGACCCAGTGACCCAAGTACTTAAACTGTGTTACCCTATTCAGGGGAGTACCGTTAATAGTTACTTGTGGCACGTGAGAGTAACACTTTCCACGTGATCTAAACACAAGCAACTCACTCTTCTTAGCATTATACTTAAGTCCCTGAGCCACCGCGTACTGCTCACAAATTTCCAGGAGGTGTCTAAGAGCGCTGATTGAGGGACTCAGCAACACCATGTCGTCAGCGTAGCTAATATTAATAATGATAGGATTTCGGAAGTCACGGACGTTCCTCAATACAATTCCAAGGCGCCTGAAATATTCCTTTGCTAGACCAGACACATGATCTCTAAATGTCAGACAGCAACATTTATAATCAAATATACATAAGTAAATAATGCATATATAAATAAATAAATAAATAAATAAATAAATAAATATCCTGGGACATCTTACACACGGCCACCTGATCCCAAGCTAAGCAGAGCTTGTGTTATGGTAATCAGACAACTGATATACATACTTATATAATTTTTAAATACATACATAATATAGATAAATAACACCCAGACACAGAACAAACATTTATGCTCATCACAATATATAATGAATATAATTATATATTTATCACTTTTGGTTGACTGGCAGAGAATGCTTCTAATAATGTGTTCATTAGACGAAAATAGGACAAAACTATGCCTTCTTTGTCGTAGAAATACGACTCAATCACACGACGGTAGAGGCACTGAAATATTTGTCGCATAAATGCGGCACAAGCAATGAAAGGCAGAGGCAAAGGCATGTCACGACCGTGACCTTCGCTTAATACGGTTTGATTGTAAATTGAACCTTAAATACTTAAACTAATGACTTACTTTCTTGTGCTGGCTATTGAGCTTGACAGAGGCGAAAAACTCTTGAAGAAGCTTTTGTCGACCGTATCGTTTGTCGAACCATTGGGAAAATTCTTCGATACAGTCGCCATGCTCAGCGTCGAGTGCCGGTTCTAGGTCAGTCATCTGAAAATAACAATTAAGCTGAGATAAATAAACATTAATTAGCGAGTGCTTTGGCTAAACATTTTTGTCCCTGTTTCTTTGGTTGAAGAAGTATAATAATAGAATGTAGGTACGGATTACCGACATTAATTCTAAAATTATCCTTAAACTCACTACTTTAACTAAGGCCTACTAATTTTACTAACATTTTGTTTGTTTTATTTTTGAACTGTAATAATAAAGATCACTTCATAATATCAGTCTATTAAATAAATAAAATAAATATCTCGGGACAATTCACTTACGGTCATCTGATCCCAAGCTAAGCAGAGCTTGTGTTATGGTAACCAGATAACTGATTTACATATACTATATAAATACATAAATTTATTATACATAAACAACACCCAGACACAGAACAAACAATCATGCTCATCACACAAAGTTTGTCATAGGTGGGAATCGAACCCACGACCACCGGCTTAGCAGTCAGGGTGACTAACCACTAGATCAACAGGCCGTCAACTATATTACTGTTCCACTGCAGGGCCTCTTCTCATGCAGAGAAGGCACGAGATCACGGTTGCTCAAAGCGGATTGGCGACTTCAGCCTTACATTAAATTATAAGTCCTGATATCCTCTCGATGTTTTCCTTTACCACTGTCAGTAAGTATATGAAACATTCTTTGTTATGATATATATACACAAGCTCATTCACTCATCTCCATTTTACCACCGGACATCCGGACGTACGGCGGGATATCACCCTTTCTTGGTTGATATTCCTCATATCCGCACGCAGCGCTTCTCAAAATGGAATTGAATTCCCTGCCGGCGTCTGTGTTTCCAAATTCATATAACCCGGAAGTATTTAAAAAACGAGTGCATGTATACTTATGCATGCATACTTACTTATATAATTTATAAATACATACATGATAGATAAATTACACCCAGACACAGAACAAACAATCATGCTCATCACTAAGAAAGTATTTTTTTTTATTTAACACCTAAAGGGTTAAAATCGTGGATAGAAGTTCGACATCCATGTGGCCGAAAGCTAGTATTGAATGAATATAAATGTGTCTTCATGTCGTACTAGCGTGATCTTCAGTGTGCCGCACTAGCGTGCATTCGAACTATGGTGAGTCGATGTACAGTTTTGTCGCACAAGCGTTAAACGCCCATCCATTTGTCGTGCTCAAGATTAAAATTAAGCTAAATTAAGCTTTTCGGTTCATACCCCAATTATAAAGGATTATCCCTTTTTTTTTAAATAAAGTGCCTGATTAAAGGATTATTCTGATAGGATAGAAATGTCGTTCAGAAAAGTTAAAAGCTTACATTGCTGTAAAGACATACAATTGACAATCATAACTACTTATTACTAATTAATCTTCCCACTTGTGTAGAACGCATCATTTAAATTTATCCTAATACAAGCAAACTACTTGCTTAAAAGGATTCTCCCCATTGTAACTAGAATAAGTTATTTATGTAGAGGCAATAAACATTTTTTCCTTGTGATGAAGCCTTTCGATCGTAGGATAAAACTATAGGCTGATTAATTTTCACGAGTAACAGGTTCGATTCCCGGTTCAACTATGTATTTATTTAAATATCTAGAGTAAACGAGTACAGTTTAAAATGTTTTTAAAATTCAAATAATGTCTTCTTTCAGTAAAATGTTTTATCTACAATATTTAAGACACTTTCCCCCCATGTGGCATAGCCGTGGAACACCCTGTATTTAGTTTGGTGACTTTCGAGAAATTCCAACGTTTAAAAAGTTTTTGAATTGCACCGAGCTTTTGTATGAGTTACTATTTTCGATTAAGGCGCAAAATACAATGGAATCAAGTTGTTCCATACAAACTTGCTCTCCTTTTTACCATTTAGGAGTAGTATTTCGGATTGTTTTCATTCTTTCCTATCGGACGCCGACGTCAAACAAAGAACACACTCTCCAAGTTTCAGGTCACTGAGCTACGAACAGCGGATTAGGCTGTGCGTAGATCCGTCACTCAAAACATTTTATAGACATTAGCAAAAAAAAAAATACAACATCTAAAAACAAAACACAACCATATAAAACATCAAATACAACTGATATTTAAATATAAAAATAGCAGTCTGTGTTGACGACCGAACTGTCAAAACAAAATCAAACTTTATATTCACCTTTAAAATTTGCAAACGGTTTGCTTTTTTTTCATCGGTAGAGTATTTAGTTCTGTCACAGCACACACTTGTTCATAAGTTCGTGGTGGTTACAGCACAATGATGACAATATTTTGTATGTCGGAATTAAATTGATTGCGAATTCTCTGGCACCTGTTTGCCGCGCTCGCGAAAAACACACTAAAGTCGGGACGAAGATCGATCCTATATATGCCTCACCGGCCGGCGGGCGCTTTAATTCTACTCAACATAGTATTAAGTCTTGTCTATATGTAATTACGCGTGCGTATTTTGTTTACAGTTTTCTTTTTCCTTAAATATTTCCACTGCAAAATAGAAGTATTTAACTACTAACTTTAAGTAGAATAAAGGTTAAGTATGAAAACAGCTATACCGTCCAAATTTTAAATATTTTTTCTGTCTCCTTTGTAAGTTGTTGAAGTACACAACTTATTTTAATGAGGTTTACATTAAAAGATAGAGTGATAAAAGACGAAGGCTTATGTGTATAGTACATGTATATTTTAGCAGACAAAAGGCGAGATTTTCAAGGATTTGTAACACACGTGTGAAGCTGGGGCGGGTCGCTAGTAGTGCTCTTATTACCTTCCGGACACCTACTCGTAACTTTCCTACACTCTGGATAAGTGGAAATAGTGATAGTCATTTATATCAGACATCTAATTGCCTATAGATACATAAAGACACTAGCGTACTAATATACTTAATTGCTGTTTGCTACAGTTTCGCCTATATTTGGGTACTGATCCGCTCCCGTTGGTATATATTGCTTCATAAATCGGACTATAAACATTTTTGTTTAATTCCGTCTAGTAGTTTTAAAGCTTTGCGTTCAACGCACAAAACTTTAGCAAAGAAACAGAAAATAAAATTACTCTTGAGCACTATCAGGTTATAAAAAGATAGTAAACATGAGATTTTATTACCTAGTGAATGTTTAAATAACTCCGAAATATATATTTGTGTTGACCAGCCACCTGTGGAACTCGTCTGCGGAAACATATAAAAGCTAAGCGACTTTTTTGCTTTTTATACTTTTTTTTTGTCTATTTTGCTCTTTACCTACATTTTTACCAATATTATTTAACACATAAAGTTTCAAAAAGAGGCGCGGTTCTGCGTTAGGTGAGCGATGGGTAGCTCTCTGCCCGGCTAGGACCAGGACCGCGTCGACGGCGCTTTAGTGTTCCACGCGCGCCTCAAAGAGAAGTCAGCACAGGAAGGGGCACAACAGGGCCAACGCCTGACGGGGTTGCGGAATGTTTATAATAGTTACCGTGACCCCGGAACATAAAAGGCAACCGAAGGAACATGAGTGGGTTTTAGTGAGTAAAAGTCTGACACGCCCTCCCGCCCCGCCCAGGACGGGAGCAGTCATTTGATGATTTCCCACTCCCCCAAAAAAAAGGGCCAACGCCTGCCGGGGTTGCGAAAGGGCAACCGAAGGAACATGAGTGGGTTTTAGTCAGTAAAAGTCTGACACACCTTCCCGCCGCACCCAGGACGGGAGCAGTCATTGGATGATTTCCCACTCACCAAAAATAAAAAGTTTCAAAAAGAGTACCGTGGAATTTCTCGCTTGTTCTTCTCCAGAGCGACTTACATTTTGGAACAAGCAACTGGAAATCTAGCTTTCTGACTAACCGCTGTTTAAAAGTGCTTTTAAAATGGTCTAATTTATAAAATACCTTTGATTTTTTTCTGCCTTGTATATATTTTACCCGTCCCCTAACATCAAAAGTATTATACTTATTTATTACTTAAACTAAACTCTAGGGACGCCTGCTTCAAAATTGAGTTTATTTTCCTTAGATACGTCTCATCCTGAATTTGAAGTTTACATACTTGGGAAAAGGTTAGAGAAATTATAAATAAACATGTTTATATATTTCTTACTAGCTAACCCTCGCAGTTTTGCGGTTATGGTTACTGTTCCTCTCCCATACGTTTTAGCGTGATGTAAGCCTATAGTATTCCTCATAAAAACTGTATCATATTGTACCGAAACCTTTTTTTTAACAAAAAAGTATCTTTTGCTTTTATTTTTTAATTCAATACAACTGTAAGTATAATGAGTTCAGCATTTCATTTCAATCAAGAATCATTGCGACGTGCATTTGTTTTTATTTTCTCATGACATCTATACCTACCAACCTAAAGCCCGGTTTCCACCGTGAGCGGAACGGACCCATTAATGACATAAACTCGCAAGCGGGCTTAATTCTGTATGCCAAAACAAATCATTATAATATTACCTTAAATGACTATAAAGGAAAATGTCAATCATAGCTATCATAGTCTCAAAAGTAATGCGTCATATTGTGGTTGTTTTATATTAAGGTTTATTATACTTTGCAAGCAACATACAATTGGCTTGTCCCACTTTATTATCATAAACAAAATAGGTATATATTTTGATCGCACTAATATAAATGTTATTATATTTTTATTTTATAATATGAGATAAATGAAAACTATTGAATCATCGGAAATTCCTGAAATTATTCAAAAACAATGATAATACTGAATATTATTTGTATCATACGGGATTCTATTTCGAGAACGGGAATATATTATAGTCATTCACATTGTTTTTGAACTAACAAAAATCCGTTTAAAAATATCGTGACGACGCAGTGGCTATATATGTTGGAAGTGGTGGGTTCGAATCCGGCCAAGTAACAATGTGACTTTTTCAACTCATATGTACTTTCTAAAGTTTATCTTGGACGCATGCATACCGTGCCCCCGGAAAGCACGTAAAGCCGTTGGCCCCGGTTATCATTCGTAGAACTTTTACAATCGATACTGATAGTTTTTTTTATTGTGTGGTGGGAAATCATCGAATGACTGCTTCCGTCCTGGGTACGGCGGGAGGGCGTGTCAGACTTTTACTGACTAAAACCCACTCATGTTCCTTCGATTGCCCTTTATGTTCCAGGCTCACGGTAACTATTATAAACATTCCGCAACCCCGGCAGGCGTTGGCCCTGATGGGCCCCTTCTCGTGCTGACTTCTCTTTGAGGAGCGCGTGGAACACTAACGCGCCATCGACGCGGGCCTGGGCCCAGCCGGGTGACGAGCTACCCATCGTTACTGGTAGTCAGAAGTCAGAAAGTCTAACCAGTCTAACTAACTAAAGGGCATCGAGTCTCCTAGAAACTAGATTGTGAAGATCTGTTAGATCGGTTAGGCTGGGACCCAACCCCAACAAAGTAGGGAAAAGGCTATGGAGATGATGAATTGAGACGAGGAAAATATTCGATGTGTGTAGCAGCCGGCATGCTGCCTCGTTAATCCGGGTTCCCCGAAACTATTCAACAACATCTCCCACTGTATAAATATCATACATTTTATTAGCATTTTATTTTTATTCTAAAATTTCTGGGATTTCCAGTGATGCAATCGTCCAACATCATCGGGAATCCCTGAAATTTTTATGGAGAGGTGCGTGGGCTCTTCAAAAATATCGCGAGCAATAACATTTTATAATATTCAAATAATTATCTATCGTATAGGAAACAGAGTCCAAGTTACTGTGGTCAGGGCTCTCCAAAGAGAGGAACCTCCCAACAAACGGGTCGAATCCAGAATTTTCGCTGATTTCACGACACGCACTAAGGCGCACGCATCATTAGTAAAATGCACCTCATTCTGATTATATAAAGAACATGCACATTGTTTTTGAGCTTGTACTAAGTTATCGACCAGACTATCTTTATTCCGGTCTTCCCGAACTCATAGACAATAATTTGCACGTGACGTCATAATATAGAGTATTTCGGGCGCGCATGCGAAGTTCACTATTATTGTGGAAAGTTTCAATCGGCCATAGAGGAAAACTACTTTAAATCGTCAAGATAGATTCTTTTACTTAGAATAAACATGTTTTTTGATTTTGAAAAGAAGCAAAACTGCAATTACAGATTTCTAGATAAGCTTACCTAAACCGAAAGCAAATAAATAAATAAATAAATAAATAAAATACATTTATTTCAGACATTACAGACAGTCCATATCATGTTAGTAACAAAGGTCTTAAAAACTATGTTAGTATTGTAGCATTCATCAAAATTCAATAAAATAATCAATATCAATTATAATATATGTAAATACAATAATAAATTAAAACAATTGCGTCATCTCGTCACGTGAAGCCGAATAAGCCTCCCCAACACTACAGACTCTGGCCTTTCTGATATCATCTTCAGAATTCCGTTGGCGCTCCGCCGGATCCTACACATCAGAGATGCTGCTTTTTTACGCATTATTGCATAAAAATCATCAACCCTTGCGTCAGCAAACGGGTCCACCCTTTATAGCAGAACTTTTTACGTCATAATTTTATTTTGCATAGCAACGGATAGCATAAACCTCTTTTCGCAGAAAATCGTTTGGCATACACTCATTTACCATACACCGAAACCCATAATTTTGTAAGTCAGAATCATCTTTAGGCATAAATTTCATATCCATAATAATCAATAAGTATAACCATCACATCGTAGAAAGTTCAAAACCAGAATCATCTTTTGGCATATATTTTATATCCATAATAATCAAAAGTAGAACCATCATATCGCAGAAAATTCACAGCCAGAATCATCTTTTGGCATGCATTTCATATCTTATTTTGGCATGCAGCAAGCATGCAGCAGGCATGCAGCAAGCATGCAGCAAGCATGCAAGCATGCAAGCATACAAGCATGCAACAAGCATGCATCATGCAGCAGGCATGCATCATGCAGCAGGCATGCAGCATGCAACATGCAGCAGGCATGCAACATGCAGCAAGCATGCAACATGCAGCAGGCATGGCTTCTGTCACGGCTCCGGCGCTGCGGGGCTCCGGCGGTACCACGCGAGCTAATCGTCGCAGATGGTTTTACGTCCACCACCGCAGCTTCGGCTTGCTGGCCGGCATCGCCGGCCAGCCTCAGCCGCGGCGGTGTACGTTAAAACCACCTGCTCCTCAGCTCGCGGGCCGCCTCGCCCCTTCGCGCCTTCGCGGGTTTAAATTACACTCTAGGGGTAGGGCAGACAAGACTACGTGAAGTCGGTTTTGCAGCGATTCATTTCTGTCACTCACTTTTGTAGCACACCATAGTGATTTTTTAAAACAATATATTTTTTTTTTCAATATGACTAATAAATATTTCTATTGAAATTCTGTGATCTTCGTAGTATGCTAAGTCAAATTATGCCAAATAATCGGCGCTCTAAATAAACGTTATGCTAAACGAAATTATGCAAAATTGTAACACTGACAAAGGTAATTATGCCCAATACAATTCTGCCATCTTAAAAGTATCCCATTTAAAATTCGGACATAAAAACATTAGGCCAAAAAACAATTATGTTAAATATTTTTTATACCTTAACAATGTTCGTTTAAAAAAGTTTCTGCCAAGTGAGTTATACCAAATAGGTTTCGGAGAAACAAGTTTCTGCCAGATAGAGGGCACCCCAGCAAACATGCCTGAAGCGCTGCAGAAACGTGGGAGCCCCACCAGAACTCTGAAGGCATTATTATATTGTACACGAAGAGCGTTGTAGGCTCGATGCGTGTAGTTGGCCCATAAATAAACTAAAAATATAAAAAAAATCGTTATTTTTCTCTACTAGTCGATAAAGCAATAATTGTTTAGTATAAACTCTCATTAGAAAAAAATTTGGTCTTTGTTATAAAAATGATAATAAAGTAACAATTAATTTTAATTTATCATCAATTCGGTTTTGAAGGACAGGAAACAGAAGCAAAGTAAAACAAAATCTTCAAAAAGTTCAATCGAAGTTCAAAATATTACAGTCCCGCACTGTGAACAATACAACTATTGGTCAGGACACCTCAATTTTTTTACCTCCCGCCCCTGAGCGGGGTGGGAGGGCGTGTCAGATTTTTACTGACTAAAACCCACTCATGTTCCTTCGGTTGCCCTTTATGTTCTGGGGTCACAGTAACTATTATAACCATTCCGCAACCCCAATCCGTTCAGTACTTCATGCGTAAAATAGTTACCCAACACACAAACTTTCGAATTACATCCCTACATATCCCTACATGTTATAAAACAAAGCAATTTCAATATTTATAGATCACGACGTAGATACATAAAAACATTGATTACAACATTGATTAATCAAATACCGCGTAGCACTCAACAGCTACAACATTAGCACAAGTATGTGCTACGCCGTAGACCTTGCGTAGCAAAGCGTAGCTCGTAGGGCAACATAAGGGCTACGCACATACTTTCAGTTCTATTCAAGTTACATAATTGTCCACAGGTAATAACGAATTTGTATAAAGACAGGTACGTTCTGCTTTCTGCTCGTGTTCAACTTTTGTATACAATCGTTGTATTTTATCGATATAAGCTGTATACAGCTGGGTAAATGTGCGTAGTCCCTGAACATATTATCATTAAATAATCATATCTTTCTCTCGTTCATAAAATCGAACTAAAGTAAACTTTGATGAAAGAACCCCGCCCCGTCTGTCTGTTGGCGGTTAGCTCAAACACCACTAAACAGATTTTCATGCCGTTTTCATAAATAGACAGGAGGAAGGTATAGGTATATAATACATGCATGACATTGCAAAGATATGGCGAGAATTACAAGTATTTGTAAAACTTGTGTTTCCACAACTTCTTGTTGGTATCAAATTAATCAATTGAGAGAGCTGTCTAAACACTTTTAAAAGAAGGCGTAACAGTGTCTGCGCTGTACTATTGGTCCCTCTACGTGTTGTTAGTCACGGTCGCGTCAATTGCTAGTATTATGGTAACCAGACAACTGATATACGAACAGTTTTGTTTACACAAAGCTTGTGCTGGGTGGGAAATGTTGAAATCGAACCCACGATCTGCGGCTGAACAGTACGGGTCTCTAACCACTACACCAATAGGGCCGTCATGATGTGATATTGAAAGATTTACTATTTAGTTAATTAGCAGTCACCGTAATTTAAATGTATTGTAAAAATGTATTAGCTAAATTAAAAATAGGATGTCTGCTAAAGAATTGAGTTGAGTTTCTTTGTTTGAGTTAATACGTTTCCCCGAAATCGACGCTAAACAACAACAAAATCAAATAAATAAGTTAGGTAAAGAATAAGTTAAATAAATATTGCTTATGATAGCTCTACCTATAATTCTGTTTCAAACTCCACAGGATTATGTGCAAAAGCATAATATACCCCAGAGTAATGTCAAAAAAAATGAGAAATACTGATTTCTAATAATATTAGGATATATTATAGCTTGCAACATAATTCGCTTGCCCATATTTTTTTATTTTACAATAAACTTGGGCTGGGCGGGCTATTTACAACACAACGTCATCGGAATATATTTTACTATGCTTTAGTTACACTAAGCTTTTTCCCCAACGTTAGGTTCAGCTTCCAGCCTAACCGGATTCAGCTGGATACCAGTGTTCTACATGAACCGACTGCCTATCAGACCTCCATAACCAGTAATTGGGAGACACGCTCCTGACTACCCTTAACGGCTTTCATAGTTCTGCGAATGACAACCGCGACCAACGGCTTTACGTGCTATACGAGGCACACAGTGTCAGTGATGTCCAGAATAAACGTTCGAAAGTACATATGAATTGAAAAAGTCTCATCGGTACTTGCCTGGGTTAGAACCCGCAACCTCTCACATGAGAGGTGGGCGCCTAAACCACTAAGCTATTCGACATTTTATCGGCTTTAGTTAGAGGTTATATTTCATAAAAATGGCTAGTAAATATATATATAAAAAAAATATCAATAGAAAACTTTGTTGAATAAATTGTGCATCCAAAAAAATATATTTGCAAAACAAATGGCTACTTACTTGAGAAGACAGAGATGTAACCCAGTTCTTCATAAAAATGTCACAAAAAGTTAATAATCACAAGATGGACTGTTATTAGGAAGTTGTTTTACAACCGAAATCCAGACTGAGACTAGTGTTTGAACAGGCATTGGCCTCTCCAGATAATATTATTATTGGGTAGGGGAAGTATATGATAACCTCCTGAATTCGGATTTCCCTGAACAATTAAAACGGAAACACACAGATAAAATTATTATCATAACCACCAGTAAATAATTTTGTAACAATTAGAGACTGATTTTTTATTATTACTATATTATTATCTATATTATGTTATTTCATATATAAATATCAAAATCGATCGTATTTCTTTTATTTACGGGCCAGTTGGTCTAGTGGTTAGTGACCCTGACTGCTAAGCCGAAGGTCGTGGGTTCGATTCCCACCCAGGACAAACTTTGTGTGATGAGCATGATAGTTTGTTCTGTGTCTGGGTGTAATTTATCTATAATATGTATGCATTTATAAAGTATATAAGTATGTATATCAGTTGTCTGGTTACCATAACACAAGCTCTGCTTAGCTTGGGATCAGATGACCGTGTGTGAGTTGTCCTAAGATATTTATTATTATTTATTATCTACGTCTTTGTATCTCGAGACCCTGAGGTCCCGGACCTTTGAAAGGCGTACGAGGGGCCGAAGCCAACTCGCAGAGGCCCCTTGAGGAAAACTCTTTATGTGGAATGGGACACCAACCGGCGATTATTCCTATATGCACCACTCAAGTGCACCTAAGGTCAACCCCGTCCCGTTTAGTGGTGGTCTATTGCAGGTCATGGAATAAAGAAAATATTGGACTATGAGTTTGGGTTGCTAAGATGAACTAATTATCTGCGACTATTGAATGGCTATGGCCCCTGCCTGACCAATGCTTGTAAACACGGATAAAAAGGCAGGGGGTGACTTGCACACTCAGTAAATGGGCCCCCGAAAACGGCCGCTAGCACATAGTGACGTAGCGACAAGGGAACAACATATATCGAGGTGCTTGAGGAGTGGAGAGGTATTCCACGGCTATCAGGACAATCCCGGAAGTACGGTCAAGATCCCTACTAGCATCTTACTGGAATACTTCCTTCCTCCGAGCACGTTTGCTCTTGCGAATCTCCACTCAAACCAGCCAATGAAGGCAAGAGTGAGGTGGGAGCCTTGTTCCTCGTCAGTGCTCACTCTGGCCGGCCAGTTAAGGCAAGCCAGAGATGAAGAACAAAGGGTCTCCCAGGAGGTCAGGTCTGCGGGGTCGCTACTGCCCGACAGCTCGCCATTATTATTATTATTTGTTGTGTATCATGCATAATAGGGTGGGCAAAAACTTTTATAGTAGGTAGTGTATATATATATGTCACCGGAAAATAACAAGATCCGTAAGTTTATCAATCTACTAGGAAGTTTATAAACTTTCGTAGGATTCTAAACGGGAGATAAATTGTAATATTTTACGTCCACATTTTCGTAAATTTATAAACTTACTGAACTCACTCGTAAAATAATAAGTAAGCAGTAACCAAACGCTACGCGCGATCTGATTGGTTGACTGTCACGTGTCACTTCTCCTTCCTCGCGGCCGCCATTGTTCGCCACGGAACATAAATAAACCAGTTTGCTTGTGCGTTTTTATTAGTTTTAAATGTTAAACTGTGTTGCAACTCAAAGAAAACTCAACTCACTAAATCCGTGCCAGAGAGGAACCAGGCATTGTTACTTCCAATTTATAGTTTGTCAAGTCTGATTATACCAAAGTCTTTGAACACAAGCATTGTCACTATGAACATTGACCAATCAGAGAGCAGTGTGATATTTTACGTATTTCAAAGATGCGTATATTTAAAAGAGTTTCTGTGATTGGTCGAACCATTTAAAATCTTACGAATAGATATCCGTTAGTTTATAAATTTACCGTATGACGTCGGAAATTGATAAATTTACGAAAATGTGGACGTAAAATATTACAATTTATCTCCCGTTTAGAATCCTACGGAAGTTTATAAACTTCCTAGTAGATTGATAAACTTACGGATCTTGTTATTTTCCGGTGACATATATATATAATATTAAACTCACTGACTGATATCAACGCGTTTGTTGTTATTTAACTAACTAGAGACATGAAACTTGGAGGGTTTATTTTTTGTGAAGAGTAAATAGGCACTAAGAAAGGATTTTTTTCAGTTCAACCTCTAAATGGTTAAAATTGTGAACAGAAGTCCAAGCCCGACATCCACGCGGGCAAAGCCGCGGGCAAAAGCTAGTTCTGAATATAAAATGACCATCCACATAGACTATTTTTAGTCCGGTTTTCCCGAACAGTATCCTACTAATATTATAAATGTGTGTTATAAACGTGTTGTGTGTGCGTGAATATGTGAGTATATCTGTGTGCGTGAGTAGTGTATGTCTGTGGGTTGTTTGTTACTCTTTCATTGATAAAACTTTACTGTAATATAGTCAGTCCAAAAATATAATTAAGAACAATAATATAGTGAGGATTTACTAATATTGAAAGCGAAGGTAACTTTGTATGTCTTTCATTCCTAAACCACTGAAAAAAATGAAATTTAATACAGAGATACTTTTTATTGCGAAATAAGGTTGTTGAGGGATAAAAACGCAGGCTAAGCCGCGAGAAAAAGCTAGTGTGTAGTATTTGTATTGTACAAGAATCGATTTCACGACGCGCACTGAGGCGCACCCATCGTTATTAAAGTGCGCCTCAATCTGAATATGTGACGAATACCTAATTACCTATATCCACATTGTTTTTTGACAATAATTTGCACATTACGTCATAATACAGAGTATTTAGGCGCGTATGTGCAGTTCACTAAAATAGGTACATGTAAATCGTAAAAAAAAAGTATTTTTATATTCAACTAAAAATATTTATGAGAAAGTTTGCAGAGCAGTAACGTAATATCTAGCTTACCGCGGGCTACACAGCTAAGAGTACTATGAGGCAACAACGCATAGGTTGCGAGAATTAAGTAACTGTAATAATAATTATTATTTAAAATTGTCTTAATAATTCAGAGGTTAAACAACAACACCATACATGAAAGAAGGGCAGGTTTGAATCAGACTGTGACGTGAGACAGTTATACCGCCGTTTACCCGAATTTTATTTGCCCTAATATCATTTGCCATAATAGTCAACAGCCATAATATCATACGACATAATACTCATTTGACCTACTCTCATTTGCCATATTAGTCACGTGCCAGAATCATTGTTTCCCATAAAGTCACTTACCATAACATCATTTGTCATAATCATTGTAAGCCCTAATTATCACACGCCCTAATTATCACATGCCATAATTATGATATGCCATAACAAAATTTGCCATCGACATCAGGTGTGTACCGGCTGTTTATGGTTGTCTATTGTTTTCCCGAAGATTATATGCCATAATCATCATTTTCCCGAATTTCATTTACCCGAATTTCATTTGCCCGAATGTTTCGATACGAATGCCATAAGTATTGTTTGCCTTATTTTTATGTGCCATAATAACTATTAGACATAATATTTAAATGGCATAATATTTAATTGGCATAACAAGTATTAGACAAATATTTAAGCACCGTAATGGTTTTTTTTTCTGTGCATGGTTGATGGTGGGCTAGGTCGACGGAGCCCCGCTTCGCGGGGCTCCTACTTCTGTGTGGTTTATAAAAAAATAACCACAAAGGGGATGGCGGGGTCGATTCGCGCGCGTCGCTCGCAGACACGACCCCGCCATCCCCTTCTAACCTAACCTGTCCGAGTTGGAGTGCCCTAAAGTCCTAATTGCATCCAATTTCGCCATCCCCTTCATGGTTATTTTTTTATAAACCACACAGAAGTAGGAGCCCCGACAAGTGGGGCTCCGTCGACCTCGCCCACCATCAACCATGCACAGAAAAAAAAACCATGCACAGAATAAATAAGTTTATTCTTATTATACCAAACATTGCGCACCCATCGACATCGACCGCCAGAAAGCTAATAAGTAGGTAAGTATTAGAATTAAAAACAAGTTTAATAATGAAACTATATAATTATAATTAGGTAGTACAATTTCTTTTTTAATACAAATACAAATTTGTTATGCCATTTAAATATTATGCCATTTAAATATTATGTCTAATAATTGTTATGCCATTTAAATATTATGTCTAATAGTTATTATGGCACATAAAAATAAGGCAAACAATACTTATGGCATTCGTATCGAAACATTCGGGCAAATGAAATTCGGGTAAATGAAATTCGGGAAAATGATGATTATGGCATATAATCTTCGGGAAAACAATAGACAACCATAAACAACCGGTACACACCTGATGTCGATGGCAAATTTTGTTATGGCATATCATAATTATGGCATGTTATAATTAGGGCATGTGATAATTAGGGCTTACAATGATTATGACAAATGATGTTATGGTAAGTGACTTTATGGGAAACAATGATTCTGGCACGTGACTAATATGGCAAATGAGAGTTGGGCAAATGAGTATTATGTCGTATGATATTATGGCTGTTGACTATTATGGCAAATGATATTAGGGCAAATAAAATTCGGGTAAACGGCGGTATAACTGTCTCACGTCACAGTCTGATTCAAACCTGCCCTTCTTTCATGTATGGTGTTGTTGTTTAACCTATGAATTATTAAGACAATTTAAAATAATTATTATTATTACAGTTACTTAATTCTCGTAACCTATGCGTTGTTGCCTCATAGTACGCTTAGCTGTGATCTAGTTTGTTGTGGATTGCGCGTATGCCACGCTTTACAATAAAATAATACTTTTATAAAACTAACATTTTCGGGGGTTACACTAAACACTATTCGTTCACAATATTTACCATTAAAATGTGACTTTTCCTTTTACCGTACCACATTTACCTTTACCATATAACTTTTACCATGGGTTCAATAAAACACAGTTTCTTTTAAGACTTTATTATTTTGGGTGTCTAACGTATTTAATGATGAATGTACAGAAAAATTATAGTCAAATAAAACACATTTCATAAGAATATTTATATTTATTATTAATTCAAAATTCAAATTCGAGTCCAAAGCACTGACTGCGGCGAAAAAGCTGGGCATCCTTAACAAGGTTAAGCGATATTTCACGCCGGGACAGCTTCTAACACTTTATAAAGCTCAAGTCCGATCGTGTATGGAGTATTGCTGTCACCTTTGGGATGGCTCAGCCAAATACCAACTGGCCGCATTGGATTCGGTAGAACGCAGAGCCAGGAGGTTGATTGGCGACAAGAAGCTGGTAGCCCAACTGCAACCTCTAGCACATCGGCGTAAAGTTGCCTGTCTGGCGGTGTTTTACAGATTGCACTTCGGTGAGTGTGCTCATGAGCTACACGAGCTCATTCCCCCGTCTCCGTTTTACCACCGGACATCCAGACGTACGGCAGGATACCACCCTTTCTTGGTCGATATTCCTCGAATCCGCACGCAGCGTTTTTCGAAATCCTTTATTATGCGCACCGCAAAGGAATGGAATTCTCTGCCGGCGTCTGTGTTTCCAAAAGCATATAACCCGGATGTATTCAAGAGAAGCGTGCATAGGCATCTTTTGGGTGAGCTCGCTCCATCGTAGGCCCCGTCTATGCCCTCGGACTAGTCTGGGACCAAGAGCAAGCCCATAAGTTATAAAAAAAAAAAAAAAAAAAAACATTGGTACAAAAATTTTACACTTACTAAACTAAGTACATTGAAATACATGAAATCTATCTATGTTCTATGACAACAATATACTCCAATTTAACCACAGCGAGACACATATAGAAAAAAAACTAAATAAGTGCATCGTAACGAAATAAAATAAAACACGATTATTATTATAAAACGTTTAATTTTATAGTTTTTGACGACATGCGTACCTACGAAAAAGTAAAAAAATATAAAACTATATAAAAAGCAGCTTTATGGCTAACTAACTAACTTCTCTCGCAATTTTCAATATTCAATATTTTGAAATTTAGTAATTGCAGCTAAATGCATTATCTCCATGTTCTAATAGTCAACGCATTTGGAAGTACCTCGATATTCTTAGTTATTTCTTTTCAGCTTCCATTTATATTATTCTTTTAATCTCAGCTTCGATTTCAGCTGTTTTCTCGACTTTATATTGATCCATAACATTAGTCTGTAATTCATGTGAATTCATTGCCAACGAATTTGGCATTTGGCTGGCATGTTGTGTCTTATTCGAGCTTCACTTTCTTTCGCTTTTAAAATTTCAGTTTGAATTTCAGCCTCAATTTCAGTTATTTTCTTAGCTTCATCTTGTCGCATTTCCTGAATTCTCTTCTCGGACTGTATTCTTGTGTTGTTTAATTCTTCAATTTTGTTCTGTATTCTTTCTTTCATTTCAACTTCATTGGTGTTAATGTTTTGAATTTCAGCTTCAATTTCCAATTCAATTTGTTTCATTTGCTTAAAGTTCTCTTCCTTTTCCTTTTTAGCGTAAGATAACTTCACTGTTAATTCTTGAATGTTCTTATCCATGACTTTTTTCTTATTATTCTCAACTTCGTTCATTTTTGCAATAATTTCTTTAATTTTTTTTTGTTTTTCTGCCATTGCATGTATGTCCTTTTTATGATCGTTCTCATGCTTTTCTAAATTTTCTTGCAATGCTGCAACATAATCTACAACATCCATTTTCAATTTTGCTTTCTTTTCTTTAATTGTTTTAATGTCATCTTTAATTTTTCTTATTTTATTGATTTTGAACTCGTTTATTGCCTTAACCATCTTCTCGTATTTCTTGTATTTGGCTTGTTTTTTAGATAATTCTTTATCTTGGGTTTCAATTTTCTGCTTCATTTTGTATATCTGGGTTTTAGATTCCTTAACTGTTTGAATTTTATTTTCAATTTCTTTAATCCTGTCAGCTTCGCGTTGATGTATTTCCTTAACTTTCTGCTCCACTTCGAGTGTCTGTTGTGCCTCGTATTGTTGCATACGTACAACTCTATCCTCGGCTTCTTCTTCCTCCGATACTATCTTAGCTTTCATTTCTTTAATATTGTTGTCAATGGTCTTAATCTCTCGGGCGGTATTTTCCCTTATGTTTTGGATTTTCATTTCAATTTCATTTTTCATCATAGCTTCTTGTAGTCGTTTTGCTTTAATTTCCTTCTTCATTTCGTCCTTATGGATAACTAACGAGTTTTGCAAGATTGACTGTTTCTCTTCGAAATCAATTTTTGCCTGAGCCATAAATTCCTTTATTTTTTTAATTTCACTGTCAATTTGACTTTTCTTTGTTATTTCGATTTCTTGCATTTCTTGAACATCTTTTTCACATTCGTGTTTGATTTTGGCTAATGTCATTTCCATGATCTCTACCTTGAGCAACATTTCATTTTTCTTTTGAGTTAGCTCTTCTTGTAACTGTTGTTTATGTTGTTCTATGGCTTCCATTTTCTTTTTAAACTCATCTTCCGCTTCCTTTAATACATTTAACTTATTTTCATGGTCCTTTTCCATTTCCCTTATTTTTTGTGCCTCAATGTTTTTCATATCTTGTATTTTTTTATCGATTTCATTTAACTTGTTAGTTTCGTGAATTTTGATTATTAAAAAGTTCTTTTCCATTTCATTTTTGACCTCAGTAAACGTTTTCCACTTATTGTCGATATTATCATTCATCTTCTGCTTCTCTTTGGCTTCGGCAATACTAAAATCATCAAGTACTTTGTCAATTTGATTTGTAATCTTAGCTTCTTCTTCCTTAATTTCTTGCATCCGCTTTGCAAATTGTTCTTTATTCATGGCTAATTGTTTTATTTTTGCTTCAATACGCTGCATACTTTCGTCTGTAGTGATTTCTAACGTGTGTTCCATTTCCTCAATTTTTTTCTTGATATCAGCCATCTCCCGTGCTTCAGTTGTTTCATTTTTATTTGTTTCTTGGCTTAATAAAGATTTTTGAGAAGCCAATACTTCATTGACATTGTTTTTATTTTTTTCATTTTCATTTGTTATCACGCCCTCTTTAATGTTCAGGTCTATTTCAACGCTTTTATTTTCAAGTACCGTAAGCTCATTCTCATCTTTTACTAATAAAGATTTCCTCTTTTCTATTTGTTTTCTTTTATTAGCTATACTCTGTAACAGCCGTTCTTTCTGCAATTCTTTTTTCAAGTATGCGGAGCGGTCAATGTTACTCCGTTTTATTTTTCGATCCCTCTTAAATACTCCTTTTGTTTCCTGTGAACAAGCCAAACACCTTTGTTAAAAAGACTTCAATGAGAGTTGAGTTGAGAGTGAAATTTTGTGCCGCCTATATGTATAGTAAGAGGAAATTGCGATTCCTGCTTGTAGTATTTTTGTACAGTATTTAGGTATGCCAAGAGTTTATTATTATGTATTTATTTAGTAAGGCGCCCTTGCAAGGTGTAGCATACACGATCATAACGAACATACAAACAGACACACACACAATCATACAACTACAGACACTGTCAGACATCTGTCATCTCGTTCCTACACTCTCACGCAGGGTGCGGGGTGGGGGAGGCAGTCTGCTACCATGCACATTTGTATATTATTATTGCATCTGCCATTATGTTATCTCTTCACCACCTTTAATTGTCTGGTAGAGAATATCAAGAGCATTAAGTTCATGGAACCAAAATAGGAAAATCATGCATTTGCTATGTCGCAGAAGTACGAAACGATGGTAGAGGCACTGAAATCATAAGGCTGAATTTAGAAAGGGCATGTTATTTTTGTGGCCTTCTTAACTAAGGTTTTTATTGTAAAGCCGGGAGAAGTCATTTGATGATTTCCCGTCCGTAAAAAAAGTCTTAAATAGGTACTTTAACTAATGTCTTACCTTCTTATGCTGGCCAATAAGCTTCAGAGAGGCTGAAAACTCTTGCGGAAGGTTTTGTCGACCATATCGGTTCTCGAACCATTGGGAAAATTTTTCGATACAGTCAGATTGCTCAGCATCGAGTGTCGGTTCGGCATCTAGGTCAGACATCTGAAAATAATAATTAAGCTGAGATAAATAAACAATGTTTAGCAAGTGCTTTGGCTAAGCAATTATCACAAGGGCAGTGGCGTGCCAAGGGGTCTTAGTTAGGGCAAGCCCGACAGGTTTTTGTAACTGAAAACTCTTTTGTTTGCTTGTTTTGCTACCTAGCTTCTGCTAACTTGTTCCAAAAAAAAATTGTGTGCAGGCCCAAAAATATTCCCAACAGGCCACACATACCTTGAACTTCTACTATGAAATAAATCCGTAACTGTCTTTACTTAGTAGTGGCTTGCGTGTCTGACAAGCCTTTTACAATATGACTTACTACATTTTTAAGGTTTTCCATAATTTCATTAATAATGTGTTTATGTAATAGTAGCCCAATGCAATTAGTATCGTGAGTAGAGCCTTAGTTTAATATATATATGTATACTGGGACAACTCACATCCGGCCATCTGATCCCAAGCTAAGCTCTGCTTAGAGCTTGTGTTATGGTAACCAGACAACTGATATACATGCTTATATAATTTATAAATACATACATATTAAATAATACCCATGACTTCAATTACACACTGAAGAGTGATTTGTGTGACTCATCGACATTATTCGCCCTTACTTTTTAATAAACTGCGCAGTTGCATAATTTGACCAATACAATACTGTAAGAGACTTTAACCTCTGAGTTTGTTTCGGATGTTTCTTCTCAGAGTAGTCCAGCTAGGAAACACCGGCTCCATCGTTCGATTAAAAGAAGAAAAAAAAATGACGTGTAAAAGTGTAATTTTTTACCTATTTACAAAATAAAGTTCGTTTAATTTCGCCGATCAACACTGGTACAGTCGGGAGCAAACACATTTATACATTTAGCGGTTTTTTTTTTCGTTTTTCTTTCTGACAATAAATAATAATTTAGTACGGTGACTTTCGAATCATTCAAATTTTTAAGAGTATTTCAATTGCACTATTTTTGGGGATTATTATTATAAGGACAGATTCTGATAGACAGAATATTAAAAAATCAAAAAAATATTTTTGTCCAAAATACAGAAATGTAACTGTACAATTTCTGTATTTTCTCAAAAATAGAATAGCAAAAGAAACAGTCCACTTGATCTAGTACTGTTGGTTTTTAATTAAGCCATGTACCTATGTTTTTAAAATTACTCTACTAAATATATCATTTACTAAGTAGTAGGTATGAGGATTACATTAAATGCGTAAATTCCCAATTAAGTTCTATTTATTTAACCAACGCTCTATTTTTATCTGATAAAAATTTGTTTACTTTTTTCTGCTTATGCGCCCAAGACAATAATATTGCACAATATTATTGTTGGCCACTGACTGATAAGCAACCTTTTTGTATTTAAAACCTGTTTTTTATAATTATTGTTTCTTTTCTATTTGAAATTAGATGTATTAATTTTGACTTGAATTATGTCACAAAAATATGAAGTCTGCTTTCTGTCGTTGTGAAAACTAGGATTATTCCGATCTGTCACCCCGTTTTGTCCCCACGGGTGAAAGATAGGAAAAAAAAGTTCGATTTGTGCCCTAGTTAGCAATGTGTGGAACACATTTTCTATTAACCTCTTCACGCTACTGCGCGCCTAGTACTTTTGATTGATTTAAATACTAAATATCTCAGTATTTTCAGTATTTTAGCAACCCATGGGGACAAAACGGGGTGACAGATCGGAATAAACCGAAAACTAGAACGTGATTTGTAGTTTATTAAAATTGTATTAAAGCCTTGCTGCGCGTTTGAATCCAACCGACTCCTCGTTTAATACAGTCCACTCGCCAATATTTTGGTCCATTCTTGCCGTAACATAAATTCATTTCGGAAAAATTCAAATTCTAAATTCCAAATTTTCATTTTTTGGTTTTCGAAAACAATATGGTGGAAACACGCAGCAAATCCAAAACAAATCAAACGGCTACGGAGGCGGGGCGGATGCAGCGTTCACCCCGCGACACGCGCCCGGCTTCAGCCGCGTTAAACGACGGCGTTTCGATATTGCCGAACTTAGAACAGGCACGCACGGTTCCCCGTGGCGAGACACAACCTTGCCCCGCTGAACGCCAAAATGTCGAGGCGCCGCCACCTAGTGTTCACAGCACGACCAGCAGCAAGTACTCATGTGCGTCCTCTGCCACCATACGCGCCCAGAAGCTGGCTATGGAAGCAGAGACCATGCGGCGTCAGCTTGAACGCGAGCGCGAGCTCGCACGCCGCGAAACTGAGGCGGAACATGCAGAGCTACAAGCGAAACTCGCCGCTTTAGAGGCTAAGTCAGCTAAGTCTCGTAGTTGTAGTTCTTATCACACCGAAAAACGCACCGCAACATGGGTCTCTGAACAAAATATATTGTCAGCTCTACCGAATATAGTTGGAAAGGCACCGGCTGTCACCGCGAGTAAAACTCACGGACCTTGCCTACAGCCGGCCGCGCCTACCAGCACAGTATATTTACACGAGCCTGCACGCCCAAGACTCGGTTGCGACAACTACGATGCTATTGACTATCTAGCTAAAACAATTACCACATTAGGCAATAGACCTAAAAAACCCGAACTAGTCACCTTTTCAGGTGAAGTTTGTCAATGGATGGCCTTTAAAAGTAGTTATGAAAGAACTAAATCAAGCTTTTCACCCACAGAAAATATTGATCGTCTAAATTTAGCAGTAAAAGGCCCAGCGTATCAGTCCGTGGCGTCGCTCATGTGGACTTCCAGTGATCCCGACGACATCGTGGCTGTTCTAGAGCAGACATATGCACGCCCGGAGTTGCTAGTGGCCCGTGAGGTCGCTGAGCTACGCAACAGCCCGAAGGTAAACTACGCAACAGCCCCTGAAGAGCTAAACAAGCTAGCAAACAAGGTAAGAAATTTTGTAACCATGCTCAAACTACTCAAGCAGAACGAATATCTGTCATCACCAGAACTTTTTCGGTGCATAATGACTAAATTAAGTGAACACACAAGAGCCCGATTTACAGATTTCGCTTCCATTTACAGGCCTAAAGAAAAAGTCCCTACCAAGTTAGAGCTGTTGTCGCGGTTCCTCCTAATCGAGGCAGACAAGCATTTAAAATACAACTTTGTTACAGAGAGCACTAGTAGCACTAGTAAAGAGCCACCCACAATAAATTCGTCAAAATTTAAAAAGGAAACTGTACACGCTACAGTAACTGTGTCAAACGACAAAACTTCTGTGCGGTGTTTATACTGTAAACAAGGGCTCCACAGCATAAAAACTTGTAAGGTCTTTTTAGGTCTAAGCATTGATGACAGATGGCGTTGGGTACGAGAGACAAAGGTTTGTTACCGTTGCTTAAAGTCCAACCCACACACGTGGAACAATTGTCGCGCAAAACGTTGTGGAGTTGACGGATGTTCAAGACGCCACAACGCACTCCTCCATGGCACAGCGACAGCAACTGTCGTCGCTATGAATGCCGCGACACCTAGTGGCCACAGTGACAATACTCAAACGCCTTTAAGCAGCTACGACCAACTAAACGACAACAAGCTTGAGCCTGTTGTGAAAATTTCGAACACGTCTGATTGTTTAATTAACACTTCAGGGCTCTCACCGTCGGCATCACGTCCTCGCGGCCTACTGAAGGTGTTGCCGATCGTACTTGAAGGTCCCGACGGCGCGTTCGAGACGACAGCGCTTCTCGACGAGGGCAGTACGGCGACGCTCATCGATGGAGAAGTAGCGGAGCGCATTGGTGCGAAGCCAACCTGTCGAGAGAGTCTTCGCCTAGATGCAGTTAGTGGTATGACCAAGGAAGTCGAAGTAAGTTACGTTAAGTTTTACATTAGAGGACGTAACCGATGCGACCGCTACCTGGTGGAGAACGCAAGGGCCATTAAACCTTTAGGTCTGCGTGTACAAAACTGTAACGTTACTCATTTCACGGATTATAGTCACTTGTCAGACTTATGCCCGAATACTGAAACGCTACTCAAATATTTAAGAACTGCTTAAACGATTGAGCAGCTCTTAAACTTTGATTTCATATTCACAAAACTTACTTTTGAGTGTCTGTTAAAATTAAGAGCTTCTTAAATTAAGTTGTGTAAAAACGCCACTCAGTACAAAATTCGTATTCAGAAACGCTACTCAACGATATCTAGCTGTCAAATCAACTGTCAATCTGATTTGAGCAGCCCCTAAATTTGAGAGTGGTCCCGAGGACTCTTAAATGTAGCGAAATCAATTGAAACTACACAAGAAGTGCTGAAAATGTCTCTATCGCCCTTGTTTTTTTCTTCGAACTACGAAAGATCACATATCAGGCGCAGAAAAGAAAGTTGACGCCTTTAAAAAGATAAATAAGTTTAAAGTACAGTGTTTCACGGTTTATGTAGGTACTCAGTACTTATTTCTTTATCCGGTCAAAGAGCATATCTTTCAAAGATCATCCACGTTTCTGCTTCTTCTCCATTGTAACTAAATTTATAAGAAATTTAAGTAATAGGATGTAAACTTGAATCCTTACTTTGCTCTACGACTTAAGGCTAAGCGTGCACTACGATTTAATATAGTTGCGAAAAAAATATCGCGTCTGTGAACAATAGAAAAACACAACATATTCACAAATGATTTATTTTCGCAGAGCGCGGATTGTAGTACATTTCTGTTATTCACAGATTGACGAATTTTCTTTTACAATAAAATATTGTTGCGGAAAAATATCGTAAGTCTGTAAACTGTAAAAATACACTACATAATCGTAAACGATTTATTTTCGCAGTTAGCGGATTGTAGTACATTTCATTAACGAATTTTCTTCACAAAGATTTATTTTCGTAGTGTGCGCATACCCTAAATAATCGTACGTAAGATGTCAATCAAGCAAGTGTAACGTTCCAATCTACGATATTTCTATAGTTAGAAAAAATCTTTTCAAATGACTGATTTTTTTTAATTTTCTTTTGGAATTAATGTAATTTTTATGTAAATAAATACATAATTTCAATCTTAATTCAAAGCAGACTTACGTAATGCTAATACATTTCAAATAATTAATATTTCTAGAAAATATTTGTACAAAGAAGTCCGCGTGAAACGAATACGAGAAGTAAACTAAATAGATTTGTAACTGAGAACGTGCTGGTAAAAAGTTGAGGACTGCTTGGCTAATCATGGTTCCGAATTACTTGAGTGGTCTTTCTGTATACCATTCAAATTTAAGGGATGCTTATATTTAAGTAGCACTTGGATGATTATGAGATTTGAGTGACGTTTCAGTATTCCAGCATTAATCGATGAACTATCTTGCACTGATACTTGCCCTACCGTTCTCATCGGCGCGCCAGATTGGCACTTATCATTGAGTCGCGAAGTACGGTGTGGAATGAAAAACGAACCCGTTGCGTCAAGAACGTTGTTAGGCTGGGTACTACATGGCGCTTTTTCAGTTTCTTCTAAACCAATCGATTTCGTGAACCATGTCACGGACGATGATCTAGACACTCTAATTAAACGTCAATACGACATAGACGCTTTAGGTATTACAAAACGACTTTCTTGCCAAAGTTATGACGACAAACGCGCCGTGAATATAATAGAATCTTCGGCTCTTCAACTCGACAATGGTCATTATGAAGTCGCCTTGCCTTGGAAGGAAAATTTACCTTTCATTCCGGACAGTTATCCACAAGCACTGTCGCGCTTCAAAGCCCTCGAACGTCAAATGTCAAAAGACCCAACATTTGCCGTCGCGTTTCAACAATTTATAAGTGATATTATTAATAAAGGCTACGCGGAAGAATGCAGTCCGGAAACTTATCATCGAAAACTTGCCGCAAATAGTTCATGTCTTAATGCAGACGGATCTATCCGTTGGTATTTGCCTATATTTGGCGTTTTACACCCACAGAAGAAGAAACTGAGAGCTGTCCACGATGCTGCCGCTACAACAAAAGGCGTGAGTCTTAATAGCCTTCTTTTACAGGGACCCGACTTATTGTCTCCCCTCCTTGGCATATTGTTCCGCTTTAGAGAAGGCAAAGTGGCTTTAAACGGAGACATTAAGGAGATGTTTCCACAAGTTAAAATTTCTCCACGAGATAGGGACGCTCAACGTTTTCTTTGGCGCGAAAAGGACGGCAGACTAAAAGAATATCGAATGTCTTCTATGATATTTGGCGCAGTTTCAAGTCCATTCATCGCACTTTATATTAAAAACAAAAACGCTAAATTGCATGAAACTGACTACCCTGCAGCTTGTAAGGCAATCATAGATGACCACTACATGGACGACCATTTAGGTAGCTACTCCAACGTCGAGGAAGCAGCACAACTGGCTGCAGATATCGTCGCGGTCCACAAAGCCGGCGGCTTCGAGATGCGTGCGTGGACTTCAAATCATCCCGACGCACTGTCCCTCGTCCCTAAGGCTCTTCGAAGCGATGCGACTTCTGACGTCTACCTGCCACCCAGTAGTGAGGTTGGGGTTTTAGGTGTCAGATGGAACCCACGTCAAGATTTTTTAGGATTCCGCGATATTACTCAGATAACGGAAAATAACTTAACTAAACGCAATTTACTATCAACTGTTATGAAAGTTTACGATCCTCTCGGCTTGCTTACACCCGTCGTTATCTGGGGTCGCATTATAATACAAAAACTTTGGCGCGCCGGTATTTCTTGGGACGAGCAGCTACCAGACGCTTACAAGAGTGAATGTATTGACTGGTACACACAGTTACGAGGCGCTACACATATCAAAATTCCTCGTTGGTACATAGGTAGGTCAGATGTCTCTGATATACAACTTCATGTAGTAGCCGACGGTGGTGAACAAGCATACGCCTGTGTCGCTTACTGGCGGTTCAACTATAACGATGGCGCCGTATCCACAGCTCTCATCGGAAGCAAGGCACGCGTGTCACCTCTAAAACCGCTTTCAATTCCTCGTCTTGAACTACAAGCCGCGCTGATAGCTACTCGTCTCGCACAATCAATTTTAAAAGCACATCGTCTACATCCTTCCGAAACCATATTTTGGACGGATTCAACCACCGTCCTAAAGTGGATTCGTAGCGATGCCCGCACTTATAAGCCTTTCGTTGCACATAGGTTGGGAGAGATACTAGAAACCACAAATCCGTCCAATTGGAGGTGGATCCCTACCTCTCTCAACGTTGCTGATGATGCAACTAAACCAAAAAATAATATTTTCACCTCATCTCATCGATGGTTCAGCGGTCCACCCTTTCTTATCGAATCGCCTAGCACTTGGCCAAGCGAGTCCGCTGCCAACGTGAAGGAGATCTCACCAGACCCAGAGTTAAAATCTGATTTGGTGGTTCTGCTCCTCGTTGCTTCTTCATCAAATTTGGTTCCCGATCCGTCGCGTTTTAGCTCTTGGCTGCGTTTAATTCGCGCAACTGCCCGAGTTTTTCAGGGCGCACGACTTTTCCGGCTTAAACTGTCTCGACCTGTATCTCCAAATTCTAAATTTAATTTAGACGGCACTACATCTCCTCGCCAACTGCACGCAGCAGACATCATTCAAGCGGAGAAGATGGTGGTACAACTAGCTCAGAGAGACAGTTTTCCTGAAGAACTCGAAGCTTTACAATCCGCAAAGCCAGTGCCCAAAAACAGCCGAATCGCTAAGCTCTCGCCGATACTCGACAAAGATGGCATACTAGTACTTAACACACGAACTAAGCTTGCCCCAGGAGATATAGAAAGCTCGAAGACTCCAATCATTCTCGATGGCCGTCACCATATCGTACGACTGCTAATTCTTCACGAACACATAAAAGCTGCACATCACTTCAACGAGCTAGTGCTAAACGAGTTGAGACAAAAGTATTGGATACTTAGAGCACGGAGCAGTATTCGCAGTGTAACACATGCCTGTTTAATATGCAGAAGATGGAAAAGCCAACCCACACAACCTCCGACTGGCGATTTACCCATACAAAGACTCGACCATCACAAAAAACCCTTTACACACGTCGGACTCGATTATTTTGGACCAATAATGGTCACGATATATCGCCGTCAAGAAAAGAGATACGTCGCTCTATACACATGCTTGGTCACAAGAGCACTTCACCTTGAACTTGTCAACTCATTATCATCTGATGCAGCCATTATGAGCTTGAGGCGTTTCATTGCTCGCCGAGGATGTCCTACTACCATATTTAGCGACAATGGAACAAATTTCGTCGGCGCCTCTCGTGAGCTCCGCTGCTTACAAGACGATCCTGTCAAAGAATACGCCACAAATCAAAAAATAGATTGGCGCTTCATACCACCCGCCTCACCATTCATGGGCGGTGCCTGGGAGCGACTTGTGCGCACTGTAAAATCGGCCCTTCGATCTTGCCTCGCCAACCAGCCGGTAAAAGAAGACGTACTACTAACATTACTCCTTGAAGCAGAAGCGATCGTCAATTCCAGACCATTGACCTATGTATCTTCTTCTCCAGAATCACCAGAGGCAATCACGCCATTTCATTTTATTTTGGGTACGTCGTCGACTGTTCCATGGACCGCAACATTAACGGACTCTGATTTAACGCGAAGATGCAATTGGCGCAAAACTCTGCGGCTGGCCGACCACTTCTGGGCACGATGGCTGCGAGAATATTTACCAACGCTACAACCCAGAGGATCCGACAGGAACGCTCGTAATTTTGGCGAGGGTGATGTGGTGCTGATCGCCGACTCTAACCTGCCCCGCGGGCCCGACGGAGCAGTCCGCGTGGCAGACGTCCGCACTAGAGCCGGTACACTGCGCCGACCGGCCCGAAAACTTATTTTAATGGAGGCCGCACTTCAGTCAGTGGTCACCAACTCTTAGTGTTCCACTGGGGGTCTGGTATGTTGGCCACTGACTGATAAGCAACCTTTTTGTATTTAAAACCTGTTTTTTATAATTATTGTTTCTTTTCTATTTGAAATTAGATGTATTAATTTTGACTTGAATTATGTCACAAAAATATGAAGTCTGCTTTCTGTCGTTGTGAAAACTAGAACGTGATTTGTAGTTTATTAAAATTGTATTAAAGCCTTGCTGCGCGTTTGAATCCAACCGACTCCTCGTTTAATACAGTCCACTCGCCAATAATTATTATCAAGCCAAAAAATATCTTGTGCAAAGTTAAACAACAAAATATTTATATTGAATACCGCCGTTAACTCCATCATCATCGCCCTAAATGTTTCCAACTATGTTGGGATCAGCCTCCATCCTACTGGGTTCAGCTGGATACCAAGGTTTTCCGTGAAGCGACTGCCTATAAGACCTTCACAACCCAGTTGTTGAACGATACGATACCCCTTCGTTAGAATGGTCAGGTTCTGGCTTCTGACTACCCGTAATGACTCCCAAATTTAACGAATGACAATCGGGTCCAACGGCTTTGCGTGCTTTCCGAGGCACAGGATGTCAGCGATGTCCAAATAAAATTTATGAAAGGTACCTATACGTGCCCACATGTAATGGACAAGTACTGACTTTTTCAATTAATATAAATTGAAAAAGTCACATTGGTAGAACTTGCCCGTATTCGAACACACCACCTCTTACATAAAAGGCAGGCGATACAATTAAATACGAAATAATTTCGTATTAACGTAAAGTGACATGAACATTATTATTATGTAGGTGTTAAAAATTCGAATACATGTGATTAGAAAAACAATAGCAGCGCGACAACCGGCTGTCGCTTGATCGACAAAAGGTTAAATCATGGTAATGCACTTTAGCTCTACAAGACATCTCATATTTGTTATCAACGTGGTTCACATCTATTTTCAGCCAGCTGTTTATTACTTTTAATATAACTACCTATAGTAACCGGCTTTGCACGACATTCTTTACAAAACATAAGACATGTACATATATGACGTCATGCTTAAAATGAAAAGGACAACAGTGGTCGTTTTTCTTTTATGTAGGTATACCTAAATGTTTTAGATATATGAGAGACTAGTTACGCTGTCTTCAGAAATCAGAAGTATTTTATTTTTGTAGTACATACACATACTCTTCCACGGTTTCACCCGGGTTATGCTAACATAAATCACTAATGATTACTGATCTGCTCCCGTGGGCCATAGCGCGATGTTATGTAGCCTATATGACTTATTCTGATGTATTACTACATACCTATAGTATAAAACAAAGTCGCTCGCGTCTGTCTGTCCCTATGTATGCTTAGATCTTTAAAACTACGCAACGGATTTTGATGCGGTTTTTTTAAAATAGATAGAGTGATTCTTAAGGAAGGTTTATATGTATAATACATGCATAATATAGTAGAGAAAAGCCAGAATTTTTAAAGATTAGTAACACCCGTGCGAAGCTGGGGCGGGTCGCTAGTAAGCTATATTTTGTAAAGTTTCATCAAAATCCGTTCAGTAGTTTTTGCGTGAAAGAGTAACAAACATGCACACACATACAATTTCACGTGTATAATATTGGTAGGATTAGTAGGATACAATTAAAAGTGTACAACAGTAAAGTTTATTTTTACCCTGAAGCGGTAAAATAGGGGGTGAAAGATTCGACAAATACGCGGACGAAACCGCGGGCAAAAGCTACCTAGTATATGTATAGACATCGCAAAAAATGCAACATTGAATAAAAACATCTTGTTTTTTCAATCTAAAAATAGCAGTCTGTGTTTACGACCGGACGGTCACAACAAAGTCAAAATTAATATTCATATTCACCTTTAAACTTTGGAAACTTCACATTAACTTCACATCAGTAGTTTTATAAGTTCTGTCACAGCACACTCTTCCATAAGTTCGTGGTTGCAGCACAATAAGGATAATAATAAAGTAATTGTATGTTGGAATTAAATTGAATGCAAACTCTTTGGCGCCTGTTTGCCGCGCTCGCCAAAAACATACTGAAGTTGGATTTGGAACGGCTATCGATTCTGTCTAGAATAAGATAATACGTCACCCCGGTCGGCGGGCGGTACAATTCTACTCAACATAATATTGTAGTCTTCTGTCTGTATGTAGGGTCAATTTATACTAGCTCAGAGTCGAAGCGCATCGAAGCGTCAAATTCTTTATAACTAGAGCGAAGCCGCACGAATGCTCGCGTATTCCCCAGAATACGCGCGCACTCTTTTTGCCCGTAGCACACCTCCGCTGCGAAACTCAAAGGGCGAAACCGCAATAGTTTCGCTGTGAGTTCTTTGGCGGCGAAACAGGAGCGAAATTCCCTGCTCTAACGTACAAAACTGACTAGGATGTTGTCCCTTTCTAACACGATTTCGCTCATTTGCTCAGGCGCCGTCTACATCTCCGCCCGTTGACGGCCATTTTGTGTAGTACTTTTGTACAGCGAAACTCGCGCAGCGGTTTCGCGGTTGTTATTTCGCAGCGGAGGTGGGCTACAGGCATTTACGTGTAGTAATAGGCATCAACAGCAGTGCTATTGAATCACTTGCTAGTTGACTCTCGGTTCGCATGTGGGCGCACGGATACGCGAGAATGCGCGCGCACCATCAGCGTTGGTCCAGCGCAGACGCGCAAATTCCGAAGAATGCCCGTGTCTTTTTAAAATCTCAGAAGTAATGTGAGCCTTAGGGTCAATTTATACTAGCGCAGAGTCGAAGCGCATCGAAGCGTCTATTTAAAACTGAACATAACAAATTCAACCTTACCCGTAATGAATGTCAAAGTTCTACAAATAACAACCAGGACCAACGGCTTTACGTGTCAGACTGTCTATTTAAATTGAGTATTTTAATTTTACAGGACTACATTAATAATTTATATTCTGTCCTTCCATGAAATAGAAAGTAAAGGATGCAGTAAACCTAATTTTTTCTTGTCAAATAGAGTATTTTTCGCGTTGTAAACTATACGATGATATTTTTCATTTGTTGTATTTAAAACAGATATTGTCGATAGATTTACAAAAATAAAACGATAAAGTTGATTTATGATTTTTATTTCATTTATTTAAAATTACCAATTTGACATCAACATTACTCCATCGGCCGTTAAATAGATATTCACGACCCGGCCCAGCTTCGCACGAATGGTACAAATCTTTAAAAAACTCGTATCTCTCCACTATATTATACATGTATTATACATATAAACATTCATCTTGAATCGCTCTATCTACTTAAAAATCGCATAGGGACATAATTAATGAAAATTTCTACAAAACCTTACCATATAAATGGTTTTCTGTGTAAAGCTACTTTCCTGTATGAAAAAATTTCAATAAACAATAAATATTCACTTAGGTATTTAAATGAAAATCTTTCTGAATATCTGAAGGACAATATAGTATTTTTTAACCTCTCGACTGCCGCGCATCGCTCACGTAGTAACTCGCTCAACTGCCGCGAACTGAGAGGAACGCGCGCCGCGCGCCCTTTTTATCAGTTTTTTACTTTGAAAACGACGAAAGTTTGTAATTCTTGTGACTGTTTATGATAGACAAATAATTATGATAACTTAGGCCCTAAAAACATTACTACACAAATAATTAATTACCTTCTGTTACTTTTTCACACAAAAATCACTTTTTTTAGAGAAAGTCACGTACACGTACCGACACGTTAGAAAAAATAATTTTAAAATGACCTTTCATTCGTTCATGAAGGCAGTAACCGTTTGTATTTGATTCTTCTGTTCATATTTTCATTCATATATTAGTTTAGAGGATTAGTTTACTTATTTTAAGTGATAATAAAGACAATTTTTAAATACTAGAATTGCGCCGTAGATCTGCGTTCCGGCAGTTTACGGTAACAATTTTTGTGTCGTAGATCTACGTTCCGGCAGTTGAGAGGTTAAGCCCTCGCCACACTAGGTGATATTATCGAAGTTAACCCATTCGACTCCACAAGATTTTTTTTTCTATTAAATTTGATCCACTTATTTTTTTTTCTTTACTAAATTTTAAATTAGTATTATTACACAAATAAATAATCAATTATTCGAAAAACAAGCTGAAAATACTGAAAAAAGAGCAAACTCATAAGTTGCGTTGGTGGCACATAGCTATAAAAATATTATAGGCAAATCCGGCAACGCAAACCTCGCGTTGCTAGAATGGACGGTATTATGCAATCATATCAAACCAACCAAGAAATATATATAATTTATACCTATATGCATTTTAATTCTTTATTGAATTGGAAAAAAAAAATAATAACAAATAAAAATACACTATTTAAAACTTTGCCGTTGTAAAACTGTCTACTAATCACCAATGACCACCAATATCTAATAAGCAGACACAAAAATAATAGACAGATGTAATATGTACCTACTTAAAATAACGAACTTGTGAAGATGTTTGTATACCATCCTACCAATTGTTGTTCGTGTGTGCCATTCAACGCACCATTTGCGTTGAAATTTTAACTGGTATCGTTTTTACCAGAATCTAATTAAAAATGCGTAATCCACATCAATGATAAATAGTAATAGGCACTTACCTTGCGTTATCACACATCCAATATCTATTTTCATATGAATAAATCAATATATTTTGACGAAATTCAGAACACATTTACCGGTACAACAAAGACGACTTGAAAATGTGACTTTCTGTTTTGACATTGAAAAACCGTTTGAATTGTCAAATGACAGTGACGTTTGTCTATAATTTAACGACTAATACAGTCGTTTAAATCTGAACGCAACTACAAAAAATACGTATTTATGAAACTATAGCCAAAACGCATATGGTGCGTTGGTGGCACACGACAAAAAACGTGCAAAACGCGAGGTGTGCGTTGCCGGAGTCGAATGGGTTAAAGTCAAAGTATCTTTATTGTGGGCATATGTAAGTTACAGATCTTAACAATATATTAAGTTTCAATATGTCCTGCCAATAGCAAAGGCATACAATAATTATATGGGTAGGTATTAGCAGTGGAATTCGAGAGTGTATTGTAGTCATCTACACTGGTAACCCTACGTGGCGATGCCTTTTTCACACATAATACCATTAATACATTCATAATATATCTACTAACATAGATTTTCGACAGTATTTTGACACTGATTGACATCAAGATGAGATTGGATTACGCCTAGATTTTTTATTTTCATTATTTTAATATAATAATAGTCCTTATATACAACGTGTTATCAGCAGTGATCGGAATTGTAAAATGATTAGGATTTGTAAAATAAGTTTTTTTGCGTGATATATTAATATTACAAAAAAAAACCTATAATCCCCAAGAATAATTTAGATTTGGAAGCATGAGGTACAGAGTGTAAAGTTCTTAAAAAGCTCCTCCGACCAGACGGTTATTGTGTTTGGTGAGCTTCTGCCCAACGGTTCTAGTCGGGATTTTTGTACATGTACTAATATCGCCGAAAACTCTCATTTCGCGATGTAGGATGTCAGTGTTTGTGAGTGTGAGAATTATGTGGGTCATCCATTATCCTAAGAATACACATGTGTAGGGTTTATAAACGCATCCCTAACTGTCAATGTCAGTGATTAGATTCGCGCCTTTGAGCTGTACGTGCAACTGTACTTATTGTACTCCTGTGTAAGGAGTAAAATAAAGATTTGGTATAAAACAGGAGACTGATTCAATTCGTTCGTTATAATAACACATCAAGAAACCCGACAATTCTGGCGACGTAGAAAACGGTGGCGTGTGAAAAGTTACTTAATGAAAAACTAAAAGTTGTGATTAAATTCGGTATTCAATATGGCTACTGCTACTACGGAGTATACTTTGGGGGCGGCAGGCCCGGCTTTCGATCCATTTGAGGAACCAAATGCGGGAGAAAGGTGGAAAGTAGGGATGAGAAACTTCGAATATTATATCGACGGCCAAATCGGCCACAACGATAAGCAAAAAGTAAGCAGATTACTGCACCAAGCGGGACCAGAGGTGCAAGACATCTATGAAGCCATCAAAGAGCAACAGGTCGAGGGAGATAATGAATACGAGAAATGCAAACGCAGATTAAAAAAATACTTGACGTATTTACCTGACGTAAATACGGCGTATGAAAGGCAGAAGTTTAGAAACATTTCAATGGAAAATGAGTCGGTCGACAAGTTCATTCTAAAACTACGTAAACAAGCTGCGTACTGCGAGTTTCCAGATGTCGACGAAGCGATTAGAGATCAGCTGATAGAAAAATGTACCAATCAAGATCTCAAAAGAAAATTCCTAAAGAAAGGAAGGGAACTCACATGGCATCAGCATTGGAAATAGCAAGATTATTTGAATTAGAAGAAAACATGTTTAAAGTTTCCATAAAAAAAGAAAGAGGAAACAGCGGTCAACACTTCAACAGGGTAGAACAGGAATCTAAATGTTTTCGTTGTGGACTAAAAGGTCATATGGCAAAAGACAGTAAGTGTCCAGCTGTATCGGAAAAATGTAAGAAGTGTGGAATAAAAAGCCATTTTGCAAAGTGTTGCAAAACAAAGCATTCAAGACAGGACTATACAATAGAAAAGAAAAAATCAGCAAAAGGAAAGGATGGTAAGAAGAAGAAAAGGTATGTAAAATATGTAATTTCCGAATCGTCTACATCAAGTGATGATAGTGAGAGTGAGGAAGAGTCAGTGCAGGTGAACTCTATTTTCAGTGTGAATACTATGGACAATAAGTGCATGATACAAATTGATGAGAAGTTTTCTTGTCCATTTATAATTGATTCTGGTGCTTCTATCAATATTATTGATAAGTACACATTTCACAAGATAATTAAATCTGGGTTCTGTTGCAAGTTAAAGAAAAATATTGTGTTCATGGTGGTAAAGAGTTAGATAAATTAGGAATGTTTTCAACATTATTATTTTCCCCAGACACTGGAAGGAAAGTTTATGCAAGTGTGTTAGTATATAATGGCAGGGGTCCATCATTGTTAAGTAGAAAAACATCAATTGATTTAGATTTGTTAAGAGTTGGCCCTTTGCCATCAGAATTAGGAAAAGTTAATTGTATCAAGTCGTTACTAACAAAAGAGACGATTGTAAAAGAGTACCCAATTTTGTTTCAAGGCATAGGCAAATTAAAAAACTTTAAGTTAAGTATTCCTATTGACCCTAATGTAAAATTAGTTGCTCAACCTGTTAGGAGACAGCCTTTCAATATGTGAACAGTAGAAGAAAATCTTATAAAACAGTTACTTGACAATGTTATAATAGAACCCGTGACAGGACCAACACCTTGCGTTTCACCATCACATATTGTGAAAAAGAAGGGAAAAGGCCAATTTAGACTTGCGGTTGATATGCGGAAAGCTAATGAGGCAGTATTAAGAGAACATGTGCCACTGCCTACATTTGAGGAACTACTGGCTGACCTTAATGGTTGTAAATATTTCTCCGCACTGGACATAAAATGGGGCTACCATCAGCTTGAGTTGGAGGAGGATTTAAGAGCAATCACAGTATTCAGTTCAAGCCTAGGTCTTTTCAGGTATAAGCGTTTGTTCTTTGGCATCCGTTGTGCCTCAGAAATGTTTCTCAGGCTATGAAACTAGATTGGAAGTGAGAACTGTTAGTTTACCTATCTGCTTATTATATTTAACTGACAGTTTGAGTAGTTATGCGGCCTACCCAAATGTCCTTACTTTGGTATTGTTCGTCAAAACGTTGGGCTCCTTACGTCTTAAGTTGAGCTAAACGATTGCTGACAAATGCTTGCACTGTCTGGACAGGTCCACTCAAATCTGTGTGCTTTTCTCATCAAGAAAGCACATCAGTCATTAACCTTCATGATCCTCGCATAATTTGACCAATACAATAACTGTATGGACTTTAAAAGAGACTTTGACCTCTGAGTTTGTTTCGGATGTTTCTTCTCAGAGTAGTCAGTTACGAAACACCGGCTCCATCGTTCGATTAAAATAAAAAAAAACTAAATATTGACGTGTAAAAGTGTTATACATATAACCTAGTAACAAAATAAAGATCATTTTAATCATTTTAGTTCACGTGTTCGGCGATAGATGTCGCCACACAGAATTCTAAGTCCGGGAAAATTTTGATAAAAATAATGATACTCGGGAATTTTATGTCTTATCCATATTTTTGATAGCTATACCAAATTCCGATCACTGGTTTTTAAAAAAATACAGAAATTGCTAGAAAAAAAATATTACATCTAGTCAAATTACATTTGACAAAAATTGTTTTATAAATTCGTAATTTAGGGCCGATTTTTCAACCGTCGGAAAACTTTTGTTCGAGACAAATGACAGTTTAATGAGAATATAAGTCGATATTTCTCTTTAGCTAGTAGTTAGTGACCCTGACGTCGAAGCGGGAGGCCGTGGGTTCAATTCCCAACAAGTACAAACTTCGTGTGATGACCAGGTTCTGTGTTTGGGTGTAATTTATTTATGTTTGCTTTTTGACTCATGTTCAGCAATAAATCATTATAAAATGGTAAACTGACTGACTGCTTGGGTGATGTGCGTTGATACATATATGTATATCAAAACTTACAAAACTTGCATTAACATTATACACACTTATAAGTTAACTTAATATACATGATATGTAAAATGTTATGCACAAACAGTTCCGCAGGTAGGTATGTTTGTAATCAGTTTAGTTGGGATGAGTACATAAATTAGTTTTATCAATATTTTTTCTTACAGTCTTGTTTACTTTTTATAATAGTCATGCTGTGTACACATATTTAGGAATATATAGTCTCGACCTAAACTTAAATAATGTTCTCTATGCAATGTATTGTCTATATTCTGTTTTGTGTTCCTTAAATAAATATATATGAACGCACATTCCATGCCGCTGGTTCTAGGGACATGAAAGAAGAGTGTATTCTCCGTGAAAAGCAAGTATCCACGAGAAAAGGATTTTTAATAATTAAACCCCTAATGGGGTTCTGGAGGAACTAGTCTCAGCATATTTTATCCCTTAACCGTCTATTCCTAAGAGCAAAATCAATCCAACGCTCAAAAAACCAGCCCTAACACCTAAGCATTAAGAAACATTTAACAAAAACACCTATTCCAACATCTTTCAAAGTCCTATCGCCTATGCTTGTGAAGCATGGGCGCAGACAGTTTGACCTTCCCGGGGAAGTTCCGGGCGATGTCCTCCTCCTTGACGGCCTTGAGCAGGTCTCTCTCGCGCGCAGTGCCGCACTTGTCGCGGAGGAACACCTGCAGCGCGGTCTTCGCGGCCTTACCGCGCTTACTCGCGCCTGGGGTCAGCTTTACTTTGTATCTGGGGAAGAAAGATGGGTAATGTTGACTCTTTTTGTGTCTAGAGGTGGTCGATTAAGTAGTCTTTTGTTCACAAAACTCCTGTTATATCTTTTGTTCACAAACCTAACTAAATTTAAATTAAGTGCTACTTTCTCTTTACACACAGGACTTAACTAATATTTTATCCACTGTCCTCTTGGTAATGACATGGAAAGAAAAAAAAGAGGCACAGAATTTAAATTAAGTTTAGTTGTGTACAAGTGAATCGGCACCAAGTTTTATGTATCATTTTCCATGTTTGTCTGCAATAAACAATGAATAAGGCACCTCGAACAGGTGAAGTAAATAAACCATATGAACGTCGCGTACTTGGCCGTAACGACCAAAAGGACGTAATCGCTGCGGCCACAGGGGGCCAATTCTCGATTTTCGCCATTTATCTCGAGTTCGAGATTGTAAGTCTATCTCTATGTCTATCAAAAATATCTCTATCTCTACCAAAAAATGGCGAATTGAGCAGAATTCCGTATTCTCAGTCAAAATAGAAATAAATGTCACGTAAATGTCGAGTCGAGTGAAGATAATGTTACCATTATGAAGAATCGCACGTTCCGTTTTTGGTAGCTTAGTAAAAGTAGCATAAGTGAATGAATGATTTCGTTTTAAAATGCTGAATATACGAATATTTAATTATAAAACGAAACGTTTAGTGTAAAAATAATCAGTTTGACAGTTGACTGTCTGTCAATGACAGAATTCAAGTGTTAGGTAGGAAGTAAATGATAAAGTTCTTTATTTTAAAATAAAAATAGTTAAGTCATACAAAAAATCAATTATAATAAAATCGGTTACAATAATTGTGCACTCAACAAACACGTAAATTAGGTATTTTAGGGTGTGCAAGATAGAAATTCTAATAAACAAATAAACTCGTCCATCTTTCAGTGGTTTCAAGTCTAATCGTGGTCGTCGTTTCAAAAAAACACAATGCACAAATCAAAAAGTATAAATCGAATTTCCAGTAGGTATGAGATGCCAAGCCGTATTTTATTAAAAAAATAAGGAAATAAAAACACAGGGTACAATCCAAAACTAAACGAATTCACACAGAAATGACGTATCTCTACAATCGACATGACATCTCTACTGCTCAGAAGCACTCTACATGAACTCTAACGTTAGCCTTCGACAAATGTCGAAATCGACATCCCCAGAATAGCAACTTTTAAAATTTGACGAAAAAATGACGTCATTCGACTTTTTTGTCGAATTCGACATCATCTCTAAAACCGAGAATTGGCTCCCAGATTCTAGTGACCTTCTATTGCCACATTCTCAAAATGTCCTTTCTTAATATGCCACATAAACAAACCATACCACATAATATAGTGTTTTTCGATAAGACAAATTGCGAAAATGGCATTTTGCGATAAGACATTTTTGCGAAATAAAAATTTGCAAACATTTAGCTAAAACGGCATATTGCGATAAATGTTCAAGCATAAAAAAATTAACAAAAAAAAACAACGATAAAAAAGTATAACATTTTTTGCGATATAGCGTTTCCAAAATACAACAATTCGAGAAAAAAACCTTAATCAAAATCCCAACCTTCCCTTTACTATAACCAGCAATATCCCAACAGTACTCACTTATAGTTGATGATTGCCGAGTAAGGCGCCACCACAGGCACCGCGAACAACAGCTCGTCCGTAGGGTCCGGGATACCTGTCAGCTGTGCCAGCAGCTCTGTGTCCGCGTCCGGACCTTGGTGCTCGGTCTGGTGCGAGAAAATAGTATATTAATTGAAAATGATGATTATCATGTAAATAGGCAAAAAATTACACTTTTTCGTATTTTTTTATTATTTTAATCGAAGGATAGTCTCCTAGCTAGACTACTCCGAGAAGAAACATCCGAAACAAACTCAGATTAACCTTTGTATGCCATAATTAATTACAACAATTAAAAAATATTGTGTCTCGCGTAGGTTTGCGCTTCCGGCAGTCCAAAGGTTATCAGGTTAGGTTAAGGTTAAAGGTTAGGTTAGACAAATATTTTTTTAGACACTATTTAAAATGTATAATTTTTTTTTAATATATTCAGGTAAGTAATAAAATAAGGGTAAAAAGTACAATTCAAATTTCACAAAATTGATTGTTATCATGTGTAACATGAGTTTAGTTATCGATCGGATTTCAATTCATTTCAAAATTCCGGTACTTACTTTCCAAAAAAAATGCATGTCTATGTTATGTAAGATGTTTATACTAGTAAGTAGTAATATCTATATATATAAAAGAAAGTCGTGTTAGTTACACATTTTATAACTCAAGAACGGCAGAACCGATTTGGCTGAAAATTGGTGGGGAAGTAGCTTGGGACCAGGGGACGGACATAGAATACTTTATATTTTCTTTTTTTAGTAACCAAAAATCTGATATAACGCGGGTGAAACCGCGGAGGACAGCTAGTCCTAAATAGACTTAAGTTCATGATAAGTACACTATACAAGTATGACGTCACTCACATCCAGCTCCGTGTCCGGTTCAGCATCAGACTCGGCTTCCAGTAAGAGCGGCGCGGGCGCAGGGATCTTAGTCCCTCGGGGACCTGACTTCACTTTGTTGGCCTTCGCTGCTGCCGCCTTCTTTAGAGCCTTCTTTGACTCCTTTTCGGCTTTTCCTGACTGGGAAAGAAGAAGAAAAAATTATGTCTTTGGGTTTCATGGCGAGATATTAGACGTTATTTAGCACGTACTTTGGTTAAGCACTATACCTGTCACTGTTACACTTCCGTCAAACGTCAAGTGCACGATAGAAACGGAACATGGCTAAGCCAAAGTCAGTGCTAAGTAACGTCTATTTATCTCGCTATAAGAGTTCCTAATCTTCTATTTAAAAGAAGACTACAAAAAACATTTTTTTTTCTCTTTATAATATAAGTATAAATTAGTGACTGATTGATAATATATCAACGAGCCAACCGCTGATTCCAAAGGCAAGAAATAAGCAGGCTGTGTCCATTGTAAACCTTATTTTAGGCTGTCAAAAGTAAAAACTTCTTTCATGGGGTACTATGTTAAATGTTACAACAAAATTCCTTGTGAAATATTAAAATTAAATGAAAGGAAATTTAAGAGCGTTCTCGCAAAATTGTGGAACTCAAAAAACAGTTGAAACTGGCGGTGAGTGGGCCTGTGTGCGCGACGCACGCTTCTTGATACACACACGTGCAGAGACAGGGGTGCGTAACACGGTTCAGTTTACTTATGATTTAATTGAGAAAAAAATGCAAGAGAACGTGTTATTATGATAATAAAATAAAAATATTATAAGACAGTTTTTTTTTTTTGAGGGTTTATGGCCTGTTATAAGACAGTGAAACTTACAGCATATAGGTAATATAACTATATCTTACCTAACTTATATTATTAATGCGAAAGTGAGTTTGTCTTATTTTATTTTTGATGTGAAACATCTATAGCCGCACGTAAAACAAATTTCTGGCGTGGCGACGCATGCCGTGGCGACGCGTCGCCACGCTATAATGATGGTGTGTATATACAGTCACAGTCTTGTTACAAAATAATGACGATGTTTCACATCTGCCAGGCGTCCCGTGACGGCTCACTTTTTTACTTTATTATTCGAGGCACGAGCAAGTAAGTGCATTTAATAAAAAATATGAAATAGTTATTATAATACAAATTTCCCTCAAGGACATAGATCTGGACTGTCTAGAATCTACAATTTCGGGGAGAACGCAAACAGTATAAAATTTCTCCAATTAGGTAGCATTTTTCATTCAGAATAGGTTATCTCTATATTTTTTTTTCAGTTTTTGTAGGAAATTCAGAGCCAGTCCACACGCCAAATAAACAAACATTTTTTATTTGCTATGTGCAGCTGGCCCTGAATTCGATAAAACCAGGCTTGTTTATTATTAAAAACTACTGTGCCATTTTCTTTAATAAAGGCATTTTAAAACTTAGCTTGGTCCAACTATAACTAAAATAAAAACTACGTGGGTCCATTGCTTAAATATTTATGTATACATAATATTTTAATTTTTTTTAGCCGCGTGAGAACATGCACCTAGGCAGACACGCCCCGCGGGCGGCGACACTAATGTTTCTTATTGTCTATTACAATTTCTATGGCACTAGGTTTTGGAATTTTTGGGACAAATTTCTTTATTTTGGGATCAGGTGTGGGCTCATTTTCCTGGCGACCAGGGATTTAGCTAGCGCTAGAAGAGCGCTCAATGCTGCATGGCCGTCTTGAGATTGTTTTCGACGACCGTTTTTGTTGGCGCATCCATAGCTTTCTTCATTAAGCGGCCGGTGGCATCATCGGCGTCATCGGTGTAATAGACGCAGCTGACCGTATGTATCGATACCGCCACTACCGCGTGTGACATTGTCGTGGATGTCTAGCCTCCTGAACTTGGTGTTCGCGACGACGACGCTGTCGCAAGTCAATCCCTGGGCCTCGTGAATGGTTAGGGTGCGCGACCCCTTATCGGACCCGTATCGGCTGATCAGTGTGGGCCAAGAATAGGGTGTTTTGGGCGGTGGTCGGTATTTGCGCTCCTGTATAACCCTTCACTTTCAGGGAGTGTATCTGCGACAGCGACGTTTTTGAGGAGTATATACCGGAGTATATCTCACTGAGTGCAAATGCCACGTCCATCGGATGTCGGTGGGCGCAGAGGAGCTCTTGAGTGATGCCAGCCACCATGTTTGGACGGGTATCCCTAAACTCAAAAAGGTTCTGTCTGTCCAAAAATGGTAGCTGATTCACGTTTCCGATAAGGACTACCTTGCTTGCACCACACTTCGGCTTGAACCCGTTGACTAAGATTGAGGCCATAGACAAAGGTGTGTCTTAGAATGATCTCCCAAGCGGTACGCAAGCTTTTCTCCGAGATCTTTGGCAGCTTCAGTCGTCTTAGAGTCAATTTATATAAGCGCAGAGTCGAAGCGCATCAAAGCGTCAAATTTTTTACAACTAAAGCGAAACCGCACAAATGCGCGCGGATTTGCCAGAATACGCGGGCACTATTTTACGTGTAGTAATGACACTGACAAGTGACAGTTGACTCTCGTAACTGAAACGTGTGTAAAATGTTAGACTTACATCGGAAGTTGAAGAAGAAGAAAAAGAAAGCGGAATTATAGTGTTCTCCTTTTTTGTGTGACGCGTAGGTTTGCTAGTGGGCGCATGTATACGCGACAATGCGCGCGCACCAATCAGCGTTGTTCATGCACAGACGAGCGAGTTTCGAAAAATGCGCGCGACTTTTTTAAATCTGAAGAGTAATGTGTGCCTTACTCTGTGAAGTTTAGGTTGAATTAGTTGTTCAGTTTTGGAAAGATGCTTCGATGCGCTTTGACTCTGCGCTAGTATAAATTGACCGTTAGTGGCCACGACGTCCCTCTTCTCGTCGAAGTGTTCTATCACCTAGTAGTTTTGCCGCAGCCCCGGACCCCGTTTCATCGATCCACCTGATATTGGGTACCGCCCAAGCTTCCATCGACGCTAAGGTGTCTAAGGTCCCAAAAATGGACTGTGCCATTTTTATAGATTTTGGTGCATTTGCCGGTAGTCACTATCGGGTCGTCGTCTGCCATTTGAAATTTAAGCTTGCCCGTTCGCTCCGTTTCCTCTTTGCCCAGAGTCACAAAGCCATACTTTGCGCTATAGGCTGCCATGTACGATCCCGTCATTTCTCCTCCAATGACTTGAGATGTGGCGTTGTCGTACACAGCCGCCCGCTTCCTCAAGCAGTAATCTCAGCAGACCCTCTGTTTTGCGCTGGAAGGTCAGCATAATTTTGTTGCAGGTTCTGAGGTTTACCTCCTTAGTGTGGCCCTCACAACTGCTACGTACTCGAGGAAAGCGCTCTTGACGTGGTCTGTGGTGCCCGAACTCTCTTAACATTAGGCATCCGCGGTTCGGGATCTTTGGGCTTCCTTCGAAAAAACCGCTCCACTGTCGTTTCCTGTTTCGCTGGTGGTGATGGGCGGTTAGTGCTTTGAGGAACCTCAAGGTTTCCCCTCTATCCTCGTACATAACCACCTGATGGCTCTCTGAGGCTTTTAAACAGCCGAAGCGGTCTGCGACGTCTCCTTTTTCCCATCCGACCACCATTGAGTCAACACTTATGGTGCAGCCGTGATTGGCGTGAATTACTCTTACGACCCATTATTTCAATCCATACTTAATATTATAAATGTGAAAGTAACTCTGTTTGTCTGTCTGTCTGTCTGTCTGTTACGCTTTCCCACTTAAGCTACTGAACCGATTTGAATGAAATTTGGTACAGATATAGTCTGGGACCTGGAACTATTCCACGCGGACAAAGTCGCGGGCAGAAGCTAGTGCTAAATATTTTTATTGTTCTAATAGAATTATTTTTTGTTCTAATAGATTTGCCATAGATAAAGATTTCTTCAGCATAACAGTTACCATTAGTTTGTTGACCAAGATTTATTATACTAAAATCAATCATAAGTACAATAAAAAAATTAAATGTTGACGACCCCTGGATTATCTGTTAAAACTATGTAACGCACACTAATGCAAAACGGGAGTGCGAGCGACACAGGTCCGTCCTCCACAAGCCCTCGGGCGTTACTGACACTGCTGACAGCACGCGCGATGTACATCAACTAATAATAAGGCATTATTTTATTATATTTTAATAAAACAATTTGAAGGTAAAAAAAATATATATATACATATACAGGGAAGGTAAAGTCCTACACTGTAGTATGGGTACGTTTTTTTTTTTTTTAAATGTTATTCTCCTTTGTTTAAACAACATTTAAAATGCATACATTTTAGATCAGTATTGCTTTTGTATATCGTTTTTTTTTTGCGTCGATTCAATTTTTATCGCAATTCTAATCAATCCACAACCTTAAGGACTATATTACCCGTTAATATATATATTTTCAGATTTTTTCGTGCTGCCACTTTGATACAGTAAGCAAAGAAAATCCTAATGTTTTTCCATTTGCTTGGAAATGGGTGTCGGAAAATTGCTATTTCTCGAAATATTTACATTAATAACAAAATTGTAATCACTCTACGAACTAAAACAAAGTCAGATTTATGATTCTTTATTGAAAAATTATGCTATTATCTTTAAATAACAAATATCGAAGACTTGAAAAAGTACGTATTTTTGGTCAAACGCCCAAAATATGTGAGCGCGCTCTTAAAACATATATCAAAAGGAGACTATGTCAACAAGCATATTATAAATTAGAAGATTATATTCAAGATAAGAATGCTTGGAAGGTTGCTGGTCCTGCCCCATAGAACAATTCGCAGTGTAAACAAAATCAAACTGGTTACATACATATTTTTCTGAATATATCTTAATATATATCAGGGGTGGCCAACCGGTCGATCGCGATCGACCGGTCGATCGCGACTGCTAGTCCAGTCGATCGTAGCCAGTCAAAAAATATAAATATTTGTTTGATTATAATAAACCTGTGGAAAATGCTCAGGCGCAATGCTCACAATAATATACAGGACCGATATAATGTTAAGTAAATCTAAGGAAACGATCTCAAATGTTATGTAAACAGAACCTACTAAGACTGGTAAATAAAAAATATATGAATGTGTATTAAACTACGCTGTTTCATTTATGATTTCAAGAAGTAGGTATGTGTTTGGTAGATCGCACAGGGTTTCCTTAGTAAAAAGTAGACCTTGGGTCTACTCAAGTTGGCCACCCCTGATATATATAAATCTCGTGTCACAATGTTTGTCCTCAATGGACTCCTAAACCACTTAACCGATTATAATAAAATTCGCACACCATGTGCAGTTCGATCCAGCTTGAGAGATAGGATAGTTTAAATCTCAAATTATAGTCGCAATTTTAATTTATTGCTAATTATTTGTCTGTTATTATTTGACAGTCACAATTAATTTATAAGTAGTTGTTGATTTTGGAATGTTTTACATTCCGACAGACGGCGCTACCATCGCAGTGTCAAATTTTAAATAATAATCACTTTCAGATGTCATAAACATAGACAATGATATTAAAAAGGTTCTATAAGAAAATGCGTAGCAATACTTCTTAACATGTCGGCGGTCCATCGCAGTGTCAAATTTTAAATAATATTCGAATTTTAATTTTAGTCTGTCCCGAAAGTTAGCGCTGCGATCAAATTAAAAAAAAGTTTTGTTATCATTGTGATATTGTAGACCATGTGATGGATCAAATATTAAATTAAAAGGTACTTAGTGTTTTGAGAAGAGTTTTGAGGTGTGCCTAAAAAACTATAAATTTTGCGAATTTAGTGCAGAATCGAAGTGAGTATAATTATTTCTTATAATTTTTTTTATAATTCTGCTGTACGTGTGTATGTTATTGAACGCCTCCTAAACGGCTTGACCGATTTAAATGATTTTTTCTGTATGCGTTTGAGTGGCGCCCTGGATGGTTTAGATTCACAAATCAGCCCGGCAGATGGCGCTGATTGTTTCAAAAAGCATGTGATCTCGGAAACGGCCCTAACGATTTCGCTGAAATTTGATATGTGGGAATTTTCAGGGACGAGAAATCGATCTAGCTCAGTCTTATGTCTGTTGAGTTTTCTCTTTCGCAATATTTCATGCATAATATGGGCGCTAATTAGGCTATATTTATTGTGTTATCTTATATCTACCCGTGCGAAGCTGGGACGGGCCGCTAGTTTATTATAAATACGTATATTTTTTTACGGTCGATCGGTGAAGGAAAACATCGTGAGGAAACCTGGACTTGTAGTGATTATAAGTCTGAAATCGCCAACCCGTCCTGAGCAAGCGTGGTGATCAATGCTCGTGCCTTCTCTGTATGAGAAGAGGCCTTTGCCCTGCAGTGGGACAGTTATAGGCTGGTATTATATATTTTTTTACATAGTTGGGTTTATAAATATAATTATATCTCTCCATTTTGTTGTAGATTGCGTTGGCTTACACACTAATTTAGTTATTTGTTTGAGAGTGGTCGTCTACCATTTCGAAACACTATATACCTCGTAAATATGATATAGCTTCCATTTCTAAATATTTTTTTGTTGCAAATATGTATTTTTAACGTAGATTCTTTACTTTGACATTGTATTCATTTTTAGGGTTCCGTACCTCAAAAGGTAAAAACGGAACCCTTATAGGATCACTTTGTTGTCCGTCCGTCTGTCCGTCTGTCAAGACCCTTTTTCTCAGAAACGCGTCGAGATATCAAGCTGAAATTAATATCACATACTCAGGTCTGCTATCACTCAAAGCCGTGAAAAAATCAAGTTTCTAATTCAACGCAACAAAAAGATACGGCGGTTTAATTGCATATTTAGAAATTTGCAAGAGAATCAAAACCTATTGGGTACTTCCCATTGACCAAGAATCATGAAATTTGGCAAGAAGCAAGGTCATGTAGCACAAGTATAGGGAAAACTCCGAAAACCGTAAATTTGTAGTTGGTTCACATCAGGCGTCCGTCTGTTCGTCCGTCTGTCAAGAACGTTTTTCTCAGAAACGCGTCGAGATATCAAGCTGAAATTAATATCACATATTCAGGTCTGCTATTTCTTAAAGCAGTGAAAAAATCAAGTTTCTAAATCAACTCAATATAAAGATACGGTGGTTTATATTTCATATTTAGACATTTTCAAGGGAATAAAAACTCAAAACCTATAGGGTACTTCCCATTGACCTAGAATCATAAAATTTGGCAAGAAGCAAGGTCATGTAGTACAAGTATAGGCAAAACTCCGAAAACCGTAAATTTGTAGTTTGTTCACATCAGGCGTCCGTCTGTTCGTCCGTCTGTCAAGAACGTTTTTCTCAGGAACGCGTCGAGATATCAAGCTGAAATTAATATCACATACTATATATAGCACAAGTAAAGGAAAAACTCTGACAACCATAAGATTTGGTTAGTTCACATCCGTCCATCCTCCCGTTAGTCCGCCTGTCAAGACCCTTTTTCTCAGAAACACGTCGAGATATCAAGCTGAAATTAATATCAAACTCAAACTCAAACTCAAAACTATTTTATTCAAATAAACCATTTACAGGTACTTTTGAATCGTCAAGGTGTCAGTCTGTCAGAAAAATGAAGCTAGTTGCTCGTTCCAAGGAGTAGGTCTCATGGAGAAGATATCACATACTCAAGTCTGCTATCTCTTAAAGCAGTGAAAAACTCAAGTTTCTAAATCAACGCAATAAAAAGATACGGCGGTTTATATTGCATTTAGATATTTGCGAGGGATTCAAAACCTATAGGGTACTTTCCATTAACGGAACCCTCGTTGCGCGAGTCCAACTCGCACTTGACCGGTTTTTTACTTTACAGAATGTAATCATGTATATAAATTAATTGTAACATATTTATTTTAAAAGAGTACATATGGAGTTTCTTTCCCATTCTTCTCCATATAAGCAACTTTTTGGAATGGGCAACTAGAATCAACTATTTTAATGTAATTGACGTTCCAAAGTGCCTCCATGGTCTAATGAAAATAAACGATTTGACTTTGACTTTGAAAGAGTAGGTAATTTTTACAAGTATGATATAAAGATACAATACAGTGACAAATACCTGCAGAATCTCCATCATGACAGCTCTATCCTCTTCATCCTGATCCTTATACTTCTCCTTGATCTTGCGCAGCTTGCTTCTCTGTCCCCTCTTTAGCGTCTTCTCTGCCTTCTTCTCTTCTGACGTCTGTTGCATGTACTGCGGCTTCTTACCGCCCTTCTTTGGTAAAGAAGGGAATGTGGGGATTTGGCCTTCGTCTGAAATTGATTGTAAGAGTAGAATACGTGTGGTATATTTACATAACCTTTCGACAACCAAGCGACAACCGGCTGTCGGACTGCTATTGTCTTTCTATTGTGTCTCGAATCACGTATGTTCGAAGGATTGAATATAGCAAGAAGAAATGTTTATTTATCACAGATATTGAGGTGATTAGAAATAATATAAAAAGTAAGGTAAATGTGTCAGACCACATGTGCCTAACCAATGATATTTTAAGTAAAAAAGGCGTAGATAGGTTACCCAAACGAAATTCTATCTTTAAAAACGGCACACTAACGCACACATACATTACACGTCAAAGTAGGATGACATAATTGAAGTAGTGCGAGTGAAAAAGAGATAAACGTCAAATGTCAACGCGATACTCAGTATCATGTTTGCCAATTGGCAAACTTTTAATGTGCCACTTTTTGACTGCATATAACCTATCTACACTTTTTTACTTAAAATATCATTGTGCCTAACGATTGTTTTTAACTGAACCTTGGCTAAGGATGTAAATCAGCTTTACAGACAAATTGATAAATTAATCTTATATGTATAAAAGAAAGTCGTGTTAGTTACACGTTATCTTTTTTTTTTTAGTAACCAAAAATCTAATATAACGCGGGTGAAACCGCGGGGGACAGCTAGTAGATAAATAAACATGAGATATATAAAAGTAGAAAACGTACGATTGCCGATTCCCTCAGGATAAACTTTGTGTGATAATCATGATTGTTTGTTCTGCGTCTGGGTGTAATTTATCTATAATATGTGTGTATATTATAAATTATATAAATCTGTTTATCAGTCGTCTGGTTACCATAGTACAAGCTATGCTTAATTTGGTTTGGAGTTGTCCCAAGATATAAATATTTCCTATATTTAACCAATTACAATAAACGATATAATGGGTGGGATAAATATATAATATAGAGTGGATGATACCTCCTGTAAAATACTAGTAAATAGCAAATATTACTTACTTCGTTCAGATGTCTCTGAGAACGTCCTAGACTTCGATTCGACGATCACTGTGCCAGATATATGGTCAATCTGTAAACGGATTTACAGTTATTAAAAAGTATGTCGATTGGGTAGTTTACACCATTAAACACTAACCGCCTTATTACAAAACAAGGTTTTGTTCTAAACCAGGTTTAAACCATTGAGCTAGGTTTTGTATTTCGAATTTTGATCATATCAGAATAAGATTCAAATTACAAAACCCGGCTCAATGGTTTAAAACTGGTTTAAAGAAAAACCTTGTTTTGTAATAAGGCGGTAAATGTCAGACACAATTTCTATAAAACCTCTTAATTTCAGTTCATTTTCAATCTGCTATAAAATTTAATTTTTAGTTGCTTTGAAATCAATAAATAGATAGTCAACTGAGTTGTTATTTTAGTGACGTCATAAGTTGCCATTGCCATACAAAGTCTATTGGAGAATTGCGTTTTGACAGCTCATAAAAGGTACGTCAATTGATAATGGTGTTAAATACCGTATTGATGATGATGTCAGATATCATATTTTTATTAAGCATGCAATGGATATGTCGCAGGGATTTTGTATGAACCTGCCGCTTACATAATGCTTCGACATTTTTGCCCTTACTAATAATTATTATGTAAAGTTATGCAATGAATAAAGCCTGTGTAACCATACATTTTTTGACGTATAAACCTGTCATAACTTCATGCAGCGATTATTAGTAAGGCGCTTTATATACAGCTTAAATCGGCAAAAGTTTTTGGGTAGTTTAAAAAAATAACCACGAAGGGCTAAGCTTCGAACCTAACCTATCCGAGTCGGACTACTCTAACATTTTGCCTTCGGCATATTACATAACAGCGAGCGTTTACGCCGTATATAAAATGGCGGGCATTATATAAACCACATATTCATACAACATGTCTAATCATCCATAGGTGTAACAGACAGCCCTCTATGCAGAGGCTGCTTAGAGGCAGAAGAAACGCCACAACACGTCCTCATGGAATGTAACAGTGTGGCCGAACAACGGGCAAAACTACTCCAACACCCCGGGTCACTTCCAGAAATCTTTGGCAGACTGAAAAGTCTTCTACGATTCTGGGAAAGTGTGGGATGGTTAGAATAGGCGACAAGTCACTCACGCACAATGGCCCAATTATGAGGCTAAGTGTGGACAAGCCCAGCGAAACTAAAACTAAAACTACAACATGTCTGCAACAGATACATATCGAGGGGTGAATAAAGAGTTATTTTATCTCGAGTTTTTCTTACCCTAATATGAGTGTCAAGAATATGCTCAGACTCCGAATTGTTATCACTTTCAGACGTGTATCCTAGCTGCTGCAAATCGTAATCTTCTTCATCTTCCTTCTTTTCTGTATCTTTGTCATTCTCTTCTTTATTTTCTGTGTCTTTAGCGTTTTCTTCTTCTTTATTCTGCTCTGTGTCTTTAGCATTTTCTTCATTCTTCTTTTCTGTCTCTTGATTATTTTCTTCTTCTTTCTTCTTTTCTGTTGGTTCTGCCTCTTGACCAGGCTGCGACTCTTCTGTGATGGCTCCTAACTTCTTGGCAGCTTGTTTGCCGTCTTCTTTGTCTGATGGCTCGTCTGTAAAAGGTTAGAAAGGTGTAGAAGGTTTTATAGTTCTTAATTTTATTTACAATGCAAGTTTTCACATACTATGTAGATCACCTAATTATTTTTTTGATTGAAACATTTGTTGGGCTAGACTATAGGTTCTTAAAGTGGGCGATAACGCCCCCCTTGTTGGTGTTTTAACCTTTCGGGGGGGGGGGGGGGGGGAGCGGTGCAGTAGAAGACCCAGAGAAAATTAGAGAGCATTGAGATGACGCAGAGGGGGCGTGGGTAGATTAAAAAATATAGTATAAAAAGGCAAAAAAAGTAAATCAGGTTGAGAAACTAATGGGCTAGACGATCTTGTACCGCGTAAGTAATAAAATAGAAGGAAAAATCACTATCCCTACCTCTTCTATCCTTTATTTATTTATTTATTATAGGTCACTAATCGCCAGTTACCCCAAAAAGATAAAAAAGATATATGCCAACTGAACTAAAAGCAATATTATAACGGTTCTGTTGTCTCACCATCATCAGACACGGGTATCTCCTGGTCCTCCTCCAGCGTCTGTGAGGACACGACGGAGGACTCGTCCACGGCGAGCGGCCTGCGGTCGTTGCGGTGGCTGTCGATGCAGCTGTCCTCCAACTATAAAAATAAGATGTTTTTGAGACTGCTATAAAAAGGATACAATAGGCACAGTCTAAAAATCATACAGTCGTCCAACGAAGACGTCTAGACAGGGCAATCGTGCGGGGTGTGAGAGGGGAGCGCGGGTAAGCCGATCCCGAACTGCGAACAAAACGATGTTAATAGTTCGGGATATATCATTCAGGGCTAACGCGTGTTTCTTTTTTATTAAAATGGTGCATACGACGTGTTCTGTGAGTGATTGCAAGTCTTCATCTCATCTGAATAAAGATTTGCGGTAAATAAACCTGTTTTGTTATTGTAGAGTGCATAAATAATTTTATTTGTAATGTCGTGCCACGCTAATAACGATAATAAAATGGCCGACCGGCGGACGGTAAAAAAAATAATAGTAATAGATTTATCGCACAGGGCATCATGTGTTTGGAAATCCTACTAATATTATAAACGTGAAAGCGTTTGTTTGTATGTTCCGTGTCAAGATGGTGGACTTTTTAATTATTTACTAAGGGTGAATTTCGAGATGGTGGACGATTTATTTATAAGTTGATATGGGCGTCAATTTTGAGTATAATTGGGGTGTTTGTTACAAAAAAGCCATCCTTTTTGAAATCCAAGATGGCGGACGTCATTTTTTTATAATAATTATGATATGGTTGTCAATTCTGAGGTAAATTGGGATGCTGGTTACGAAAATGCCATCTAAATAATTTAAATCTGACTCGAATTGATCCTACAGTAAAAGTTGTTCAGTTTGGTGGTCTGTGGCAAATTCTTTCGTTTGTATGTATTTATTTACCCTTTCGGTTAGAATATATTTAATCATTTGTATTGTTTTTTAACATTTCAGATGTAAATTATGGGTGGAAGCTTGTATAAGACCGGATTTACTTGAAAGATCTTACGAAAATTAAAAAAATATATACGCCTCATCTGCATTTTTTATTGTCATAAATTTCATTATTATATTCATATGTAATATTGTTTTATTTTACACGAGATCAAAGGCGTCGTCCTACTGTATGATTTTTTATACTGTGCTATAGGTGTACTATAACAGCCGGGGCTGCGGGTAGTTCGAATGAGATACCGCAGCCCCAAAGGTTTAATCCTTCGTATACACGTGCTTCGAGATACAATAGGAAGACAATAGCAGCGCGACAGCCGGCAGTCGGTTGGTCTTCGAAAGGCTAAGAAGGAACATGGGTGGGTTGTAGTCAGTACAAGTCTGACACTTCCTTGTCAACCTGGAAAACTAGATTACTATTAAAATAATTGAAACACTAAATTGGTTGTTGCTTTGTTAATTGTATTCATTTAGCAAATGAGTGGAAACTGCGGTAAGATTAAATAAACATCAACTTGAGACCGAAAATTGAAGTGGAAGTCTGATCCCATCTGTCATAGAACTGATAACCAGTTCAGGGTAGCTGGTAGCTAGTTGGCATTGATGATGACATTAATGATGATTGATAATGACGTCAATAATTATGATGATACCGATGATGTTATTGAAGATAATAATAACAATTGCTCTCACCCTAAACATAAAAGTAAAGCCGAAGTGCAGCTGATCAGGCAGCAGGTAGTTCTTGCGGCCGCGGATCATGAAGGAGCCGGCGCTGACTACTGATGATGTTAGTGATGATGATGAAGATAATAATAACAATTCCTCTCACCCTGAACATGAAAGTAAAGCCGAAGTGCAGCTGATCAGGCAGCAGGTAGTTCTTGCGGCCGCGGATCATGAAGGAGCCGGCGCTGACTACTGATGATGTTAGTGATGATGATGAAGATAATAATAACAATTCCTCTCACCCTGAACATGAAAGTAAAGCCGAAGTGCAGCTGATCAGGCAGCAGGTAGTTCTTGCGGCCGCGGATCATGAAGGAGCCGGCGCTGACTACTGATGATGTTAGTGATGATGATGAAGATAATAATAACAATTCCTCTCACCCTGAACATGAAAGTAAAGCCGAAGTGCAGCTGATCAGGCAGCAGGTAGTTCTTGCGGCCGCGGATCATGAAGGAGCCGGTGGTGAGGTACTCGCCGGTGGGCGCGGACTTCGATACCTGGGTCGCGTACACCCACCATGCGCGCGTCAGGACTTTAGCCTCCCAGGCCACGCTGGGAAAGACAGTATAATAAATTAATTTAAAAGAGTAGATAATTTTATTTCCTATTTCTTTAAAATCATTGAAAAGCTCCGCTTTTCTGTGCTATGAGAATATTACTTACCTATAAACCTTACTTATATCTACTGCTACATTAAAATCCGTTAATTAATCGAACAGACAGCGGACGCGACTCCAATTTATACTATGTAAGGATTACCTGATGATGGAGGCAGGCCCGTTTTCTCATCCACATAAGACACGTGAGGAACTCTCCTCATTTCTCTAAATTACCTGTAAGCCACAGCAGCCCGTCCTGCCTCAGCCAGGGTCCGTGGAAGCACGTCTCCGGGCGAGGAGTTCTTGATGACGATGGAAGAAGTGTCGCCTCCTTGAACCTTGGATGTAGTAGCCCACCAGACCCCACACCTTGCTTAAAGACCCTATTCAATGGATGCTAAGGTCCAATACACTCTATTACCTGTAGGCCACCCGCCACAGCAACCTGTCCTGCCTCAGCCAGGGTCCTTGGCGGGACGTCTCCGGGCGAGGGGTTCTTGACGATGATGGAGGCGACGCCCGACACCTCAAATGCAGTAGCCCACCAGACACAAAAGCCTACTTGGAGGATCCTATTCAATGGAGACTCTCCTCATTTCTCTAAAACGTTACCTATGTCTGGCCAAAGGATCCACCCTAACAATGGACGCTAAGGTCCTATACACTCCATTACCTGTAAGCCACAGCAGCCTGTCCAGCCTCAGCCAGGGTCCGCGGCGGCACGTCTCCGGGCGAGGGGTTCTTGATGATGATGGAGGCGGCGCCCGTGACGTCAGCGTGTACGTACAGGTCGCGAGAGTTCATGTAACGCTTTACTAACAACTCGTTCTGTTGCTGGTCGCGACCGCCTATTACCTGTAGACGAATATTTGAGAGAATAATTATAATATATTAACTATAATAATAATATATGATACGATGGTTGACTGGTAGAGAATGCCTAAGGCATTAAGTCCGCCTCTATACATGAATTTTGTGCATAAAGTGTAAATAAATAAATAAATAAATATAATATGTATATCCTGGGACAACTCACACACGATCATTTGATCCCAAACTAAGCAGGGCTTGTACTATGGTAACCAGACAACTGATAAACATACTTGTATAATTGCTATATTATAAATTACTAGTTTCTTTTTTTTTCTTAGGGTCAACCTTCAAAGTTAAGACATATTACTTGCGCGGACTTTTTTTTTCAACTGCCTAAGAGGAACAATTCTTTCATACACATTTTTACAGCTTGCCTGCGTGCGTTGCGTTAACTTTAACAGTTAACGCAACGCACGCACACGAAGTTTACACAAAAAAAAAGCTTTTTAGGTGATTTTTTTCATTACTGCTTCGCTATTGGTCGAATCGTAATGTCCTCGATAAGTGAATCCAAGACAGAAATATTTTTTCAATTCGAACCAGCAGGTTCTGAGAATGAAACAAACAAATTTATCAGCTTTATAATATTAGATGTAGCTGACCGAGTGCGCTTCGTTCGTCTTACGGATGCAAGAAGACTCACCAGATAGTTGTCAGAAGAGATGAACCAGAAGAACTTCTCGAACCAGTAAGTCTTGCGCGCCTTGATGATGTTGCTGACGGTATGCGCTTCTTTTAGCGTCTGCTTCGTCTTGCGTTCAGCGCTCTTCAGGGCTTTTCCTGCTGACTCTAGCGTCTTCTGCTGCTTTTTGGCTGCGTAGCGCTTTTGTTCGTAGTATCTGTGGATAAAAATATTTTAAAATAAGACTACAATTTAGATTATATTTTCAAATGTGGTGTAATCTAATTCGAAAAGAATTTCAATGCAACTCACGACTTTTTAAATTCATTATGTATGTACTTTCTAGACATCACAGACATTTGTGAATTAAAATATCGTAAAGAAACCTGGACTTATAGTAAATATAAGACCGAAATTGATTAAGCAAGTCCACCACCGACGTCACAAAGGACGAGATGCGACGGCGCCGAAGTGGCGAACCATACAGTTACTACGGCCGTGTGTCCACCGCAAGTCACGTTACCTCATATAAAACTCAGCCTGAAATAATCTCGTTATGTACAGACGGCCCTAATCCTGCAATGGGGCAGTATTATACTAATTTAATTATTATTTATCACCTCCTAGTGTTAGCGAAGGCGGTGAGCGCCAGGTCGACGTCGACGAGGCGTTGCGGCAGCTCCTGACTACTCTGAGAAGCGTCCAAAACGAACTTAAAGGTCAACGTTCCACCCAGGTATGACGCACAGGAGCATTAAACAAATGCCTAATAGACAGCTGGGAAATTGGGAGAAAGCTGGTAAATTCTAAGGTCCTAGTTCCTAGCATAAGCAAAAGCAGTGACTGAGAAGTCGCTGTCCACTCTCAATGAAAGATGAAGAATTTTCTACGTTCTTCATCCCTTGGTCCCATAAAGGACTACTAGCAAATTTTAAGGCCTTACGTCTTAGTGTTAGCGAAGACCATCTTTACAAGTTTCATGTCGAGCAGCCTGGTATCCTGGTACCGAAGACCTACAACAAAGCTGGGACAATTGGACGGCTGTTAGTAAGTTCTAACGCCTCACCTCCTAGCGTTAGCAAAGGTAGTGGGAGTCAGGTCGATGTCGACCAGTCGCGGCGGCAGTTCCTGTTCGTACGGGTCGTGCAGCAGCAGCATCATGTGGTTGCTCTTCAGCTTCAGCTGTTTGATGCAGACGCTACGGGTCTTTGAGCTGTGTTTAATATCTCACCTCCTGGCGTTAGCGAAGGCGGTAAGCACCAGGTCCATGTCTAACAGCCTCGTCTGCAACTTTGCATCGTAAAGTCCTACCCAGGAAAGTTCTACAGGAGAGCAGCTGTGACCAAAGACCTAACAAATCACTGGGGACAGCTGGTCAATTCTAAGAAGCCTAATTCTAAGTATTAGCGAAGACAGTGGGAGACAGATCGATGTCCATCAGCCACTGCTGCATATTAACCATGTATGGATCTCACTATAGATGTTCCATTGAGACCAGAGCAGTGACCAAAGACCTAACAAATAGTTGGTAAATTCTAAGACCAGAGCAGAGCAGTGTTGAAGACCTATCACATAGCTGGGCAAATTGGACGTATGTTAGTAAGCTCTAAGGCCTCACCTCCTAGCGTTAGCGACGGCGGTGAGAGACAGGTCCATGTCTAAAAGCCTCGTCAGCAGCTTCACCTCGTAAGGTCCTACCCAGGAATGTTCTACGGGAGCATTGTGACTAAAAACCTATGAAATCCCTGGGGACAGCTGGTAAATTCTAAGGACCTACTTGCAAGCATTGTCGTAGGCAGTGCAGACAGGTCGATGTCCATCAGCCACTGCTGCATATTAACCATGTAGGGACTAGAGCAGTGACCTAAGACCTAACAAATCGCTGCGGCTAGCCGGTAAAAAGGGTTTTCTTCACATCCTAAAAGGGTTATTAGTAAGTTCTAAGGCCTCACCTCCTAGCGTTGGCGAAGGCGGTGAGCGCCAGGTCGATGTCGACCAGGCGCGGCGGCAGTTCCTCATCGTACGGGTCGTGCAGCAGCAGCGTCATGTGGTTGCTCTTCAGCTTCAGCTGCTTGATGCAGGAGGCCACAGGATCGTTGTTGTCTTGAGCGGTTTTTACTAGGAGGTTTATGTCGTCCCAGGACATCTGGGTGAGGGATTGGTGGTGAGTTAAATTTATGCAATAATAATGTAATATTATAAAAAATTGGTGTGTTGTTCGTTATTGGGGAATTTCAATGTCTCTGAAGACTCTACAAACTCGGAAGAATCTAACATTATTTTAGTATATTAAAGACCTCATTCAATTCCAATCATTTTTACACCAAAATCTAACATTATTTATTTTAGTATAATAAAGGAAATCTTTATTATACTAAAATAAATAATGTTAGATTAGAATCACATCATTTTTTCCCAAAAATATTTAAAAAAGGTTAGATAAGCGACCGAGCGATAAAGTACCGCAAAATCATATATGCAACACAGTTCACGGCCGGGGCCAGGGCAAACGCACGTTTTAAACACCTGACACAAAGACACGATCGCGCAGTGAATCGTATATCTATCGTATGAAGAAAAACCGGTCAAGAGCGTGTCGAACCACGCTCAATGTAGGGTTCCGTAGTTTCCCGTCCGTCACAGTAAGTGTTCCCACTTATAAGTATAAAAAAAAAGGCTTTTGTTACGTTGACATACTAAGTACGCAGAAATTATTTTGTACAACCTTTTTGTCTTTTTTGTATAAAAACTGTTCTTTCTATCAAGTTCAAAATAATTTTCCTAAAAAGTCCCTATAAAGTTCTACTTTCCAGATTATTTTCATATTTTTTAAACCTACGGGTCAAAAGTTAGAGGGGGGGGACGCTTTGATTTTTCCTTTTGGAGCGATTATTTCCGAAATTATTGACATTATCAAAAAATGATTTTAGTAAACCCCTATTCATTTTTTAATACCTATCTAACAATATATCACACGTCAGGGTTGAAATTAAAAAAAAATCACTTCCCTCTTTACATATAGGGGCTACCCTAATATATCATTATTTCCAATTTTTATTTTACCACTTTGTCGGCGTGATTGATATACATATTGGTACCAAATTTCAGCTTTCTAGTGCTAACGGTCACAGAGATTAAGCGAGGACGGACGGACAGACAGACAGACATGGCGAAACTATAAGGGTTCCTAGTTGACTACGGAACCCTTAAAAGGAACGTGTATCGTACAACTACGTAGCGTGTAGCCATGTACCGTGTAACCATGTATCGTGTGTCGCGTAACAAACCCGTACTAAAGAATCCAGACCGGATTTATGACCAGAGAGGCCACAAAACAGGGAATTATTAAACAGAAACGCACCTGGTTAGCAATAGCAGCCTGTATAGCACCACGGCACTGCTCGACGAGCGGCTCGTTGCGCGCGATGAGCTCGGCGGCCTGTTTGTCAGTCTCTTGAACGCGCACCAGCTCTGTCACGCGCTTCTCGTGGTCTGAGCGAACGTTCTGAAGCTTCTTCATAGCCTCGCGTTCTACTTGCACCGTCTGTGGGTAAGGGGACGGAGTAATTTTTATTTATTTAATAAAATCTTGGACACACTTGGGATTATTGACACAAAATACTTTTTTATATTTTGTTTAACGACACAAAGGCAGAAAAATAGGTAACCTATTTCCGCTTTTTGGCAATTTAGCGCGTCGTTGCCAAGTGTATCACACTTTCTCTTGGAGGCGCGCACTTGTCAACCTGCAGAACTAATAAAGTTTAAAAGCTGCATAATATCTAAGACTGCATAGCTAATACTTCAGAAAATATACCTTCGTATCGATCTTCCACTCTTCCTACGTGAAGAAAAATTAATCAACAGCTCGGTTAGCGACTTATATTCCAAGTGCGGCAGGTCGCGGTGCAGCGCGAACAGCTTCGAGCAGATCTTTCGACTCTTTCTGGGTTATGTAACCCTGGTACCAGATCGTAGTATTAGTTTAAGAAACGTACCTTCAAATCACGGTGCTGGGTTAACAGATTCAGGTGTAACTCCTATCCCGTCAGCAGGCACATGCTGGCTCCGTCGCTACGCGTCTCCTTCTGCTTTATATATAGCCCTGGTACCAGTACTAACTATTCCTTAAGGAAATCAATCCTTTAAGGCCTTTAAATCAATCTTCTGTTCCTCCAAATGTAGAAAAGAACTTACTATGGCTTGGTCGAAGGTTTCTTGCAGTCGCTGTTGTCGACTCTCGACTCCTTCAGTGTTATGTAGCCCTGGTACCACGAAGAAGGTTTTCTTAAAGAAACCTACCTTCATATCAATCTTATTTAGGCCCCTCCAAAGTGGATAAGAACTTACCACGGCTTGGTAGGTTCGCGCTGGCGCTGATACTAGACTAGACTCCTTCTATGTTATGTTGCCCTGGTACCAGGCCAATCTATTCCTTAAAGAAACATACCTTCATATCAATCTTCTGTCCCTCCAACGCACAGAGACAGCTTGGTCGAAGGTTTCGTGCTGGCGCTGATACTAGACTAGACTCCTTCTGTATTATGTAGCCCTGGTACCACGACGAACTATTTAAAAAAAAACCTACCTTCATATCAATTTTCTGTCCCTCCAGCGTGGAGAAGAACTCATCCACAGCTCTGTCAAAGGTCTCATGCTCCACGTGCGGAAGGTCGCGGTGCTGAGCGAACAGCTTCGGGTGGAACTCCTGGCTGGTCAGCAGGAACATGCTGGCACCTTATGTAACCCTGGTACCAACACTAGGAAACGTACCTTTAAATCAATCGTCTGTTTTCCCAAAAGCAGAAAGGAACTTACCACGGCTTAGTAGAATGTTTAGAGCAGGCGCTGATACTAGACTCCTTCTGTGTTATGTAGCCCTGGTACCACGTCGAGTGATTTCTTATGAAATCGTACCATTATATCGATTTTCTGTCCCTCTAGTGTGGAGAAAAAACTCGTCCACAGCGCGTAAATGGTCAGCATGAACATACTGGCACCTTATGTAGCCCTGGTACCAAGACTAGGAAATGTACCTTCATATCAATCTTCTGTCCCTCCAGACTAGAGAAGAACTCATCCACAGCTCTGTCGAAGGTCTCATACTCCACGTGAGGAAGGTCGCGGTGCTGAGCGAACAGCTTCGGGTGGAACTCCTGGCTGGTCAGCAGGAAAGCGTCCGCGCCCTCGCCGGGACGAGATTCCTTCTTCTGGGTTATGTAGCCCTGGTACCGGGAGTAAACATTTAAGATTTTTTCTAAAGCGTTTGGTTGTAAATATGCGTATACGAGCTGCAAGAAACTGCAAGGGATAGGCAGCTAGTGTTGTTGTTGTAGTTTTTAAAGTTTAGTCTCATTGTAAACATTTCTGTTTTTGCTGTAGGTACTTATTACGTTTGAAATTCTAATTTTCAAGCATTTTGTGAGCATTTTCTAATCTAAAGTAGGTTAATAAAACCTATGCGGTTTTTCATTGTTTCATAATTTGTATGATATTTATGTTTATTGCCATGCGACTTAGATACATCTTACTAATTAATACAATAAATGTAGGTATTTATGAGCACAGACAGATGGAAGAGTGTTTTGCTTGTTACTCTTTTTCGCAAAAAAAAACATAAACCTATTTTTGCAGAAATCCCTTGCCATTGCCATGCCTTTGGCGCCAGACGAGGCATATAGCGCCCATTTTGCTTCGACCTTAGTTAGTACCTTAGCCACCTCCGTCTTGGCAATGTCCAAGAGTTCCTCAGCTTGCTTCAGAGCCGTCACCAGTTTCTCCAAATCTTGGTCCACGTTGAACCCCTTGCCTGGCTCCTTGGACAGCTTCATGGTGCCGGCCAGACCGTTCTCTAGCAGAACATGGTCTATGATTGCTGAACCATATTCTGGGAAGGAGAAAAAGTTTTTAGTTGACATTTTGTGAAAAGAAGACAGGTGGAGTAGCTAAATGTTTGCTGTGGTATGCTTCCCCTAGGCATACTCCAGGGCATATTGAGGCTCCACTAAAATGCAGACGAGAGAAAATGCAGCCGGCTTGTATTATTATCACATCCTATCACTTAGCTTTAGCACAATACAATATCCTATTGGTTATTTACGAGACAAGTCGCTAAAATAATAATAAATAATAATAATAATCAATAGATATCCTTGGACAACTCACACACGGTCATCTGATCCCAAACTACTCTACTCCAGGGCTTGAAATACCGTTAAAAATATGGTATCGTTACAGCCCTTTGATGCAGATATCGTTATCTATTAAATAACGTTACCAAATTTAACGTTATATCTGGCACATTTACCGTTAAACATACGTACCGTTATAATGTACGATAATGTTAATTTTATCGTTATGAGTCAGTTTTGTTACCGGCGCGGCGCGGCGCCGCCACTACCCGCCGAGCCGCGCCCGCGCGGCCTTGGAAAAAAGGGCAACGTCGCATAAAATAACCAAAATATACCGTTAACTTGTTACCGCTATTTTCACAATAACATTAAAAATACCGGTAATATTTAACGCTATTTTTAACGTTTTTTTAATGTTATGTTACTAAATAACGCAACCAAATCATACCGATATGCAAGTATCTCTATGGAAATAACGTTACTTAACGTTATTTTTAATGTGAATTGGTAACGTTTTCAAGCCCTGCTCTACTCTATGGTTCGGAATGAGAATGCACAGATTTGAGAATGTTCAGACTATCAGTCAGTATGGTCACTTTAACTTAACCTTTTCTTTTATATTATAGTGTTGTTTTTTAGTTTATTGTTGCCTGTTTTAAAATTATTGTACTGTTTTGTATTAGTGTGTTTAGTCGTATATTTTGATTTACTCTTTGTCTGTGCTCGCCGCGCCGGTACAATGTCGTTTTTTTGTGTTTTTTCTTGTGCCTCGCAACAATGTATAACAGACGTTATTTATTGTTCCGAGGCAAAAAACACATTGTCGGCTAGTGCTGAAAACCAGCGTCGTGGACTCATGCCTATGCATGGGTCACGGCATTATGCTGAGCGCTAGCCGTTTCGCGCATTAGTGACGCTACTTAGCTGTTTTTAGTTTTGTAGTATATAAGTTTTTTATTTGTAGCGCACATTGCGCGAATAAATTGATTTTCTTTCTTTCTTCAACTAAGCAGAGCTTGTACTATGGTAACTAGACAACTGATAAACATACGTATATAATTTATTAATACTTACATATTATAGATAAATTACAATCAGACACAGAACAAACAATCATACTAATCACACAAAGTTTGTCCTGGGTGAGAATCGAACCCACGAACTCCGGATTAGCAGTCAGGGTCACTAACCACTAGACCAACTGGCCCGTCAAATATTACTCCAACAGTTAATTTCTAACAGGCTCGTGACACAATTTTACAAGTGCAAGACGGATTATTCGGCTTGTATGGAGGGCACGCCGGAATAGCAAACATTGCATATTGATAGCCTATATTTTCTTCGGTCTGTAAGTGATTGGTCTAAATGTTTTTACTGCTACACATATCCATTGAAAAATATCAAACTTACGTATATACTAATCTAATCCATACTAATATTATAAATGGGAAAGTGTGTCTGTCTGTCTGTCTGTTTGTCTTTCTTTCACGGCAAAACGGAGCGACGAATTGACGTGATTTTTAAGTGGAGATAGTTGAAGGGATGGAGAGTAACATAGGCGACTTTTTGTCTCTTTCTAACGCGAGCGAAGCCGCGGGCAAAAGCTAGTAGTGTATAAAATTCTTACCTAATTTAGGATTGAGTATTTTCTTCAAATTATCCCCTGGTTTGCCTTTAGTTAGTATTTCTTGCAGCGCTTCGCTAGATGGCGCTGCATAGCTAGTTTTAGCTCTGTCTAACGGATACTTTTCTTTCACGGCAAACCTGTTTAAAACAAAATTATAAATGTAGGAACGTAATTGTTTGAGTGAACGGAAACGTAAAATGACGAATGACAGATGATAAGCATGAGTATTAAGTGAAAGAGATGAAGTATGATGGACTAGTTTGAAGAGTGAAAGAGATAGGTCTATGAGGCAGATTTTTGTTTAAAATGGGAGGGTTGGTAACAGACTGAAAGACGGTGAAGACCAGCTAAGACTATTTTTTTGTTGAAGAATAATAAACTTTTCATCTACCCACCTCGGAAATGGTAATTTTGCTATTCAATATCTGAGCGCAAAAGCTGTTTTTACCCTCTAGAGGTTAAAGTAAATTTGAATTTAGAACATCGCGTGCACAAGGTATGTGACTTCAAAACATCATTAAACCTATTTACTTCCATCTCCAAGGTGCCGAATTTTTCATACAACTTTTTTAATTTGTTAAAACTCAGTCTCTGAACCTCCTTGGTTTACTTGGTGGGGGGATGAAATTAACTTTGTTTTTCAAGAGGAACCCGCTTTTGAATTCGGCTCCAATTGAACCAATTCCACATAAATATAAATATTAAAAAAAAAATGAAAAACACACTATGCATATTTCATTTTTTTTTAATAATTATAGGAAAACCTATAAGAACCAAACTCTTTGTGAAAATTATGTTTAAAAATGCTTTTTAATAGTCCGATTTCATTGAATAATTTGAATTTAGATTAGATCCACTTTTGATAATTTCGAACACAGCAAGAATGAACACAAAGTAAAGCATGCTGAATAAATAGTAGAATAGATTATAAAACTCAAGAGTATTATCAGTTGTATTGAAAGATTATCGATTTTCGATTATGATTTCACTATATTTAACGGGACATATCTAAATATCATTAAATATAATCTAATCTAATATATAAAATTCTCGTGTCACAGTTTTCGTTGCCATACTCCTCTGAAATGGCTTGACCGATTTTGATGACATTTTTTGCGCTTATCCGGTATCTATGAGAATCGGCCAACATCTATTTTTCATATCCCTAAGTACCCCTTAACATTTTTAACGCGGGTGAAACCGCGGGAGGCAGCTAGTCTTATATATAAAATTCTCGTGTCACAATGTTAGTTATGGTGCTCCCACACAGCAGTTATATAACGTTATACAACATTGTGTAACACGATAACATTTATAATAGCGCGTACTTAACCAATAAAAATATCGTGTTACACAATGTTGTATAACGTTATATAACTGCTGTGTGGGAGCACCATTACCCTACTCCTCCGAAACGGCTTTACCGATTTTTACCAAAGTTTATATGCATATTCAGTAAGTCTGAGAATCGGCTACTATCTATTTTTCATACCCCTAAGTGATAAGGGTTGTTAACATTTTTAACGTGGGTGAAACCGCGGGAGGCAGCTAGTATTTTATTATAGATTAGAATATATTGCACCAGCATTTTATTTGTCTTTATTAGTCATCGGACCCACAGGAGCGGAGCAGTAATCAAAAACCTAACATAAAATTCAAAATTCAAAGCATTATATCACTTAGACCATTTACAGGTACTTATGAATTGTCAAAGAGTCGGTCTGTTAGTCAGAAAAGAAAAGTGACGCTAATTTTATTCAATTTTTTTTTAAATATTTTTTTTTTTTATATACCATAACGCGGGTATAAACGAAGGCGACAGCTAGTATATCATAACTCATAAGTCAACTTACCGAACCTTATCCCCCTCGACATGAGGCCTCAGCACATTGAGTATAGTCCACTGATAGTCAGTCAGCACGATGTTGCCTCTGTCATACAACTCTAATATCACATGGTAAGCAGCCTCCCCGGTACCGAACTGCAGGTCCACGATACGGTCGATACCGAGCTGGGACAGTTTCTCCAAGCGTTTGTTTTTCAAGTGTTTCCGGAGCTGTGGATGAAGGATGTATAAAAACTTATTTAAAGTATATGTTTATCCAAAAATTCTCAGAAGAGAATTATAAAGGTGTGTTCTACCAACAACTCACAGTAACAATGGCGATCTTAACAGAAAAATAAGAGTATGTAAGATACTAAGATTTATACTAGTATCTAAGTACATAATAGTGAAAGTCTGTATGGATGTCTGTGACTGTTACACTTTCAAAAAACGATTGAATGGCTTTGATGAACTTTACAGTAATAGGTTAACATCAGAATAACATATCATCACACTAAGACCTACGGGCGCAGAGCAGTAATAAAAACATAACAAAACGCGGGTTAAGTCGCAGGGATCGCTACTAGTAAAATAAAATATTCCATACATATAAAAATACAGAAGTGAAAGAGCATTGGACAAACTACAATAAAATATAAGAAATAATTTAAAGACAGTGGTGCTGGTTCTCTTGTTCACAAACTTAACTAAATTTAAGTTAAATGCATCTTTCTCTTTCCATTTCTTAAAGAAAATTACAGAAGATACATTTTAGTTTAATCCTGTCAAATTAGACAGTGCCTGAAGTAAATTGACGTATTTTTAGTCGCCATGTTTTTAATCGCGTCTAAATTATCTATGGACTGTCTAAATTTGACAGGACTTAACTAACATTTTATCTTCTGTCCTTTTCTTAACGAAATGGAAAGAGAAAGATGCACATAACTTAAATTTAAGTTAGGTTTGTGAATAAGCGAATCGGCACCATACCCAGATTATCAATCAAATAATTAATTTTTCATTCTGCCTTCTGTTGCTCTGTCAAGTTTTCAGCTCTAGTGTTTAATAGTGAAATTACAATGGCTTATTTTTATTTACAATACGGTATTTGACACCATTAACCAATAAAAGTAAAGGACAATTTCTATAAAACCTCTCTATTTTAGCCTTAAAAATGCGGTTTATTTTCTATTTACCGTATAATTGGATATTTAGTTTCTTTGAAATAAAGAACTAGTTTCTAGTTTGTGACGTTATAAGTAAGGTGTCATTGCCATATAAAATCGCGTTTTGACACCTCACAAAAACTATGGCAATTGATGATGATGTCAAAGGGAGTCATCTCGTGTTCTTGGTTATAAGAACACGTGTATGATCTCCATACTATAATTTAATAACCGTACAATTGTCACTAAAAAAAAAATATTATTAATCGAACTGGACATTGGCAGAAATCACCGAAAATTCGGTGGATTGCCGTAATTTTATAAAAGTTGAAGTTGAAGTTGATGATGTCAAATAGGATATTTCTCAATTTTAATCACCTGAGTTTTATTTGGGAAAGCAGAAGTAAATCAGCCGTAACATTTGATGTTGTACAAAGTTGCAACAAAATAGCAATTGACAAATGATCTATTGCATTTAATACAAGTCCAAAATCATTAATCTGTTTGAGCTAGAGGCCTTTACCCTGCAGTGAGAGGGTAACAGGCTGGTATTATTATTATTAAATAAACTATGTATTACCTTCATAGTAAATCCAGATGGAGCGACATTCTTAGGCCATTCAAACTGTGTGGTATGAAACCTATTGGCCGATTCCAACAGCAGAACACACTTTTCTTCGGACCTTTGCAAACGAATCACATACGTCTTATTGTCTATATCATAGACTTGGTTCACACGCATACCTATCAGCCTGTGTAAGAGAAATAAAATAATGTAAGTTTTTAGACATAAAATTATAATATGTCAGGACCCCAAACTAAGGGACGGTACCCATACTACGTGACACATATTTTTAAGTTTTTAGCCCCTCCTCCCCCCTCTGTGACCACCCTTAGTATATGCCAAGACATCCCCCTCCCCCTCTAGTTTTCACGTAGTAGTTTTGAATATTTTTTTGCGAATGGAAAGATGAATAAAAAATAACATAATTTTGCTCATATTTATCTTTATTAATCTTCTTCACCATCAACAAACACGTTCTTATACTTGGTTCCTGTAGTGGGAATTTTTACTAGAATTACGGTTTAAAAAAAAATTAAAAAGCTTCTTTTTACGAGTTTTGTATCAGCTAACGTTGACGTTCGTCAGAGTTGCCACCTGTTTTCGAAAAGCGCTAAACGCAGACGCAAACGCAAAACCGCGAGATTTTCCTAAGTATATTAATTACTTGACGAGAACTTAAGCCCCCCGCCCCCCGCTGTGACCAAGCGTGGTATTTCGACCCTCCCCTCTCCCCATGTAGTCACATAGTATGGGTACGTTCCCTAAGCAGAGCCTGTACTATGATAACCAGGCCATCAATATACATACTCATATAATTAGGTACATCGGTATAAAATGGTACTGATTGTTAATTTATCAACACACAGCCCAAACAACTGGTCTTGTAGAGATGAAACTTGTAGCGTGTGTTCTTTGTTAAAGCAGGTACAGGTACCCACTAAGAAAGTATTTATGAGTCTGGCAGAAATTGCCGTAGATTTCGGCAAATTACAATAAAAAAAAAAATTAACCCCCAAAGAAATAAAATAGTGATTAGAACTTAGAAGGTTGACCTCCACATAGGCGAAAGCTAGTGCATTTATATTTAAGTTAGGGCTATGGTTGTTATTTCACCATTCGTCACAATGACAGTGTATGGTATGGTATGGTATGGTATGGCGGGCTCGTTTCCGCAACTCCACGTCAAGGCGCGGTTTTTGCGTGTGGGTCGCACAATGACAGTGTTGCTCTACAAGGAAGCAATGTAATGAATGCATTGGGTGAGTGAATTAAGGCGAAGAATTAACGACTGAGTGTAATTGCACCAATACACCCAATACACACACAATACAAACACAATACAAACAATTATGTTTATCAAACAAAGATTTGTTTTGGGTGGGATTCTAACCATTAGACCTACATGTTAATAATATGAAATGAGTAAGAAGTACTTGTAATAGATGTTTAAATAGAAATTGGAAATTATAAGTCTATTTAGAAAATTGAGCCTTAACATGGTTTTTAGTACTTTGTAAAAAAATAATTATCAGCATTGCTGTTCTTAAAAAATATGTTTGATAATAAATTACAATAGATAAGTAAAATAGCAGTTTCTAGCGATTACACTTTGCTAATAAACACGAAAACAGCTCATTGCGCATTACATAATTATGGATTTCAATTAGCAAGACATAAAATTTTTAGGTTTTGATTTCGTCAACAAAAATCTCATCTAAATTGATAAAGTAATCAATATTTACCTTTGTAGTTCTGTGACCATGCACATAATATCATATGTATTGAATCTATTCTTCATTTTTGCTGTTTGTTTGCACTTGTTACAACAATAAATAAAGACTTCTTAATAAATTTAGCAACAAGACGTGATGATGAAAATATGAATAAATAGTACGAGTCGACAGTGAACAAAATTTTTGCGACTGACAGAATTAATCGACCGCGGACCGATCAGCGATTTGCGTCATCATCATCATATCTTAGTTTCGCCATCTCTCTCTGTCTTTCTTATATTGAAAGACAATAAATGAGACAGAGAAAACACCATTGTTTTGTATTTTGACAGATCTTTATTTGACGATTAACGGTATTGATAAGCAACAACCGTCCGTCCTAAACATCCATACTTATATACTTATGGGCTGCTTTTTGCAGCCGAATTTCCTTATTTTAGAGAAGGTTAAACGTGTGGAAAGAAAATAATGTTGTAGGTGTAAATTATAAACAGAATATCATTAATATTACGAACAACAAAAATTACTACTTTTTTGATTGTTTCCTTTACTTCAAATTAGGGATGCCCAATACAATGCGATATATCGAAATATCGATACAGCGCTATACGATATATCGATATTTAATGCGATATTTTGGCCATACGATATGCCTCGATATATCGTATTCCAAAAAAATATCGCATTAACGTATCAATCAAACTGAACGTCTGTTTTCTTTAGCCGGATCCACACTTTTAGATATTCATAACGGAATAAATCCACAGCGATTGTCAAAATTATTAATTTTGCGCAGTGTAAGTGCCAATAAGTGGCAACTGTGATTGTCAAAAATGAATACACACCACCCTTATTCACCATTAATATATATTTTAAATAATTTTCTTTTATAACTTACAATACATTGTAAAAATGAAAGAAAGGTATGTCTTTACTTTAATGTTAATGATATATTTAGGGTTATAATAATGTTTTACCTACGAAATAACCTACCTAATCAATATACCCAAGCGATACGGTTACGATGCGATATATCGATACAAAGGGATACGATAATATCGCGTATCGATACAAACGCATGCGATATGGTTACGATGCGATATATCGATACAACAGACTTTTTTGGGCATCCCTACTTCAAATTCAATTTGTAATTTCAAAACGAAATACAAGTTACAAGTCAAGTGATGGGTCGAGCCGCTGTTTTGGTGGATCGAGTAGACTTGAGTCGGTTTACGAAGTGTTCGAATTATGACTCGATTCCATGATTTGATTCCAGTACTCGAATTCTATCATTGGCAATCCAATATTGACTAACTTCAAAACTCGAATCTAGAAATTCAAGTCCAGAACTCGAGTTCTGTATGTAACCAACTTAAAACAAAATGGAAAATCGAATAGAGATATTTAGGTTTAAAAGGATAGCAACACAACGATAGTACATCAAACACTTTTATTATATATATATTTATATTTTTTTAAATTTTTTGTAATGTTTTTTAACTATTTATGTACAAAACAATAGCCATTTTTTTTAAATTTATTTGGTTACAAGGCTGCTACAGAACTTGAGGTATTCGAAAAAAAAAATTGTAAGTCATTTTATCTACCTATTTATAAGCAGAGATGGGCGTTTAAACGTAAAGCAAATAATAAAGCAGGTTAAATGAGTTAAGCACTTATGTACATTTATAATGTTGAGCAATTAACATTATTTGCTATTTCTTTAAATTAAAAGTTTTATAAGATTTGATAATTTTATAGACACTAATGCCATCTAGTGGCAAGAATGAATATAAATGAGGTTTTATGTCGCTTTTGCAAGTGCCCGATAGATGGCGTGCTAATACAATTTCAATCGATAGACGAACTGTTACTTTACGATAATAGATCTTAAAATTATTGGAATAAGATACAAAAATGTATTTATTTCGACTATTTTGGTAGATCGTGATTCACGAGTGTATACACCTACCGAATTTAATATGACAACAACTTATTAAAATTGGTTTTAATGGTCGCCGTTTAATTTATACGGGTTCTAATCCCATTGAATGCTTTTCGATAGTTGCTTTTTTAAGTTCAGTGTCGTTTTCAACACGTCAGTGGAATGTTGTGTTGTTCGCTTTTAATGTTCGATGTTTATTACGCGCGTGGTAGCTTTTTAAATTTACGTACGTATAATTTTGTAAACTGTCAAATGTTTGGCTTTAAATATGGCAAATAATTAAAAAAAATTTGAAATGAGATTTGGAACTTGAGATTTGGAATGAAAATATTTTTTTTTCCTTTTTTGCCAAAAGAATTATCATATAAATCCAAAAAAACCTAAAACAACATTTAAAATTAAATCATGTTAGTGGTTCATACACGTTTTCAGCAAATAACACATTTTAACCATTTTAAATTTAAGTCAATAATAATTAATAATTGCTCTTTTGTTAAATAGCTGATAAGCTACTAAGCTAACAATATAATTGACTTTTGAAGAAAAATTAACGAATAAGTGCGTTTAAAGATTTAAGCCGTTATGCACATCTTTTATAAGATTGCAAATTGCAGGTTTGTCAACAATCACATCTTGAATACAGCACAGAGCAAAAATCAACAGCAGTGATATTGTGTAATTCTACTGTACACGTTTTGCTGACACGGGGACTTACTCCCCATTTGCGTCACTTTATTGCTATGAGTAGGTAAGCATGTTTTACAATAATATGTCGATGGGTGCAATTACCGAAAAGGAAAACTAGGTGATATTTTTCTATGTGCTCCAACCTCAACAACCAAAATTCTGCAAATGTAAGAACCGTACATTTTTTCACAGTTTAGCGAGTCAGTAATATAGCATTTGACATTGATGGCAGAAGACAAGTACATAACTCATTAGAGATCTATTAAGAGTGAGTCTAACTAACCTAACTTGAATACTAGACTCGACTCGCCGCCGCTCGACGCAAAATATAATGAAAGTCAACGTGTGAACATTCGATTCTTCCTGAAATGAGCCTAGCGTATTCAATTCAAAATATATTTATTTATTTATTTATTTAAACTTTATGCACATATGTACAATGGCGGACTTAATGCCTAAGGCATTCTCTACCAGTCTACCCAGGGTGGTGCAGAGATTATATGGTAGGTGCACTTAAAAAAGAAAAAGAAATGGAACTTAAAATTTAAAAAAGGAATAAACATAATTACCTACTTAATTTTATATTAAAGTATATATTATATACACACAAATACATACATAAATACATACATACACAAATACATAAATACATATATAACAAAGAATGTAGTGACTGGTCAATAGACTCTGCTCATTTGTTCTGAAAATGAATCTTCAATTTTCGCTTAAATCCATAACGGCTACTAGCCGTCCTGATATCGAGAGGAAGCGCATTCCAGAGAAGAATGGATTGAATCCGAAAGGAAGAATGAACTAAATCCGAAGTATGAGAAGGGCAGAGTAAAAGAAGATTATTGGAAGAGCGCAGGTTTCTAGAGTGCGAAGAACACAAAAATTGGAACTGAGAAATAAGATAGGAAGGAGGAGTGGGACAATGCAGCAAAGAGAAAAGCGTAGTTAGAGCACGCAAATTTCGCCTCTGGCGAATGGGCAACCAATTTAACTCAGCCCTGTAGTCAGAGACATGGTCATATTTTCTCAGATTGAAAATAAACCTAATGCATATTATATTGATATTAGAATCGATTTTTACTCGATTAGAGCAGTACTCGTCACATCACTTCAAAAGTCAAATCAGCTGTCATCACCTACCTCACTACCTGTCACTTGCACATGCTCGTTAGGTACTCTTGCTTGTTGAATGTTAGTCAAAACAAAACTACTTTTTTTACTGAATTAATAAGAAAATACGCCAATATTAAACTCCATAATGGGAAGTGACAATGATTTAAAAGATTTCAAGTTGAGGCCGATGAAATGCGAGTGCAACTACCTTAGTAAATCCGATGGATCAGCAATTTTATCTCAAGGTATCTTTTATTTTATCTGTTTAGTATAAGTATTTACTAGTTTTTAGTTAAACCTTGGTTACTGTTCCGCTCCCGTGTGACTCAGCGCTATCATTGGCTTGAAATACCCCGATAAATATGCTGCAAACATCCCAAAAATGTTTTTAAAGTCAATTAGAAGTTCCTGGTACCAAACCGAATTTGTTCAGAGTGAAACTTTATCTACAGCTTTAAGACTTTATTCTTATAATCTCTAAAAGAATTGTATTAGTACAAAATGGTATATTGTACTCTAATTGTTCTTACTATACTTTGTTAACATAATTTTAAGAATATATAGTTACCTATCTGCTTTGATGTGGTTCTGCATCTAAGGAATGTAACCCTTGTGCTTTCTATTATGTGCCTAAATGCAACTTATTTTTATTGTCATTTAAAGCAACAAGACCTATTCTATCCTATTTTTAATATTAGTACATAATATTGCTATTTTAAATTTACATAGTTTTATTCAGAAAACTGCTTACTATAAATAAGTAGCTCACTAAACAGCCTTCAAAACGTGAGAACAAACATGCAATGGAGGTTTCTAATATTCCAGGTGAATCAGTTGCGCTGGTGAGTGTAAACGGTCCCCTGGACATCAAGATGCAAAGCCAGAGCATAGAGAAGGCCACACTCGAGGTCCTGTTCAGCAGTAAAGGAGGCAAGCCGGAAATTGGAGATAGGTATTGACTGTGTTTATTTATTTTAGCTATGTTGTGTTCTTGTGACTCAACACTTTCTGTGCAGCAGTTATCTTTAAAGTGTTTTTTCCCTGTATTGTGCAAGCAGAAGCTTTTTCAAAATTTGAATTGCCTACTTATAACATCAGCTACGTCTTTAGATTACCCAGAACAAAGAAACACAGACAGGCAATTTATAATTAAATTTTATTTATTATGTAAATATGATCATTGGTGACAGGTTGGTATGGAAGAAAAAAACATGTTGTGCCAATCCCAAGTAAAATGGGATAAGGGCAGGAAGAAGAAGATAATTATTATGATAAATCACTGGTGTTACAAAAATATGGCAAGGCAATCTATTTTATACATTCCTCTATATTCTCTGAAGTAATTAATGAAAAATTTAACTAAAATGTTGGTCAATGATACCCATGTTTGTCACATTTCAGGTACAAAGAGCACGTGATCAGGCAGACATGTGAGACAGCTATCCTGGGCAGCTTGTACCCTCGAACTGGCATCGCCGTCACTATTCAAGAGCTGGAGGACTATGGAGGAGTAAGTTGATGCAATTTATATTTTTCCTAGAAATCATAGTCGCTAATAAAATGCGGCACCGAGACAAGAACATAAAAAAATATAGGCGCTCTGACACTTTTTGACAAAAATCAGAGCACCTATATTTTCATGTCTTCAAAGCTCTCGTCATAGAGGCGCGAACTAGTGGCGTAAATTTTCGCAAACCCCCTGATTCTATTAGTGACTAGTGCGTTCTGCCTCATCTGTATAAGGTAAGTATAAGGTAATTAGTGGCCAATACATAAACACATGGTTGTACTCATGATAACAAACAATTCTTCTAAAGAAATGTTGGTGTCTTGGCGATTTTACAATTCTGTTTGTTCCTGCAAGTAACAGTTGGATTGGAAATATAATTTTTGGTTTTTGAGGACTAGTAGTTATTTATAATCGCGCTACGAATTCTGAAAACTAGATGCGTGGTTATTCCACATATTGCCCATTTTGGTATACTTCCGATATTTACTGAAACCCCTTGTGCCCCTGCGCTAATAGTATATTATTATTATTATTATTATAAGCCTAAACTTTCCCACTGCAGGGCAAAGGCCTCCCTACTCTCTTTCCACCTCTCTCTGCATAAAGCTATTTGGGGCCATAATAGTATATGTGGAGATTAAATACTAAACCAAACTGGCAAAAGTTAAACAATTTTCTTAATTTATTAATAAATTCCTATTTTTTCTCCCCAGTTCCTAGCAACATGTATAAACTGCACATGCCTGGCGCTCCTGAACGCTGGTCTAGCGATGCGGCACACGTTCGCGGCGGTGTCCTGCGCTATCGACGAGCGCGGCAACATACAGCTCGACCCCGACTCGGCACAGCTATCTACCGCGCGAGCGACTATGACCTTTGTGTTCGATAGCAGAGAGAAGAATTTAGTTTGCGGTAAGTTGGGTTACTTTTTGGTTACTTTTTACTTAACATAATTGGGACAAGGCTAAAGAGGTGTACTCTCTAGCCTTTTCCTATGTCTTTACATTTCTTCTGTCTATCATTGACTGAATGTACTCTGGCAGCTGGGAGTTTGTCATGCTCACTCAAATGTCTCACTGATGGTGGCGTGTGTCTTGGATCATTTGGTTCCCTTCAAAATGGTTGAGCTATTTGGTGCCGATCCACACGTCATGTTCGTGAACGGGCGCTGTCTGCTGAGACTGGTCATCTCTTAGCTGCCACAGTTATTTCAAATTTTGTTTTGTTTATTCCTTAAATTTACAATATCTCTTACATTATGACTTGTTACGTTGTTCTCACATAGTACTTTAAATTCTACAATGAATGATTTAACCAAATTTTTGTAATCTATTGATTTTAAAAGAGTGTCCATGGAGTTTCTTGCTCGCTCTTCTCCATGAGACCTACTCCTTGGAACGAGCACCTAGCTTCATTTTTCTGACAGACTGACACCTTGACGATTCAAAAGTACCTGTAAATGGTTTATTTGAATAAAATAGTTTTGAGTTTGGGTTTGAGTTTATGCTTGGATCGGTTTTATTTACAGTCTAACTGGATTCATCTGAATATCTATGTTTGTCGTTGAGCGATTGTCTATCTTGCATTCACAACCCAGAAATTAGGTCAACACTTTGGTCAGACCCTTTGATTGTCAGATTTTCTGACTTCTGATAACGACTGTCAAAGATTTACAAAAATAAGTAGGACCAACGACTTAACGTGCTTTCCGTCAGTTATGTCCTAAATAAGCTTTTAAAATAAATTCGTATGAAATGAAAGATGTTAACTCTTCGGATTTAATTGTGACAAAAAAAAACTCTCTAATACTCTAAAATTGTCGATATAGTCAATTAAAATTTTATGTCTATTAACAACTAAAGTTTAAATTTAAAATATAAAAGTGCTTAACGTCTGAAAGCATAACAAAAAAATAGATATTTATAAATGTTGTGTATTCCATTGTGAAACTCTTGAATATCTGGAGTTTACCAGCCCCCCTTACCATGACGCGTGACGTTTAAAGTAAGATTGTCTTAGTCCTGTTGCAGGAGTGTGCAAGTGACAGCGTTAGACACGTTGTCTAGCGGGATCTCTTTCCCACTGAAAGTAATATCAAAGTAATACTGCTATAAGGGCTTGTGGTACGCCCCCTGGAGTCTACTGCCACTCTCCGCACATTCTCCTTCACTAAAATAAGACTCTCTATTGAGTAGATTCCTTATATTTTTTAAATCTTGTTCATCAAATTCTCTCAGGTTATTAATGTGTTTACTTTAAATTTTTGTTTATAACTATTATTATTTATTTTAACTTATATCGTGATGTACTGTTAGTTAAAGTTGGTTTATAAATAAATAAATATAATTTATCTTACAGGTTTCACGGACGGTGCCTTCAGTGAGGACGCGTACAACGAAGCAATGGAACGAAGCCGTTCCGCTAGTCAACTAGTATTTGATTTCTATAAGGATATTGTTAGTAAATACTCCTATGTTATTGGCTGACATTAAATATTAGGAACTAATGATTACACTGTATTATTTTCTACTATTTCTTCTCCCGCCGTTTCACCTGTTTTTTGCGCAACGCTACCTACCCTACCCTAGCTTTTTCCAAAATTTAAGTAGCCTAAGTTATTTTAAAACGTCAGCTATCTACCTGTGAAAATGAGTCCAGCCGTTTCGTAGACGGTCCTGAACAAACAGACGGACACACAAAATAAAATATTTTGGTAGACGAAAGATTCTATTTTCTACTATCTCTTCCCCCGCCGTTTTACCTTTTTTTTGCGTAACCCTACAGCTTTTTCCAAAATTTAAGTAGCCTAAGTTACTTTTAAAACATCAGCTATTTGTCCAGCCATTTAGTAGATGTTTTTGAGCAGACGGACACATCTTAAAATTGATATTTTGGTATGTAAAAAACATTTTGGTATAAACGTATCTACGGCTTTTATAACATACCTACATAGACAACAGTAAATAAGCCCAAAAAAGGGACCATTCCGTTTTACTTCCCTAGTAGCAACAGTAAGGAATTTAGAGTAAATAATCTTACTAATACACTTTCTGAAAAACCTAAAAAGGGTACCATACCTTATTATTTCCGTCCAATTCTTAAAAACGACACTTTTTTTCGTGCCTATAATCTCGATGCCTACTTCACACAATTTTAGAGTACTCCACCAAAATATTGCAAGCGTACTATCAAAGCAGGAGCTTATAGAGTTAACACTACAGGATATGAGAGATTTACAGAATGACCCGCACATAATTTGTTTCTCCGAGACATTTATCAAAAAAGGATATGAGAACTATCTTAAGTTATCGGAATATGTCATGGCAACATATTTTTGCAGGGAAAAAAATCGTGGTGGGACTTGCATACTGATTAAGAAGGGTATCAGTTTTAGAGAATTAGCATTTGTAAAAAATTATGCATCAGTAAATACCTTCGAGGCATGCGGAATACAATTAGCATTTGAGAATTTAGTAATTATTTGTTTGTACAGAACACCTCAGTCAGACCCTTACCTATTTTTAACTAAATTAGACAGTATGCTACAACATTTATACAAGAAGTACAAATCGAAAACGCGGATAGTTTTAACTGGGGATTTCAATATAAATACATTGAAAAAAGGCAAAATAACCCAAGAGTTTCAAGATCTAGCACACACACACAATTTGAAAATTCACATTAACGTAGCCACGCGCAAATTTTCCTGTATAGATCATATACTCAGTAATATACACAACGCAATTGCTAACGTCCTACCACTACATCTGTCTGACCACGATACAGCGCAAATGCTAAGTTTTCCCTTGCGAATTCAACCAAAAGAAACAATATATTACATATACAAAAGAGATTACAATATAAATAATACGCTTAAATTTAAGGAATGTTTGAAAAAATTATTTTGGACGGATGTATACACGGATAATGATGCAAATACGGCATTCAATAGCTTCCATGACTTAATATGCCTGTTCTACAATCTCTGCTTTCCAAAAGTAAGAGTTAAAGTAAATACAAACAATAAAATTAAACAAACGTGGATAACTAAGGGTCTTAAACTATGTTCTAAAACTAAACGTTCCTTACGATATCAATATTACAAAAACAAAAATAGAACCAACAAGAACAAATACATTACATATTCTAAAATATTTCAAAATTGCATATATAATGCTAAACGGAATGCTAACATCAAGTTTATGAACAACAATAAAAACAAATGTAAAGCCACTTGGTCAGTTGTAAAAAACGAAATCCAAAATACGGAAATCCAGAATATTGAATGTTTACAGGTTGACAATACTGTTCTAACAAAACCAGCGGAAATAACTTCTGCCTTCAACAACCATTTCATAAACTGTATCTCTACACAAAATCAAATAAATAGTTGTTTCAATGAAAACGTAATTGCTAACTTGATGTTCCTCACTCCTATGTTTGTAAGTGAGGTGAGGCAACAAATAATATCATTGAACAACACCAAATCTGAAGGCTACGATGAACTAAACACCAGAATCATATTTGATCAACTTGTCATTTTCACAAGGAGTATTCCCAAAAGCATTAAAATTATCTATTATTAAGCCATTGTTTAAAAAAGGTGATAAACGTGACGTGAACAATTATCGCCCTATTACATTAATACCCATCATCTCAAAAATATACGAGAAATGTATGTATCATAGATTAATAAATTACTGCAGCAAGTTTAACATAATAAGAAAACAACAATTTGGATTTCAAAAAGGTAAATCTACATCACTAGCCATATTCTCACTCTTAAAAACAATACTGAGCAGTTTAAACAAAAATCAATTTGTAACAGGGCTTTTCTTTGACTTATCGAAGGCATTCGATCTTGTTACACATGCCAATTTATTACAAAAATTAGAAGCTCTTGGAATCAGAGGACTGCCACATCAATGGATATCGTCGTACCTAACTGACAGACAACAGTGTGTCGCAGTTACTAAACTGGACGAAAATAGAGACATGATAATGCATACGTCTGAATATCAATGTGTAAAACGCGGTGTGCCCCAAGGTAGCATATTAGGTCCCATCTTATTTCTTCTCTATATAAATGACATATTTGACATAACTAAACACAGATGTTTTCTTTTTGCTGATGATATTTCTATAATTGTAACTGCTGACAAATAATATAATTCAATTACTGACCACGAAACTGACATAAATAATACTATTGACATTCTAATTAATTGGCTTAACAATAATAATTTATCTATAAATTTTGACAAATCCGTATACATACAATTTAACAAACACTATACTAATAAATTTAATTTTAAAATGGACATACCTAAAATAACACATGTAGAACAAACAAAATTTTTAGGTATAGTATTAGACGAATATTTAGACTGGAAAGCGCAGGTTCAGTACGTATGCAATAAAATAAATAAATTTGTATATGCCCTTAGAAAAATTAAATATGTTACTAATATAAAAACAGCTGTAATGTCATATCGAGCTTACGTTGAGTCCTCGTTGCGGTATGGACTAATAACATGGGGAAATAGTACGGAACACAACAGGGCATTTATCGCACAAAAAAAGTGTATACGCGCCATAAACGGGATTCCGTCCGATGAATCTTGTAAACCAATATTTAAAAAGCTCGGTTTGCTACCGTTGCCGTCATTATATATTTATGAGATGTGTATGTTTGTTAAAAAACACCAAGAATTATTTAAAACAGCAGAAGAGGTATGTTCACGAAGTCGGCGTGACCAATACACACTTGTACTTGACGAACTGCCTAGGTCTACCAAATATAATAAAAACTGTGTAGCTATGTGTGTACGTGTATATAATAATTTACCAAAGACACTGAAAGAATTAAATTGTAGAGTTTTTAAATTTAAATTATATAAGTGGTTAAATGAAAATAATTTCTATAGTGTTAAGGACTTCTTAGAACACTAACGTTGACAACATGCAACTCTTGCAACTTGCACTTGTTTGTACTTAAAATTTTGCATGCTTTATTTTAAAGCTAAACATGTATGATCTCATTTTTGTATGTAAGACCTTTTATACCGTGTTTTAAGCAAATAAATATATTATTATTATTATTATTTTAAAATATGTTTCCATATCTCGGGACCCTGTGAGGTCCCGGACTTTTGGAAGGCGTACGAGGGGCCGAAGCCAACTCGCAGAGGCCCCTTGAGGAAAAACTTTATGTGGAACGAGACACCGACCGACGATTATCCCTATATGCACTACGTAAGTGCACCTAAGGACAACCCCCGGTTGGTGTTGGACTATTGTAAAATATGGCAACTAACAAACATTTTAGACTATGGGTTTGGATTCTTTAATGAATAAGGTACCAGAAACTATGGAGTGACTATGGCCCCTGCCTGACCAATGGTTGTATACACTGATAGAATGGCAGGGGGTGACTTGCACACTCAGTAAATGGGCCCCCGAAAACGGCCGCTAGCACATAGTGACGTAGCAACAAGGGGGCAACATATATCGAGGTGCTTGAGGAGTGGAGAGGTATTCCACGGCTATCAGGACAATCCCGGAAGTACGGTCAAGATCCCTACCAGCATCTTACTGGAATACTTCCTTCCCCCGAGCATGTATGCTCTTGCGATTCTCCACTCAAACCAGCCAATTAAGGCAAGAGTGAGGTGGGAGCCCTGTTCCTCGTCAGTGCTCACTCTGACCGGCCAGTTAAGGCAAGCCAGAGATGAAGAACAAAGGGTCTCCCAGGAGGTCAGGTCCACGGGGTCGCTACTGCCCGACAGCTCGCCACAAGCTGCCCTGCGGGTTTATTATTATTATTATTAGAATAGGGTAATGAAAAATGCGTAATAAATTAACAAAACACAATTTTAATTGTATTGTCTTACTAAAAATATACAAGATGACTACCGTTCCTTAGTTTTATCAAGCTTTTCTTATATCGACATCTGGGCTATCTAAACAGGGATGTCCACTTTATCTGTTGAATTATGTATAGTCTTCAGAATAGTTTTCAAAGCTTCCTCTATACACTTCTTGCTGTCCACTATTGTTTCCATCAAGCATTCCATGGTAGCTGCTACGGTTTCCTTAGCTTCTTCAATAGTCTCCATCACGTATTTCGCAGCACCTTCAATGTTCCTTCTAGCTTCTTCTATAGTCTCCATAAAGCACTGTTTGGCCTGTTGTATCCTTTCCTTGATCTCTCGAATGGATTTGTCAGGATCCTCAATAATCTTCATGACGCATTGCTTAGCGTCTTCTAATGCTGCACAAAAGGTTTCCGTAGCTTGCTTAATTGTCTGCGCGATGCAGTTTTTGAAATTTTCATAGTCGTGTTCTTTTGTCGTAGAATCGATTTCTTCGATGTTGCTTGTGCTAGTAGCGGTGTCCACAATACACGGTAGGCTGTCTATTGTGTTTGCTAAAGGTTTTTCTATTTCTTTTGCTGCGTTGTTTTTATCTTCATCTACAGTGTTGGCAGTTTCTTCGCAGCATTGTTCTATCTCGTTGGGGTTGATTTTGTTTTCTTCTAGAAACTTCTTAATCACTACTGCTGAGGTATGTGCGACGCATTCTTTAGCCTCTACGACAGGTATGGAGTTTTCTTTATCTTCCAGACTATTTTTGGTCACTTCTGAGGTCTGTAAGATGCATTGTTTGTTAATGTTTGGCATGGATAAGTTTTTGTGCATGTCTGTGGATTTTGTAGCTTCTTCAGTAGATTGTTTGACTTCCATGTTAGGTACAGAGCTGTGTTTACTTTCGGTCATTATCCTGATCAGTTCTGAGGTTTGAACCATGCAGTCTATGGCCCCTACAGAAGGTATGGAGTTATATTTATCTACTACAGATTTCTTAGTAACTTGTGAAGTTTGCACAATGCATTGTTTGAACTGTATGTTTGGCATGGATAATCTTTTAGTTGTTTCTGTGATTGTCTCGGCTTCTTTTGTAGATTGTTTGTGGTCCATGTTTGGCATGGAGTTAGTTTTGACTTCAATGGTTTTCTTGGTTGTTTCGGAGGTTATAACGTAATCTACATTCGGTATGAAGTTGCTGCCATGTTATGTGACTTTATTGATCTCTCTTGTAGACAGTTTTATCTCCGTTCTGTGCACAGAATTACTTTCTCGTTCGTTCTGATGGCAGCACGTTCACTATATTTGCCATGGAGCTGTTTTCATTTGAGGGTTTCAACGCATCTACTGTCGCATTTACGATTTCTTGGTCTACTTCTATGTTTGAAATGGTGTTGTTTTTGTCGTCTATGGCTTTCTTGACTTGTTTTACGATTTCCTTTCTATCAACCATGGCTATTGTTGGCTCTTTCTTTTTGTTGTTGGTTGGTATTTATTCTACGGCAACAAATCTAACAGCCGTACCCAGTTACTAGACTTCTTCTTATGTATAAGCATGAGTTCTGAAATCGAAATTTGTATTGAAATATTAACAATATAATGTATTCAATGTAAGACTGATGATGAGATTTTAGATAGAGATTAAGAGATATATGACCTACACTGCAATTGTATCATCGAAATTTTTTTTGGCTTTTAATTAATTTGCTGCAGTCAATGATGGCATATCGGCTAAGTACCGATAGTTTTGATCTTCCCTTGCACTGGGATTATGAAAATGAAATCATTTCTTTATTTATTTTATTTACTAGCTTTTGCTCGCGACTTCGTTCGCGTGGAATAATAGTTCCCGGTTCCGGGGAATTTATGTCCTTTCTCGGGTCCCAGACAATAGGTATCTGTACCAAATTTCATCTGAATCGATTCAGTGGTTTAGGCGTGAAGAAGAGACAGAGTTACTTTCGCATTTATAATATTAGTATGAATTTATTCATATGAATTAACATTACAAAATATTAAAAGTGTCTGGAAGATCAAACAGTCTTACTATATAATTTTTATAATCCTAAAAAATGACTTACCTTTATCCAATCTTTGTAGTGGGTACGATATGGTGGCCCCAAAAGATATTACAAGTAAGTACTTATGATATCATTGGTGATGGGTAAAGATTACGTCCTAAACTGCAGATGGCCGGGGGTATGCGGAAGAAGCCATAGCATCAAACTTGTATGTTGTTAGGTTTTCACATAGCCCTTAGCTTTTAAATTACCGTACTGACTCCATAATTTTGTCTTGCAATAGCAAGAAATACAATTAAAATTTATTTGAAAAGTGCGCGCAATGTTGACTTGACAGCCTTTGGGCGATGACAGTTGACAGCCGATGTTTTTTTTTGGCAATGTTATGTTGGCATGGAAGTAAATCGTAATAGGTATGAGCTATTTTATTTAAATTTCGCTGAGGGTATACAGCGTGAGTCTAGCGTGAATGTAGTGTGCTATAATAAGAGCTATACCTATATCATCAGGAGATTGCACAACTTGGCAACAAATGTCTGGCAGGTGTCTCAATTGGTGGCGCTACCTCTGTTCTAATAAAAAAATGGCCCTAAGTGCAAAATCTATTTATAATACCTACTACTAGCTGCGGTTTTACCCGCGTTATATCAGATTTTTGGTTACAAAAAAAAGAAGATAAAAAGTATTCTATGCCCGTCTCTTGGTCCCAAGCTACCTTCCCACCAATTTTCAGCCAAATCGGTTCTGCCGTTCTTGAGTTATAAAATGTTAACTCACACGACTTTCTTTTAAATATCTACATCAATAAATCTGACAGTTTGATAAAATATTTGACTAGTCTTATCAAAGGTATCGTGTCGCCCTAGACTAGACTAGAAGTGACAGGCAGTTGCTTCACGTAAAACATAGGTATCCAGCCGAATCCAGTTAGGCTGGAAGCCTACCTCAACATAGTTGGGGAAAGACTGAGGTGATGATGAGGATTTTTCACCAATGTGACCTTTTAGTTTATACTAGCTTTTACCCGCGACTTCGTGCGCGTGGAATAATAGTTCCCGTTCCCGGGGGATTTCCGGAATGAAAACTATCCTATGTCCTTTCTCGGGTTCCAGCTCCCAGACTATAATAAATAATAATAAATAATAAATATGCTGGGACAACTCACACACGGTCATCTGATCCCAAGTTCCAAGCTCTGCTAAGAGCTTGTGTTATGGTAACCAGACAACTGATATACATACTTGTATAATTTATAAATACATACGTATTATAGATAAATTACACCCAGACACAGAACAAACAATCATGCTCATCACACAAAGTTTGTTCTGGGTGGGAATCGAACCCACGACCTCCGGCTTAGCAGTCAGGGCTACTAACCACTAGACCAACAGGCCCGTCTACTACTATATCTGTACCAAATTTCATTTAAATCAGTTCAGTGGTTTAAGCGTGAAGAAGAGACAGACAGACAGACAGAGTTACTTTTGCATTTATAATATTAGTATGGAAGTAAGGATTTTGAACCAATATACAAAATAAATACCACTTTTTTGCTAACAAAAGCGGCAAACATCAGTCACACACGCTAAAACTTTTTACACGATATTTTCTCTAGTTTTATGCGTATTTACATTCTACTTTTGTTTCCGACGCTTCCAATTAGCGGGGATGATGATAGGCATCACGTACGACATTCGTACCAGTTATAAACAAGAACAGTACGAGTAAATAATTGAATGCGTCCCTTTGGTGCGCCGCTACCGAATATAAAGATGGTGCAAAAGTAAAACGAAATGTTGCGTGAGGTCGGCTGGAGATACACTGAGAGTAAAGTGAGGACTAGTTTATTGTAGTTTCGATTTTTTATTACTTAAGAATTTGTTTTTAACCTCTAACGCAAAAGGTGTGTTTGTTATAAGTTGGACTCCTATGCGTGTGTTTGTTTTTTTGTCTGCCTGTCTCGCTTTCACGCCAAAACTATAGAACAGAACCGATTTAAATGAAATTAATTGGTACAGAGATAGTCCATAGTCTGAGAAATGACATAGGATAGTCTTTATCCCAAAAATCCCACTCAAAAAAGAGGAAAAAAGGAGTAAATCAGTTTTTAATATGTTAACTCATATTTTTTAATTTGTACTTATTAAGTTTTAACTTTCCTTTGTCAAAACTCTAGTAATTTATTAAACTATTTTATACAAAAATGATATGAAATAAATCGGTATTGATGTAAAAAGTTTAGGTGACAAATATTTTTTATTAGCAGAGAAAGTTATTCTTAAAATAGAACTCCTGAAGTAATTCCTGTTTAAACTAACTAAGGAATGTATCAAATATGTCACATTTCTCGAAACTGCCTGGTCAGAACTTCAATGCCGCTTTACATAAGGATTTAGTATTAATACCAGTTTCGTTATTAGTACATGAGAGACGCTTCTTCATAAAATCAATTAGATAAAAAAATGAAAAAAAAAATGTGCGGATTTCCCATTGTTAAAGTTAAATATTCTTATACAGTAAAAGGAGCAAGACTATTAAACCAATTTTAACATAACCCACACATTAAAACTAAAAGCTGAGTGTACACTAAACTTACGACAAAGCGTTGGCGGCAAAAAAAAACGCAACAAGATGGCCGATCAACGCGATCTCGGATGCAAATGGCGGGCCCAAAAGCGCCGCCAGCACATTTAAATGTCGCAAACTGATGCTGATTCCTTCTCGAATGATTTTTGTTCTATTTTAAAGGGTCGACATTGTGCTCCTGTGAATCAAACAATTGTACGCGTTGGCGGAATGTCTGAATGGATGCCGGGGATATGTTGATAAGATTACAAGACCTGTGTTTGTGTCTGTGTAATTTCGACTTAATTTGGTCATTGCTGTATCTAATTAAGAGATTGTCGTGTCTTAAGAATTTCTCATGTTCTTAAGACATTCTTTGTAATTTCGGTGTAAGTAATTTGGTATGGTTAATGTGGTTACATACTTGTATAAAGAAAATTGCAAAGATTTTACGCAGTTTTGGCTTGACTGGTTTGCTATACTTTTTCAAGAAAACTAGTACCTATTTCAAACACCAGAGGCTAACCTTAAAATATATAGGATATTCTAACGGTCCCTTAATATTGGCCGTAGCAAACCTACATCAGCCTGGGACTTCGGAGCATTAATTAGTACGTGAAGTATTCAAGATCCAGATATTTTTATCATTATCAGCAATCAGCATCAATTTACAGCAGTGCACTAATGACATAATTGCCATATTTAATGAGGACACTAAGGCCTAAGGCGCTCCAGCCATTGCACCGCGCCCCGTCGTGTAGCGCGGGATGGCAGATTTTTATCATTGCGCCTTTCCGCGCCTTTCCGCGTCGGCAGTTGGTTGTGCTTGGCGTGATTTCTATGTGTATAAATTGAGATACTTGCATATAATGATAAAATCTGCCACCCCGCTTCGCAACTGGGCGCGGTGCAGTGGGTAGAGCGCTTAAGATGCAAAACTGTGTCCAAGTGAAATACCGTTCATACAACTCTCCAGATGCCACCTGGTACTCTGCGAAGGTAGTAGTAGCTTCCAGATAATGAGATCTAGCTTATTCATTCGGTGAGCTATGTCCCCTACTTTAGCTCTCTGCCAGATCACCATGTTCCTTGGTGGACCAGTCGTAAAGTGAATGTGCACGTTTCGGCCGTAAAAGTTATAATAGGTAGACCGCACGCATTAATTAAAGTGTCAGTCTTTAGGCTCTGTGAATTATTCGATGCGACTTCAGCCTATCTATCTTTAAGTTGTTTGTAGCCTCTATTGGACTTGTGAATATATTGTAGATCCTGCTTGATTAAATATCTATTACAGATGAGGTAATTAGCAAAGAAATAAATATGTGCAAACAGCATATATAGTTATCGCACGCTAAGTCAAACAAATAAAAACAAACTCCATCAACTTGTTTTACAAATATATCAAACGCATCCTTTAAATTTATCGCTAACTAAGTAAGTACCCACTTGTGGTCAAAGCGTCCGTTTGCAAAACGTCCTTTATCAATATCTAAACAACCCATTCATCTAATTCAATACGTGAACGCGACATAAATCGCGCGCGCGAAGAACGCGCCAGTTGCGGATAAAATATGGCCGCCAATGTGACATTCATCCTTTCCCGCGCAATTTACATAGTTTAGCATTTTGCGTCTCCGTGCGACATTCCCACGGTCAGTATGTCTTAATTTAATGCTTTTAATGCCTAAAGTGTATGTATAATACAATATTCAATAAATAGTTTTTGCAAGGACGCAAGTTTGATGAGTTGATCGTCAACAGTTGAAGTTGAAAGATGGACATTTTGTATAAATGGCATCTTTCAGCTGTTATTTCAAACAGGGGACTGACAACTGGCCAGTGAGGTCTGACAGGCTATCGAATTTATGTCATAACATAGCTATATACACAATAATTTCTTGCTTATCAATGTTGCATGTCCATATAAAATAATAACATCCACTGCAGGGTTACGACCTCTTTTCATATGGAGAAGCATTGATCACCAAGTTTGGTGATCAATGCTTCTCCATATTTCATGTTTTCCTTCACTGATGTAAGAAATATCACTAAAACAAAATCTCTCTCTTTGTCTGTCTCTTTGTATGCTTACCTTAGATCTTTAAAGCTACGGTATGGGTTTTTTATGCGCTTTTTAATAGATGACGATTCAAGAGGAAGGGTTATAATGTATAAGAGCAAAACTATATAATGAGATACCTGAAATACTTCAGTATTTAACAGTAACACCTGGCACAAACATAAAAAAAGCCCTAGAAGAATACGTCAAAACGAAATACTAATAAGAACACCGAAAGACACTAGTAATATATTGGAAATCCTAATATTTCTGTTGTAATGTATACTGCATATATGTGATCACAGAGACTGTATATACTTTTTTATATAATTTCTATACGTTTCTCAATATATAAGTGAACCGTTATGTTCTTTTTTTTGAGAAATAAATGTCTTTTAAACTGAATGCATGCATATTATAGTAGAGAAATGTCCAGATTTTTAACACCCGTGCTAAACTCGGGAGGGTCGCTAGATAATATACAAATCCAGGTTTCCTTACCAAGTTTTCCTTTACTGAAGTCAGAAATATCAAAGATAAAATTACTTGCAAAAAAAATAGCATTGACTTTTTTTGGTGAGTGGGAAATCATCCAATGACTGCTCCCGTCCTGGGTGCGGCGGGAGGGCGTGTCAGACTCTTACTGACTAAAACCCACTCATGTGCCTTTGGTTGCCCTTTATGTTCTGGTCACGGTAACTATTATAAAGATTCCGCATCCCCGGCAAATGAAGAGGATTGTACGGTGGGCAAAGCAGTTAAGTATCCAGGGCCGTCAGATACAGTTATACAAAACAAAAATAGAGTCTCTGTATCAAAAATACACTGAAATCTTGTCATAAATCTACCAGGATGTAATATTATATTCACAATACGTCAGTCCTCGATCAATCCAACCTGAAGATCAGTCGTGCTGATCTGATAGTTCGTGTGCTTTCCGACAGGTGGAGCCACTTTATCGATGTTTCTGCCTTTTAAGTTAGATCAGATAGCTTTAAAAGTTATGAATGTGGGATAATGTATATTTTTTGTCGGTTTAGGTTACATGTTTTTTTTTATTAACATTATCGGCAAAAAAAAAATGTTTGTTGTATGGGAGTCCGCTTAAATTTATTTTTATTTTATTCTGTGATTTAGTATTGGATGTTAGATTGACAACAGCAATACTATCAATATATTCAAGGTTTATGAGATACAGCTTAGTGACAGACGGGCAGGCAGACAGACAAAATAAGGCACACGGCTGAAGCCGCGGGCAAAGGCTAGTATTTAATATGAATATAAATTTATAAAACGACTTGATCTCAATCTACTTCGCATTTGTTCTATAAAACGCCTTACATAAAAGTTACCTACATTAAGATATATCTGTCAGTTTTGTCTACATCTTCATATGGCTTCCCCTCCGTAACTACATGCATTCATCTGGATATTACAATTGCTAATATTGTAATAACATAATTTACAAATAAAATTTATGGACACTCATAAGAATATAACATTGTTGTAATTATAATTATGGCGCCAACAGCACTTTAGAACCCTCAAGATCTTTTTGTATTTCGAAACATCAACGTACCCCATGACATCTGTCAGCTTGACACCTTGACAGATGTCAAAACGTACGTAAATATATTTTTTGCAACAGAAGACTATGGACACGCAACATATAGCCTAAACGAACACTTAGCCAACAGGTGGGTCCGGTCAAGATACGTTGGATGTCGATTAAATGAAATATTGGAATGAGTAGTCGATAATATTTATATAGCTAAGTATTATCGTATGACTCGTGCCCATAATTATTGGAATGCCTGCACGAGCCTTTGTAGGTTTTCATAAAACTTAAGTACTTAAGATAATTACCCATAAACGATATTTAATTATTGTGTTTAAGACTACTTCCAATAGAAAGGTGACACGATTAAAATATCCTAATTTTAATCGTGACACAATAATAATTTACAAAACAAAGTTATGTAAATTATTGTGAATATTATTATCTAGCTTTGCCTGAAAAGATGTTATTGTACTTATTACTGTTTGTTCATGTGTTCGACTATGAATATAAATACAGACCGACCAAGCCAAGATGTGAAATGGCTAAAATTGGAACTACGGCTGACAAGACATTTCAGTCATACGTTTGACTTCATTTGGAACGCTGAATAGACGGACTCCCCCTTCTTCCTTCCTCCTCGTTCACAGATAACTTGATCTGTCTGTACGGTGTTTGACGTGTATACCTATGTAGTATATTCACGTAAATACTATACATATAAACACATTAAGTTAACTATCTATATGTATAAAAAATGGTAAACCGACTGACTGATTGACTGACTGCTGATACATGAACGCACAGCTCAAATCGCTGGTCCTAGAGACATGAAACTTGAAAATGTGTTTCTTAAACAAGGTATTTTAAGAAAGTATATTTGCAAATTCCAACCCTCAAAGGGCAAAATAGCGGAGTAAACACATTCACGATCCAGTAGCAATTCGCAGAAATTTTAAAAAAAAAACAAAAGACATTAAACGACTAGATCCTCCATAAGCTACCGTTTTTTTCAGATCGCCTGACCCAAGTCATAATCCAAGCATTACTCCATTTTGAGCATGACATGAAAATCAGGCTACCGAGTACTTAGTGAACGGCCGGCGATTGTCATAAAGTACCATCGGTACAAGTGAACACGGCGCGGTAGCTCGCTATTAGCATGAGAAATTACAAGGTGCATGATACAATATGCGCAGGCGACGGTACCGTTCGCAAATCATGAGAGCTTGGGGATGGGATTGGACGTTTATGATTGGAGGGACCCATTCTGATAGCATTGTTAAGAGAAGAAATATACGAAAAATATTTTTTTTGGCAAAATTTAAACTTAATTATTATTTTTTTAACATTCAGAAACGTTTAAGTGCTATTTCTGTCACAAGTTATTGTCACTCGGTTAAAAAGATGTTCCAAATTCTCCTAGATCTAGAACTATGATAAATGTACAGGGATTTTCAAATAGCAAAAAAAACTTATTAGCTTTTGACATCACTGAGATCGGTTAAAGAAAACTTTAATCGCCAATTCTCGAGGTTATCTCGTTGGATGGCGTTTCAAAGTTTTTTTTAATATAGTCTGATAGAAATATACAATTGGGATTGAAGCTTTGCTGGTGACGTTAACAAAATCGTATTTGAGGATGGTATCCTTCCCTACGCCATGAGGAGGCCTAGGTGGCCACCCAGTAAAACGCAGATCCTTCAGCCACCATATATAATCCCAAAGGATATGCTATCGCTACATCCCGCAGGGAAGGGCCGAACAGTACTGAGTTACGGGCAGCACGCATTCGACAATTAAAGCTAAGAGCCACCCGCGGACCGGCCCGCGGGACAGCCATGATGGATAGCACGGAAGACCAGTGTATTTGTCCTTGTTATGTGGCTTACATTGTAAAACAACGAATTTACCTACTAATGTGATGTAGAGGGCATCGCAGTTTCTATGCCTCAGTTCGGTGTGATATACTTCCATAAGGAATTAATTTATTACCATTAGCAATTCCTCGTCTTCCTTCGTTTCATGGAGGAGGGGCGATCTGCGAAGGGCAGCTGGTTGATACTGGATGCGTGTAGCCCAAGAACGGGTTATGTAGCGTGCCTTGGTAGAGACCAATGTCCAGGAGTGGCGCAGGCTCATGATGATGATGATGCATTATAGAGTAAAAATGGTGCCTCAAAAGTGTAGTGCGCCAAGGGAGGTATATGACCACTAAAACGTGTCGTTATATGTCGAAGAACAACGCTGTGACACGGCCAGGGAATATTACACCTCAGTTAGGAAGAAGTCCTATCTTCTAAGCATCGGCTTGGTTCCATTACGTATCATTTCTTTGTAAGTACTTTCATCAGCATTTGACAAATTGTAAGCCAGCTTGGCGACAAAATTCCATGGTAGATCCTGTGATAGAACTTCCCTAACGTTATGTAACGTCCAGTAAACACGAAACCTCTCTATTATTATTTTTTTCACCCTAAAACCCTTTTTAAATCGTTGTTTAACTTCCTACGTAAATAAATAAAAAAAAAACTTCATAAAACAGACCACTTTCCTGTAATTGGTTGTAATTTACGAAGAAATTGAATCGGCCAATCAGCGGCGAGCAAGTTAGTTTTTGTTTACGGTAATCAGGGTGCAGGTTTTTAACCGTCATTTAAATTTTATATGGTTTTAGACTTTCGTGTGTTGTAATAAGGTGTTTAATTCGTGTTTTACGGCACAGTCGCCATTTTGTTAAATAATCAATGTAGCTGTTGCATGTAGCTTATCTTTGTGATATTTATTATCTTTGCAAAGCTCGCCATTTTGGATTTTTTTGACGTATGAACCATTTGTAATTTTCGATAAAGCCGACCACCTGCTTAATAGTAGCGTGAAATTATTACCTCGCTGTTCTGATTAGGAGCTCATTAAACAATAAATAATTACGTGGTGAAGTAGTGTTAACGGTTCGCATCATGCACTTTATTGCGTAATAAATAAAGTTTCTTATCTACTTGCTATTTTAGGCTGAATGTTTTTTATTGGTATGTTTTTACATATTTCGTTACAGTAGTAAACAAGCTGACAGGCCACCTGATGTTAAGAAGCCACCGCGGCACCGTCACCTGTGACATCTGCAATACCAGAGGCCTCAATGCGTGGCCATTCCAGAGACAAAAATGATATGTCTCATGTGCCTGTAGGACACCAGGTTGGGCATTTCAGGTTACACCACCAACAAAATGTATGGAATTGGTGCCGTGACAAAGTGAGACACCCGCCATACATTTTGTTGGTGGCCCTACCAAGATGTGCTACCTGATATCCTAATTAAACTTTCGAACACACGTGATTTGAGACACAATAGAAAGACAATAGCAACGCGACAGCCGGCTGTCGCTTGGTCGTCGAAAGGTTAAATATGACCTTATTTCACAGGCACCCTTGTCCTTCATACCGGAATACAGCAACTGCTTTGCAGCAGAGATAGACGAATGGTAATACTTCCCAGATCTTCAGACTCAAACCTCAAACTTTCTTAGATGGGCCCTTTCAAGTAGAGCTCTACGACAAGGTGCCTGCTTATATCATGGCTGTGTTTATTTAGATGACTTTGGGCTCGTAGAAATTAAGTTATCGAAAATATTTCCTGACAAACCTATAAACTTATATACACTACTACTACTACTAACTTATATAACTTACTTATAACCAATGTTAAAAAAGTAAAGAAAACTTTAGCCGATCGCTTTTTTGTTATAAATTGAGAAATGAATCGTATTTTAGTACTGGATATTTGGAGCGCTCTTGTATTTACCCTATGCTGTTGTCGTCTTGCTTTTTAGTCACTTACGTTATTTTTATAAGTGAAAACTTGTAATTGGCCATTTTCTAATTACTCTAAGTGTTATTGTATCATGTAGCTGTAAGTTTTCCTAATAGTAATAAAAAAAAAAACTTATATACAACATTCCACTGCTCTGTTCGTCTTGAGGTAGTAAGCGCGACTGCTAAAAGGTGTCTTCTGGTTTTGATTTTCAGATCGGCACAAAGTTGCTGTGTATTCCCATTAGAAAATTCTCGACTCCCATGCTTCGGAAAGCACGTAGATCTGGCCAAGGATGTATATTTGACATTTATCACAGGAGGTCAGAAGTCCGAAAGTTTAGATCTGAGTTGTGGATTTCTGATTGACAGTCGCTCTATACTAGGTGTATTTTAGGTCTTGCACAACCCGCTAGGAGATGATTCTACCCATGAAAACAAACAACTTTTATTACGGAACCAACTCTGAAATTGCGAAAAAGTATCAGCTATTTCTAAGAAAAGTTCAATGCCCTCCCGACCATATTGTATGAAACAGCTGATATATTTTTTCGAGATTTCAGAGTTACTTCCATAATAAAAGTTGTTTGTTTTTATGAGTAGAATCATCTCCCAGCGGGTTGAGCAAGACCAAAAATACACCTAGTATAAAATAGGTACAGCAAGTAGTTTGGAAAAGCTGGATGGCAAATGATAGTATAACTTTCTGTCAGTAAAAAATCTTTTGTGATTAAACCAGTACCAGTTTCCCAAAATTTCTTTTTAATAAAAAAATGTTTTAGGTAGGTACGTATTATATATATAGTAGGAAGTAATAGATTCTAACGTAACTCAAATATTTAGGTAGAGATAAGAAACACAAATGAATAAATCAATAAAGTAAGTAAACTTTGGCTCAAATAGTGATCCTGTCCTGTACCTTTCTCTGTTAATTTGACAGTTATAATAATATGACCTGGGATAATTCCACCACATTTTTTCTCAATCAATGCAACTTGCAATTCCATAACGCTGGAATCAACAGTGAATCCCTTCTGCAAACTTAAAAAATATGAAACCTGACAACGTCCCTCCGCTGGACGTTGTCAGGTTTCATATTTTTTGCAAAAAAAAATCCATTTCCCTCCATATCAAGTAGTAGACAGAAAAGAAGCTGGGAGAAGCTCAGATTGCCAAATATTAGGTATGAAAAAAGTGCGGTAACCTACTGGTAGGTACTACTAAAACACACGCTGAACTATGTTCAAAATAAGTAAGTAGCGGAGTTTTTTGATGCTACTTTGTTTTAGTGTTCTTCCTTTTTTTGGGGTACGTATCAAAATCCCGAATTTTAAAAGACCGAATTTTAAAATACCGATGGACGACATTCCGATAATTAAAACGCCGAATGGTTGTTTGGTCGAAAGTTTTAAATCCCGAAAGTTCATTTGCCCGAAAGTTTAAATTTGCAAAAATGGTTGGTTAGGTTAGGTTAGAACTGTGACCACACAACGCCTGGCCGCCGAGAGCGCCAGATTCCCTCTTTTGCAAAGTAAACATTTTGGTTTCTTTGCTCTGTACAATAAAAATACGTACAATAAAAATGCTTTGAATCGCGGGAACTACGTCGCTGCTCTTTGGGATTTCATCCATCGGTATTTCGTCCATTCGGGATTTCGTCCATTCGGGATTTCGTCCTTTCGGGCATTTGAACATCGGTAATTTGTGTTTCGATATAACGACTATCGGCATTTAAAACTTTCGGTATTTTGAATTTCGGTGTTTTGGACGTCGGTATTTCAATCATAGGTATTATGAACTTTCGGGATTTTGATACGTACCCTTTTTTTGACTAGTAATTTAGTTTGTGAAGTATTATAGTTATGTATAAATACGTCTAAGATTAGGCTACCTTATAAATAAAAGCTTTTAAAAAATATTTTTTGCGAAATATGTTGAAGTTTGCATTTTAGCCTTTATTTTGTCTATCAATTTGCAACATTAAAACGCACCAATGTATTATTTAATAGGTACATACATATTTATTTGTATTTAATAGCCACCCGTGCTCGAAGATTTGGTAAAAAATGGCGGGATAATAGCGGGGCGGGGCCAAGCGCCTACTGGCACACTCGGCCGTAAATCGAACGCGCCGTTCATCCTTTTTTATACTGTTTCAAAAACTATCTTATCAAATCAAAATTGAATACATTTTGATATAATGTGGTAACAGCAAATATAACATTGTTTTATTTAACTATGCCTACTATTTATCAGTAATTCCCTTATCTAAAATATGTATCTGTGCATTTAGCTTCTAAGTATAATATGCACATATATATATTCAGCGCCATTCGGTTTAAGTATGTCCATATAAAACAGCGATATTGTATGAAAGCTGAAAAGACGCGGAAAGTTGAACGAACGCGTACGCATCTTCATCGTTGTTTCTGTGACCCTTTGACACCCAACCGACAGCCGGCTGTCGGGGTATCCCATTTCATTATAGTCCTTATTTTTATTACTTACAGACTACTTTTTTTTTGAAGTGAAAACTTCTTTAGCGGCGTTGAGCACTTTTTCTGTAATGCGTATAAAATCTTAAACTCGCGTCAGGACACGTGACCTGATCGAAAAAGCGTAGGACGGATAACAATTGAACGCGCGATAAAAATCTCACACACACTGATACAAGGTACAATTTTCCCGAGTTCAAAGTTTAAGTATTTTAACCCGTGGAGTAATAGTGTTGGAAAATCTTGGCGAAACAGCTTAATTTAATATAAGCTTGCTGTACATAGAGAGAGAGATATATAGTGGTCCTGCTAATGGCTTGGGGCAGGCGAGCCAAAGGCACACTCGTAAATAAATGAGCGAATGTGTTTTTGAAGTGAAAACTTCTTTAGCGGCGTTGAGCACTTTTTCTGTAATGGGTATAAAATCTTAAACTCGCATCAGGACACGTGACCTGATCGAAAAAGCGTAGGACGGATGGATGGTAGACAGCTATAATCAAGTTTTCACTTCTGCCGGCACTCCCGGAGTGCAACCCGTCTTTTTTTATTTATTTAGGATCTCCAACAAAGAAGTAAGCGTAACAATATATAAACTTAAACTAGGTATTTAGTTGGTGTACCCCTTCATTTATAGGAGACCACAGCATGCACAGAAATTTAACAGCTAAGCTAACAAAAACAAATTAAACATCTCTAAAAAGAAACAAATCAACAACATATAACACTTTTGTATAAACAAGTTTGGTTAATTAAGTTCTTGGATATTTTTCCTACTACTTGAACGCATAAAATATAATCTTTGCTTGTATGTTTTTTTTGGGTAGATGTGAAATTTCCTTCATTTGAATTGAGCCGAATAATATATGTGCGTAGTCCCTTGAAATACAATTTTAACACGATATTTATTTACTTATCCCTTCTATGTTATTTATGGAGCTTTTGTTAAATATCTTTTGCAATTTGAATCCATCGATAGAAAAGTTAAAAGAAATAGCTGTAAATTGGAGTGCAAACATTAGTTAGGACACAAATATTAAAAATGACATGGAAGTACGGGTTGGTTTCTTTCTGTTATGGGCATACCCAACAGTGCCTAGAGTCGAGCAGAACCAGAAGAAAACCCTATCTTTTTGAGTAGGTTATAATTATTTTCAGTCTAGCACGAATTCCTATAATAATTACTGAACGAGCTACAGACTCGAGTGTCGATAAATTCTTACATTTTACAACAACGATAAAATCCTGTATAAGTATGTTACGCAGGAGATCGCTGCGGGGGCCTGAGTGTACAAGCGATTACCTGGCCCCACAATCTCATTAATCCTTGCAATTCTAAAGAATTCAATTGCATCTTTTTAACGACTTAAAATAATATTAGTAGCCGTCGTTAACGTATCCGAACGTTTTTTTGTTTCCGCTGCTTCACACGCTTATTTTCTTACAAACCCACTAGTTACCCCATTTTTTTTTTTGGTGAGTGGGAAATCATCAAATGACTGCTCCCGTCCTGGGTGCGGCGGGCGGGCGTGTCAGACTTTTACTGACTAAAACCCACTCATGTTCCTTCGATTGCCCTTTATGTTCCAGGGTCACGGTAACTATTATAAACATTCCGCAACCCCGGCAGGCGTTGGCCCTGTTGGGCCCCTTTATTTACCCCATAAGTCCACCTCTACTACGTTATGAAAAGAAAGTACTGTAAAAATTTCATGTTTTTAGTTTCGGCTATGCGTTGTTTACCTGATTCTGCAACCGTTCTCCGACAGTCGTTTCTCCTTTGGACTGTTCACCGACAGGACGTTTCGTTTTTGAGAGATTCGTCGATAGAACGTTTCACCTATGGATGTTTCACCGACAGAATGGTTCGCATTTGTTAGTTTCGACGACAGGACTTTTCAACTATAGAATATTCGCCGTCAGATCGTTTTGTCTACGATTGTTTCGACATGGCTTTTTCACTATTAAACTACAAAGCCACCAAAAAGCTACTAGCTTGCTACAAAGACATGAAGAAAGAAAATGTTTTAATGGAAGACCGCCTTTACTTTTAATGAATGGTATTTATCTATTACCTATCCATATTCGTTTATTTTGTTATTGCAAACATTGGGGAAATAATAAAAATTTCCCCAATGTTTGCAATAACAATAGCTTTTTGGTGGCTTTGTAGTTTAATAGTGAAAAAGCCATGTCGAAACAATCGTAGACAAAACGATCTGACGGCGAATATTCTATAGTTGAAAAGTCCTGTCGTCGAAACTAACAAATGCGAACCATTCTGTCGGCGAAACATCCATAGGTGAAACGTTCTATCGACGAATCTCTCAAAAACGAAACGTCCTGTCGGTGAACAGTCCAAAGGAGAAACGACTGTCGGAGAACGGTTGCAGAATCTTCCTGCTACCAAAAAGCCTGTTTGTTTATGTATCTTTAAAAATTGGTGGTAAATTATTATGTACTTATTAAGATTGGTGGGACTGGGCAGGACATGTCTGCCGCATGCCGGACAAACTGTGGGGTCAAATACCTAGCACAAAGCTGGAGCCCTGAGATCGGGGAGACGGGGTCGCGGCAGACCACGAAGGAGATGGCGGGACGAACTGGACGGATTTATGCCCAATTGAACCGAAGAAGCGAAGGATCGCTAACGTTGGAAGGACAGGAGGGAGGCCTTTGCCCAGAAGTGGGACAGAACAGTCTAACAAAAAAAAGATTGGTGGCAAGGTCACAGGTCTAATTACACAATGGGTGACCATCTTGCACCATAGGGCTTCCGAATTTAAGTATCAATAATAAAAACTTACCGCTATTTATTTCTACACCGCTTACTCTAACCACACAGGTGCGCTCATATCGACAGTGCAGATAATATTGAATTATGGATTCTTTGTTTTTATTTACACTGCCGATAAAGACTTACCTTTGTGATGAAGTCCTTAAATCAACTCAACATTTATAGTGAAGTTATAGTAAAAATTACAACTACGCTGTTTCTATTAATTTATGGATCGTGTCAATGAATATAATTAGCTACCTATCTATGTAGAACAATATTTATACACACGTTATTAAATTCGTTAAGTCTTTTATACGTTTTTATAAGTTTCAAATACGAAAACTTTAATGCAGTGTCAAAGAGATGAGTATAAGTAACCATCTGCTTAATAATAGGTAGGTACTCTACTATTAAGAACAAGCTTTTTTTAATTTTTTATATCATTTACGTTCTCAAGAAAAAACCAACGATACCATTGATTAAAGGTTTCCTATAATAACAGAATAAAACTTGCTATCTCCATTCTCAATTTTCCGTTACCATGTGTGCTACAGTGTAATTATTACAAAACCGGCGATTAAACCCTTAACATAATAATAGTGTGCATTTTTTTAATTATGGCAACACTGAGTTCTTTTTCTGAATTCGAAATTCGAATGGGTAGTGTTAGGTGTCTTAGGGTACCGTATTTTATGATAATGATTATTATTCGAGCATAACTTTTCTTGACGTAATAATGATGATATCCTTCGATTAAAATTAAAATAATTAACATAAAGGTGCGGAAGTGTCAGCTGTTTATTATGAAAACGTTTTCTTTATTTAATTGACATAAGAACTTAGAACACTGTACAGACGCTGGCATATCAAGCTACTATCTGTCAAATTTCTTCAATAGATTTTCAACTTTATCGCTTAGAGCACTAAGTTCAAGGTTGATTGGGAAGCTTTGACAGTTTTGGGTAGCTTGATGGCTGGCGTCTTTATATCTTTAGGCACTTCAGTTCTGACTGCTTCATCATTTAAACTATTAAAGACATCTTAATCGCCAAAGATTTGCTCAGTAGTTCTGTCTAACGATTCCCGGAAATCTTATATACTGTTGTCTTATATTACAATTAGCATACAGGATTTGCCGCCTATGACCACAGTAAATACATGCTTGTATGCCGTATAATTTAGATGTTATTCACTTCACAAGTATTTCATTATTTCCTACTAAAACTCTTTTTAGGATGTCGCTGCATTTATTTTTACTTTTTGAAAACGTGGCTCTTCTAGCTACCACAGTCTACAATACTTAAATTGATGCTGTTATATTTTAACGTCAAACAGACGGACACACCCTTATTCAATATTGTAGTTACGTCTTTATTCATAGATAATTTACGATGTGTCGACTCGATCATAATTGCAAAAGTCGTTACATTTTAATAGCAGCAAGGAGGTCATAATTGTCAGTGTGGTCGTACCATAAATTAAAAGTACATTAATCTATTATTCAAATGAATCGGAACTTCTTGACCTTTTCATTAGGTGTGTTGCTATTATACATTGATTAAGTATTTAATTGTTGAAGCATGATAATAATTTCACTTTTATTAAAAAGGTTTTTTCTTAGTACAATTTATTTAGCAATAAAAGTTAATCGCGGCTATTGCAGTATCTGTGCTAATATACATACATAACTAGCTTTCTCCTGCGGCTTCACCCGCATGGATGTCTAAACTTTCATCCCCTTTTTTACCCCTTTAGGATTGGAATTTTTAAAAATCTTGTTTTAGTGGGTACCTTCTCTACACAAATGACACACCCTCTAAGTTTCAGGGTCCCTACAATCGTGTCTCAATGACCAGTCATCGGCCGGTTATTTGACAACATTGACAGTTTTTGTATGGGAAATGTGTCAAAAGTTTGACGTTACACGTCAAAAATCGATCATTGAGACACGATTGTAATAGCAGACTAGGGCCCCAATGAGGCCTCTGGTACAGCAGATGTCTATAGCTGTCTGTAGATAGGCGGCGGTTGCCACTTAACATCAGGTAAGCTGTTCGCTTTTTTGCTCTCAAATGACATAAAAAAGGTACATTAAATTCAGTCGAGAACATTATTAGAACTAAATACGTGAAAAATAAAGAAAACCGAAAGGTGTCTTACTTCGTTTTACTTTATAATCGTGTAATTGCCCAGTATCATTATATATTATGTATATTTATGACCCGTCAGTAACCCGTGTGTAGTGTCAGCTATTTGCCATAAATTAAGTTATTTGTCTCTCTTGATTGATTACTGATGTTATAGGATAATGTGTCAATCTACTTATTTCGGGTCTTGTTTAAAATAAACTACTCCATCGCTCCATCGTAGGCCCCGTCTATGCCCTCGGACTAGTCTGGGACCAAGAGCAAGCCCATAAGTTATAAAAAAAAACTATTTTATTTTAGCAATTATTTATTTTTCCATTCGTCATTATTACATTACTTATGATTTATGTTAAACACATAGAAATCACTGGCCGTTAAGTTAACTTGGCAGAGACAATTTAAAAAGTGCGTTCGTTTTTCGAAATGTCAGCGGAAGTGACATGGCGGCCGATAATGGGCGATGCGTGCGCGGGAAACGTTCCCGCGTTCGGACACACGCTGAAATGATTCGCTCTAATCGTTCACTTGACATTTCAAAATGCGAGGGTAAATTATTTTGTCGATTTATTTTATGCATTATGATTTTGTACAGTTGCATTAAAAAGAAATATTTATAGTGAAGAGAAATATTTTTACCAAGTGAGCCCATTGGCACCAGGTCAGCTCAGGATCTGATGGATGGATTTAACTGGTAACTCTTTGAATATCACAATTTCTAAGTGTAGGTGTTTTTATAATAATATACCGAGCATAAGCATTTAAAATAGATAGCATTCGCATATACCTACTTAGCATAGGTGGGGCTGATAAAGAAGACTACTTTGATCAACTGAATATATCTAGGAGTTTCAACTGATTTAAAAAAAAACGTAAAGAAGATGACCAACCTATAACTAGGACTAGATTGTGACTACGCAGTGAGACTATAAAAGTAAAACAACAACCAGAATTGAGCCCTCATCATGAGATTTTTATTTTAATTTGTGAAAGGCTAAAAAACCTTTTTGTCGGGCAATTTTATGTTGTGACGTATTTTGTGAAAAACTTCGTTTACTTACTTTAAATATTTTATTTTGAGTAAGTAAGCGAAGATTTAAGTTAGAAGTTATGAGGAACTTGATAGTAAGAATCATTAAATAACAGCATACCTCGTATTCTTTAGAAAGTGCGTATAGTCCCGGACATTAAATAACAGCATACTATAACGAAACCTCGTATTCTTCAGAAAGTGCGTATAGTCCCGGAGATGGCATCGCGCGGTTACGTGTAATCAGACTCGCAGCGGGGGCCGGCTATAACCGTGTCTTGGACCTCGGACGTAGGTACTTGCACTTGATATACGCCGAATGTATGATGTATAATATTGCTGTTATGTCTAATTAATATTACGGTTCCAGATTCTGTGCTCATTTGCAAAATCGTGAATATTTCTCTGCCTTATGTATGTTTGTCTCATTCTTTGGCACGCTCTACAGCCCCAACTGTTTAACGAATATTAGTCGTGTCATTGAATTGGTTTCAGTTGTGGGAAGGACATAGGGTATATTAATCCTTTGAACACACCTGATTCGAGACACAATAGAAAGACAATAGAAGCCCGACAGCCGGCTGTCGCTTGATCGTCGAAAGTTTTGTTCGACGGCCGTTGTTTCGATTTTCGCCATTTCAGAGATAAATTGATAGGAGTGTACATCCACCCTTAGTTTTAAAAAGAGGTTCCAACACAGAATTTTTGTATTTTGGCATTTAATGCTCTATGGCGACCTAGAACCTTCACGTGAGCTTAAACGTAACCTAAGACTTTTGTGTTGTTTATAAATTTATTTAATATGCTATCATCAAAATTCCTAAATATTCTTACAACATCATACTATGCTTCTAACACCAGCATCAGTTGCTTACCGCAACTTTGGTTGCACAAGAAAAATAATACGAAGAGACTATCTTATTTTGAATGTAACGGAAAGGTTGAACGTTATCATTGGAATAAAAGCACGGGAATGTTGTCCAAGGCACTTGAAAGGTTTGTATTTGTGTCGTGTCTTTGTTATTGACATAGTATTTGATCCAAGTTCACCTCGGCGAAGACCAGTGGCGAAGAGGACAGCAGACATGCATGTAATACGGCGAATTCTAAATAGCTACAACAATGAGAACCCAATAGACCTACACTGCATAGTATAAAACCAAGTCGCTTTCCGCTATCAATCCAAAAGTATACTTAGATCTACACAACTGACTTTGATGCGGTTTTTAATAGTTTTTTTTTGGGGAGTGGGAAATCATCAAATGACTGTTCCCGTCCTGTCGATGACAGACTTTTACTGACTAAAACCTAAAACCCACTCATGTTCCTTCTGTTGCCCTTTATGTTCCGGGGTCACGGTAACTCTATAGATGGAGTGATTCAAGACGCATGATGATTAAAGTAGAGAAAAGCTGGGATTTTCAAATATTTGTAACAGCCGTGTGAAGCTGGGGCTCGTACTTATTTATTTCAATAAAAATAGCTTATTGTGACTTTTATTGTAGTAACTATTTAGAATTCGTCGTAATGCTTAGTTTATGTTCCAATTCGTTCCTAGTTGATGACACCTACTAAATGCACCATGACATTTATTTCCTGAAGGATTTTAATATACTGGGACAACTCACACACGGTCATCTGGTCCCAAGTCAAGCCCTGCTTAGAGCTTGTGTTATGGTAACCAGACAACTGATATACCTTATATAATTTATAAATACATACATATTATAGATAAATTACACCCAGACACAGAACAAACAATCATGCTCATCACACAAAGTTTGTTCTGGGTGGGAATCGAACCCACGACCTCCGGCTTAGCAGTCAGGGCTACTAACCACTACACCAACAGGCCCGTCAGCCTACTAAATGCATGACATTTTCTTGCCTGCAGGATTTTGCAGCCAGAGAAACTTTAGTTCTCTCATTTGTCTTTCAGATCCTGTCGCAATTACTGCAGCACCTTGGGACTGGGCCGTGACGTGGCGGTGGATTGGCGTGACGTCATCAGCGAGGCCGAGCAGATCGTGGGCTATCCCACCTCGTTTCTCAACCTGCGCTGGTTGTTCAACGATGAGATCGCTAGCACTGCCATTCATTTGAGGAAACTGGTTAGTCCAATATTTATCGTTTAGTTTTGAGCGTCTTGTATGAAGTAGAATATTTAGACTTAGAGTAATACGCCAGCTAACAGGGGTTTACTGTCAGGTATAAATAACGAATGTGTAATAAAACATTGACACTAATTTGACGAAAAATCTTACTTCTTGTATTTTTTATAGGATGGTTCTTAAAAAAGAACCTTCGACCTATCGAAATAATGTTACGGAATGGGCGACTAGATTTCCCATTCTATAAAAATGAATTGACGTCTCAAGTGCCTTTTTAATGATCAAATGGAATCAAACACAGCCAGATTTCTTCTTTCTACAAATACAGAAGAAGTCTAGTCACAGTCACATTTTGTCAAACAGCAGGCTCTAGTGTTAGTTGGTTTCCTGTCGCTGATTTTAGAAACACCTTCGCAGACTCCTTTATTTACATAACTTTTACATAGGTCGGCACCAACCACCCAGTCCTAAGATCAGCGAAGAATCTTCTAATCGGATCGAAGAGCAACCTTCAATCCGTCGGCCTGATCATCCTGCTGACTTCCAAAGCCGCTGGCTTCGACCCCTCTGAATTCAGTAGGGAGCATTACGATTCTGGAGTACTGCACGCCCAGAGAGCTCTGGCAGAAATTGTCGAGATGAAGAGGACAGGTCATATGATCCACAAGGCGATGGTGAACCTTCAGGATAAGAAACTTCATGGGGACAAGTTCAAGGATTTGCTGTATGGAAACAAAATTGTGTTGTTGACAGGTAAAAGATATTTGCCATTTCTGGCCACACTCTAATAAGAGCTCTGTAGGTGGCGAATTTAGGTAGTTTGTCACACAACCAGATACAGGCATGTAATAACGGGTTGCGGAATAGTTACTGCGGCACCGGAACATAAAGGGAAAACCGAAGAAACATGGGTGGGATTTAGTTAGTAACCGCCCAGGGCAAATGTCATTTGATGATTTCCCATTCATAAAAAAAGGTCTGTAATGACGGCACGTACTGTTTCGTGCGCGCCTCTCTAGAGGAGGGTGCCACTTATGGCTAAATAGTTACTACGAAACTATCTAATACTAGTTGGGGCCCAATGCGTGATAGCACGGTCCCTCTGTGGGATTTTATTCGGTTTTGGGTCTGCACCTACCGCGCTCTCTACAGTCGCAGGGTATTCATTAAGATTTCCCCACAAAATCATCCCGGTCCGGCAGACTTACTTTCAGCTAGATTGCATTGCCATACGACATCTGAAGTACTAGGGCAACAGAACTCCCAAGGAAGAAACCCTCACAGCATTCTTCCTGTGGCAGGAGATTTTCTTCTCGCGTCATGCCTGCAACATCTGGGCGGTTTGCGTAACAACGAGGTGACAGAGCTGATCTCCACCGGCCTCCGGGACCTGGTGGAGGGAGACGCCTATGGGGTACACGATGCGAACAATAACCCTGTGCCCACTAAACCCAAAGGTACTTATGAACCATCTCATAGTATAAAACAAAGTCCTTTCCGCTGTCGGTTTGACCAGTATGCTTAGATCTTTGAAATCTCGGATTTTAATAGACAGTGATTGAAGAGGAGGTTTTATACAAGGTGTATTTTTGGTCTTGCTCAGCCAGCTAGGAGATGATTCTACTCATAAAAACAAACAACTTTTATTATGTAACCAACACGGAAATCGCGAAAAAAATATCAGCTGTTTCATACATTATGGTCGGGAGGGCAATGAACTTTTCATAGAAACATCTGATATTTTTTTCGCGATTTCAGAGTTGATTCCATAATGAAAGTTGTTTGTTTTTATGAGTAGAATCATCTCCTAGCGGGTTGAGCAAGACCAAAAATACACCTTGTATGTATAATACATGCATATTATAGTAGAGAAAAGCCGGATTTTTCAAAGATATGTAATACCTATGTGAAACTGGATAACTGGGGTAGGTCGCTAGTACCTAACATAATAAGGCTGAAGATTTATTTTTGTAGAAAATATTCTGTTTGAAAGATTAGCTTTTTTTATCATTTTTCAGATCAGTCTCACAGTTTGCTCTTTTGTAGATATAGATCATACATTCTACTCGAACACATAGCAACACACTAATAAATCTACATCTTTTTGTATTTGAATACAGCTATTAACGAAATCGCTGTCTACGACTGGGAAAATGAAGATAATTTAAAGAAACTAGGTTCAGAAGAGTTCCTCGGTCGAGGGGTTGCTGAATGGACACTCCGAACTATGCTTATGTCAGGCAGTATTCTTGGCAAGGGCTGCCAAGGCGCCATGAAGCTCGCTCACCGTGGCGAAGACATGGAGAAGAACGCCTACAGACTAGGCGGACACTTGGCTTTGTTATGGCAACTCTATTTAGACGTCAAAGACTTTTACACACATCCAAATTCGTACTCTTTGGTCGGTGCTCCAGTGACCATAGCGTTATGGGAATATCCTTCTGTCTATGGTCATATTTGGGAGTCGAATGTGGAAAAAAGGCCTATTGAGCTGAAAGCTTTGTACTATGCTGTGAGAAGCACAAGGGCTATGGAGTACTTGACGGAACTACTGGATAAAGAACTGGAATTGTTCATGGAATACAGCAAAACTTTTCCGGTGGAAGACGCTAGGACGGCGCTGCAGAAGATGGCCCTTACGATACACAGTGAGACTCTTCAGTATATGGACGATTAAATGATTGTATTTCAATATGTATGAGACATAAAGGAGCGCAAAAAATGCTCCTCGCATTGTGAAGAAACTTAAATTTCGTAATCTTCAGGATTTTAGACGAGTTGTGGAAATGGCGCGCAAATTTGCTCTTTCTAAATTGGAATCTTGACGACAGCTTGGACCCATGGTTGACTAAGTGACAAATGAATCTGCTATAACAGTTTTTTTATGTCTAATCGGCAAATTATTGTATTTTTTTTAGGCAAAAAAGTAACTAAATATAATGTTTCTTTATCATGTTTTATTAATTTGTTTTTTTTTTTTAACTTTATCGAATATAATAAAGTAAGTAAATGTAAGGTCGAGCACTCGCACGAATGTTACATTACAATGTAGGTAATCAGCTGGATACTGGATGCTGGGATTGGATTAAGGCCGTATACAGAAAGAAAGCTGGAAACTTATAAGCGCTTGTCAGCGCTGGTAATCCGCGCAGGAAAATATATGAATACGCGCCGATAAGCACTTAACGGTGCCGACAAGCTTCAACACGCGCTTGTGTATTTTTTGACACACATTTTTGTTGTTAGCGTACAGAGGACATGCGCCCATTTCGGTTTGTTCTCACTAGTTCGATTCATTAGTTCGATCGTCGAACTAGTGAGAATAATTTTTCTCATTTGTCCGACCGTCGAACTAGTGAGAATATTAGTTTTATCGTCGAACTAACTATAACACCTTATAGGCATAGATGCATGTAAGGATATGTACAGTGGACAGCTTCCGGGTGATATGACAATGATTTGTATTACATAATTAAGTACATACTATACACAGCTCAAATAAGATTCTCACTAGTACGACGGTCGGACAAATGAAAAAAATAATTCTCACTAGTTCGACGGTCGAACAAATGAGAAAAATAATTCTCACTAGTTCGACGATCGAACAAATGAATCGAACTAGTGAGAACAAACCCCCATTTCTCACGTGTCTGTGACAATGACACAAACAGGTTGATATAAATAAAGTAAAACAAACATGTAACTACAAAAGTTAAAATCCATTTACTGTTGTAAAAACATAACAGTTAAATAAGTAGGTAACATTAATTTATCTTACAACGTAACTGAAACAATATGATGCAACAATAACGACTTATAACTTAACAGTACCTAAATGCTTGGACATTTCTACTTAATTTCTAAAGGCGTGGACAGACTAACGAAATGTTACATGAATGATTGAATACTTAAATGTCACTTAATTTTATTTTAAGACGCTCTCAGATGTGTTACTCTCTTTATCATTCTAAAAGAATAAAGAAGGACGGCAACAGTGTTGACGGCGTCTTAAAGTAAAGGCGGAAACATACTTACGTGTCGTGGCGCGCCAGAAGAACATCGGTTTCATACATTTGATATGGTTAGAGACATACTTGTATGCCGTGTCGTGCCTGACTGCCGGAAGCGCAGATCTACGCGAGACACAATAGTTTTTAATTGTTTATTAATTACGGCATACAAGAGGTTAAGTGCGGTTTGAATATTCGGCCAGCAATATAACAGAATTCCCATTGTTAGACGGCTTGCGAGCACTAACAGAGCACACAACGAGCACATCTTGCGAAGGTTTGTCCTGTTGGTTATGGTTAGTGACCATACCTGCTAAGCCGGAGGTCGTGGGTTCGATTCCCGCCCAGGACAAACTTTGTGTGATGAGCATGATTGTTTGATCTGTGTCTGTCAGTCAGTATGTATATCAGTTATACAACATGTCCCGGAATAAACGCACACTACCAGGCAGCCCAATTAGAATATTATGTTATAATAATAATACACACACTGAATTTTTATTACTATGTTTAAAACACTGTGTTTTATAATTTTGTTGTACAGATTGTGGGAGAAAATTATAGTCACATAACAAATCTACGCATGCACACAGTCGCACTTGCAGCAGTTTACGTAGTTTTAATTATTTTTGGGATAAAATATTACCTATATTAAAAAATACAAAAATCGATTCAGTAATAATTCTGAACGAATTATTTTTAATTTTTCATAATGTGCATTAATTCAGTTACACATTGTATATTTAAGTATGTGTATCAGTTGTCTGGTTACCATAACACAAACACTGCTTAGCTTGGAATATGATGGCCGTGTTATAGTTGTCCCAAGATATTTATTAATTTATTTATGTGGATGGCGAATTCTTTTATTGCGAGTTACATTTCGTATAAAAATTTCGTAAGTCTGTACACGCCCTAAGCGACATTTATACACGTAGATGAATCAAATTATTACAAGCTTCTGAAACCAACTTTTCCAACCAACCTTGAACCCAATGTTTTAGCACTAAAGTTTAAAATCTATTAAAAACATTTGACATTTTTAGTAGTGCGATTTTCAGTGATCGGGCTTACAAAATAATATTTTGTAGTAGGCCGAAGAGGCTGTCCTTTGGGGCTTTGCTTTGATAATTTGACAATTAAAACTTATCGCTAATCAATCGTTCAGAAATGTTACAATAGTTATTTTTGGCAATATATTTAGCGCCTTACTAATAATCGCTGCATAAAGTTATGACAGGTTTATACGTCAAAAAATGTATGGTTACACAGGCTTTATTCATTGCATAACTTTACACAGTGATTATTAGTAAGGGCATTAGTTTCCAACCATGAGGGCTCCTTGATCGTTTGGCCTGTTTTTATTAGAGCCAGCAAAATGTACGATTAGAGAAATTGACTATTAGGTTCTGTTAATATTTTAAACAAATAAATGACAAAACCAACCACTGTTCGCAAAGGTTCGCAAAATACATACAATCATAGACAAACATAAAAAGATATTCGTTTTAAAAACTGTATTGTGTCACTCTGTAAATTTTACCTACCCACTTCAGTAAAAAATAATTAATTTGAATTCAGCATTACGTTCCGACTTTATCGTTACGATAAGTTTTGAAATCGGAACACGCGTGTCGGTATTAATGTAATTTTAATATTTATCTCGGAATTAATGATTTCAACGAAATTGTTTGAAAATTGAGATAATGTTATGTGTTAAGTTTTTTTTCGAGACCTCAGTTTGTGACCGTGGAACAGTCCTGATTTTTTATTCAAGAATTCCTATGTATGTCAGTATTATCTCCTTTTTTATCAGTCATATTAAATAGGTAATCTATATGTCCTACATTTTCGTACTCCCGGGTAGATTATTTTGCGATAGCTTGTTGCATGACGGCCATTTTTCTTAGATAGTTATTTTGTATTTGTAAATTCTGACTATCGCTCCAAATAATCGTCTTATTTATTGTTACATGTTCTATAAATTTGTACATGCTCATTTTGTGACTACTTATACATTTCAAAAGTTATTTTTGGTAAAAACAATTACTTAAAAAATAAATTAAAATGTAAATATTACTAAAATCTTAGTTTTAACAATATTTACAAGATTGTTTTGTACAACACCTATTTTAAAGAGATCTAATTAATAAACCAAAAACATTTAATTAATTTATACCCATAAATTTAAAAAAGAAAAACTTAAATTTTAACAAACTTGTCGCCTTTACTAACAATAAAAGGTGGTAAAAACAATAAAATGATATGTCTAAACAATTTTTTAACAAATAACAAAACTAGGAAATATGCTACTCAATTCCTTTTAGAAATACCATGACAAAATTTAACAAAGTATTTTTGCTTATTGCAAGACATTATTGCTATTCATAATCTAATATTTATAATTGCTATTTCCCTACTCCAAAAAAAAAAAAATTAAGACGCTTTCGGACCTGCCTCTTTAATTCAGTTGTTGTTAAACTTAGCCAAGTAACAAATGCATTAAATTTTGCATGAGACAGAATATACTTACTTACATAAATAAAAATGTATTGAATTCATAGGGAGAGTGCACAACCCTAGTAGTTAGGTTTGAATGAGGAAAATATAAAGAAAATATAAATATGACTTATTTGCTTACTAATATACTACTTTCCAAGAAAATAATGAAGTTTGTGAGAAAAACAGTTTCACAAGTAAAGTCTGAAATCAACAAACTATCTTGAACAATATGGTAGGTATGTGGACAATGCTTATGGCTTCTCTGATTAAGAAGGAGCTTTTATTTGGGACAATAATGAGCTGAATTATATTAGATAAATACAACTATCACAAATAGTGCCTATAAAGTATAAATCATCTGTTTTATAGTCTCTACGGACTCACACTCACCAAACTCATCAACGTAACTCTTCGCTTTGTTAGCATGTTCCGTGTATAACAATCTAGACCGCTCCACCGCATCAGTTTTCAAAACTTCAGCCTTCAATTGTTCTAAATCAACTTCGGTAACATTCTGTACATTTTCAACTAGTTCATATAAATGTGGTTTTTCATTTAGAGCAAATAAAACTGGAGCACTGACTAATGAATATGAGTCGTTGCCTGATGTGATTTTTTGTACTTCACTGGCCGCTTGCCATGCTAAGCATAGGTGACAGCCGAATTTGTAAGCGTTTTCTTGCTTTTCTAAGTCATGGGAGCCGAGTAATAATGCTCCTTGACAGCCTCTACCAAACAGTGAACCACCGTTGTACATAGATCGTAAAGTCCACTCTCTTACCGGAGAACCTAACACATCTTTCACTTCCAATGGTAAAGTATCACTACAAATCTCATGTACGTCTGATAGTTTAACCGCTGGTTTGCCAGGTATTGGCATGTTTTGTGCGTCTCGCTGCCCATAGAACTCCCCTTCGCTCACATCTCGTAGTGCGGTTGATATTAAATATGATAAGTCCTGATTTTTCAACCGAGCGAGCATTCCGTTAGCAGTAACAAGTAAATAGTCTCCAATAAGGATGGCTATTTTGTTTGCAAATATAGCTGTGTCGGAGTTTTTGTTTCGGTCACTGGGAGCTATATTTAGTAAGCCTCGGTGCACGTAGTGGCCTGTTCTGATCATTTCAGTGAGTTCTGCAAGTATGCGTTGGTTTTGTGTTACCGTGCTGGTTAGGAGGGAGGTTGGCGGGTTTGCTGCTTTCGATAATAGTAGGATTATAAGTCCCCATGGTTGTAAGTTGTTGTGTTCGTTGTGTAGGAGCATTTTCGCTGTCTTTACTATAGGATGGTTCATTCCAACCTGGTGAAAAATATTTAATTTTATTAAAATGTTCTTTATTTCAACTACTTAAGGTTTAATTTAGGAATAGCATAGTTAAATTTCGCATACAGTTACTAATTTGATTCTAATAGCTATTTCAATAGGTATAAGTATACTTAGATCACTTGCAACATTATCAGTTCCTTAACTATCATTTCCTTATCTTGTAGATAATTTTATTAATGTTAATGACCAAATATTGGTTAGATTTTATATTTTAGACATAATTTGAGGTCATTGCAGACCTCTACATAGGAAGTAAACAAACATTGACCCTTCAAGAACATGTATAACTTGTTAAAACACTTTAATAAGTTGTGCTACAGGAAATAACCTTGCTAATCACATGGTCAAATACAAAACACTAACATTGTTACATAATATTTAATTTTATGACAGAAAGCTTTGTTTATTGAGCTTTTACTGAATTTTTACTATGTTTATATACTATTTGGATGATAATAAACACAATATCACATATTTTTAATGAATATTTCAAACGTAAAAACAGATACTTGATACTTACAACTGAGCGCAAATGCATCGCTAAATTGGCAAATTCGTCGCTCAATAGCCATCGCAAGTTCATAAAAGACGTCGGATATCCTACTATCTTCTCTGCTTCTCTGATAACTTTGCCCCATTGAGCAAGAGGAGGACGAAATACGATGTCTTCCGGAGTCAAGCTGGTCATGGTGGATTCAACACGAATTTGTTGCGATAATAACGCCGTGCGGCGCAAATGGCGGATAAGGGCGTACGACATGATCACTGAATTTATTATTAAAAGCCTTTTTTTATTATTGTCACATAAAAATTAAACGTAAAATTAAATTTTAAAACTCAACCTCGCGCAATGCACTGCACGCACAGTGGATATTATGTCATTCTTTACTTTGACATTATCTAGGGTCGTTCAGAAACGTCGAACATTTCTGAACACGAATTGTCAAGAAAGAAATAACTCACAAAATCTTTTATTTTTCTATACATTCAAACATTCAGATTTATTTTCAAGTTTTCTGTGTAAGTGAAACAAAATGGATGACTTTTCTGAAGTTTTAATGGTCAATTTAATCAATTTTAAAAACTTCCTGTTCAGTTTCTGAACGAATCAGAATTAGATTGTTCGTAGAACCTTTTACCTTCTTGGTTTGTGCTATCAACCTGCATCTTTATCCGACCGGATAGAGTTAGGTAATGTGTTATTATTCTGAATATTGTTGTTAAGTAATTATGAAATTGCGTCATTGCTCTAAAGGCCTAAATGTTCGTTGCAATTATAGCGAGAGTGAGCGCAATTTGAGAAGCATTTGTTTTTTTGAGAGGGCGCTAGTGGCGCACAGTTAACATCGACTCCGTATTTGAAAAACGTAATTAAATAGTAATTGCTCATTAATTGATAATTTGTTAGTGTAAAAGTGTCCAAAAAGTGACTATTGACGCTAAATAGTGTTATCTCCGAAAAACTCAAGTGTAGTGTGACAAAATATACAATATACGTGCAGTGTTTACAAAGCAAATAAATCAGTGACACAGGCGTAAGAAAAAGACTTAACCCGCCTTCACGACATAATAACACCAAAGGCTACAGGTACAATAACTTAATTCTACTAAAAACCCCATTAATCACATGAAGTGCGAATTGAGATCGTTAATTTTCAACATTTTGAATTTGTAGTCTAATAGACTCATCAAAACTGAGTAAAGTGACATCTATTTACCAAACCATTAATACGGTGTAAAAGACATCTAGTGTATAATATCAGTACTACGTACACAACTATGGACGAAATCAATCATGTCACTGTCAGACGCGCGCGAGCGCACTCAAACTCCGACAACTTGGATGAAACTTTTGTTTATCACACACTAGATGGCACTGTATGTAGTATGCCAGACATATCAGATGATGATGATATTGATTTAATTGCTCAGTTAAAGAAAACTATTGATGACCTCACCAATAAACTCAACAGCGCAAATGGAGAAATTGACTCATTAAGCTTAGAAATTGAAAAACTTAAAAAAGAGAATGAAAATCTTACTCGGAAAAGCTTGCTGTACAAACAAATAGCTACTAGCCCATTAAAATCTCCTACCATAACCCCAAAAAAACAAGGGATTAAGTGCTCAAAACAAATGGGATACGTAAGTAAACAAACACAGACTGATTCTTATGTAGTAGTCAAAAATAAGGTCTCAAAAAAATCACCAACATCTACACAAAAACCAAGATCCGAACAAAATACCCCAGAAAAACAAGTGATTAAATGCCCAAAACAAACAGGATTTATAAGTAAAGAAACACAGACTGATTCTTATATAGTAGCCAAAAATAATGTCCCAATAAAATCACCAACACCTACACAAAAACCAAGGTCCGAGCAAAATACAACAACAACCAGTAAAATATGTATTCTTAGCAATAATAAGGAAAACAAAATCCTTTCGATTTTAAATACTACTCTGCAATTCAAATCAGAGATATGCCACTACTTAATGCCACACCTTACGATGGACCAAATTATGCTCAATGTAGAAACCAAACTGAAGTCATTTACTATGAACGACTTCTGTATTATCTTTATAGGAGAAGAAGACATCAACTCAAACTCAAGTGACTACCCTAATTTGATATATAGTATACGAACGTCTATAAATAAAATTCAACATACAAATATTATTATTTGCGCACCGACATATAAATGTGGCAACTACACTAATATATTTAATGGGAAGATTGAATATTTCAATAGTCTACTATGTCATGATATATTCACCCACGAACATGCTTACTTTCTCGACTCAAACATGAACCTGACCTATGACTATAAAATGTTCTATAGACGTAGCGGAAAGCTCAATAATACTGGCATGCGAACAATTATTCAAGATTTAAATGAAATTTTGCTCGATATCAAACGTTTTTACGCTGACTCAATAGACTTAAACAATATGACACAAGAGAATGTAAATAACTTGACTCGACATATTGATAACCAAAAAGGAACCAAAATGGCAGGAAACCAAGAAAATATAACAGAATTTTTTCGTGACTAAAAATGTTTGTGTTTTGCATCAGAATATTGCCGGGTTATTAAACAAATCCGACAATCTCACAATATGCTTAGATGAGCTGTTATCAGAAAAGGGTGTAAGTGTAGATATACTGTGTGTAACTGAACACTTCATCATGACAGGATACGAGTCTTATCTAACTATACCAAACTATCAACTAGCGGCTTCGTACTGCAGGAAAGAAAGCAAGAGAGGTGGAACATGCATCTTGGTTAGAAATGGACATAATTTTATCGAATTAAAGAAGATATCGAACATATCAGAACCCGGAGTATTTGAATGCTGCGCGATAGAATTGCCTAATTACAACATTGTCCTCGCATGTGTGTATAGGGTTCCTAAGATAACAAACTTTAACGTATGTATGAACAAGTTACAATCCCTCCTGCAGGAGTTAAATAAGAAATCCCATTATAATATTGTCATTGCAGGGGATTTCAATATCGACATTTTAAAAAAGAATGCTCATACAATTGAATTTGAATGCCTATTACTTAATTATAATTTACAATTAGCTCTGAATCAGCCTACACGCCTGAAAAGTAAAACTTGTATTGACAATATTGCTCATAATTTTCGCAAACCATGTAAGGTCGAAGTCTTAGAACTTGCTTTATCGGACCATACGGCACAAATAATGACGTTTCCAGTACAAAAAAAATGTAAAATTAAATACTGGCAGGTCATAAAACGTGACTACTGCAATGAAAATATGTCAAAATTTAAAAATTGCTTAGACAAGTTATCGTTTTCTGACATTTACAAAACTAATGATCCTAATGTAGCGTACAAATCCTTTTTTGACATATTTTCGTTATTCTATAAATTGTGCTTTCCCGAAAATACTGTTAGAATTAGCACGATAAGAAAACCAAAATGGGTTTCACGTGGTGTAAAACTCTGTAGTAAAAAGAAAAGACAACTTTTATGGCAATATAGACTTAAACCAAATGAAACTAATAAGAGAAATCTAACTTGTTATTCAAAAGTATTTAAAAAAATTGTAAGGCTTACCCAAAAGGCACAGAACAATTATGCAATAAATATGTCCGAAAACAAATCAAAAACGACTTGGAAAATTATAAACAACTCAAAATTCAATATTCCGAAAAATTGTATTGACAAAATTTGTTTACAAAATGACGTCATCACTGATCCAAAGGCTATTGCAGATGCTTTTAATAATTATTTCATTGACAAAATTAACCCTGTAGCAGGATCTGGGAACAATGCGGCATCCCTGATATCAAAAAGAAAAGATTCCTTTTTTCTCGCCCCATGTCTACCAATCGAAGTGTTTAAAATTATAAAACAATTGAAGAATACAAATAGTGTGGGACATGATGGGGTATCGACAAAAGTTTTAAAATTTGTAGCGGGAGAAATATCACCGCATCTTAGCTATATAATTAATCTTTGCATCGAGACAGGTGTTTTTCCCGATGCACTAAAAGTATCAATAATTAAGCCACTATTTAAAAAGGACAATAGAGAGCTTATGCAATTTTATAGGCCAATATCTCTTATTAGTATTATTGCTAAAGTATTTGAAAAGCATTTATATAAGCAACTGTATACTTACCTCGAGAGAGAAAACATTCTCACTAATGAACAGAAAGGGTTCAGAAACGGTAAAACTATTAACTTGGCAATCTACGATTTTTTGTACTATGTCATGCAAAAAGTAGATTGTAATATACCTGTATGTACGATTTTCTGTGACATGACGCAGGCCTTTGACCACGTCCGGCACGACATATTGATTGATAAATTGGAAGCATACGGTATAAGAGGTAATGTTTCAAACCTTGTTAGATCGTATCTGAGTAACAGAACACAATTTACAGAAATTTCAGCAGTAAATAAAAGCAAAAAACAAGAAATTATGTACAGATCAACGGAACGCGTAGTTAAATTCGGTGTACCCCAGGGCACTGTCGTCGGCCCGTTATTTTTTATATTATATATTAATGACCTACCCAAAAGCATCGATCACCCTATGACACTTTTTGCCGACGACAGTACTATTACAATAGCTTGCAAGAATAGGGACACATATGAATCCGATATTAATAATTCCATAGAATCTATGATAAAATGGTTGGAAAACAATAATCTCAAGATTAACTTGGGAAAAACTAATATTCTGCACTTTGCCCAAAGATCATACATACCAAATGTAAATGTTCAGTATTGTAACAACAACATAGATAAAGTGAACATGATCAAATTTCTTGGAGTAACTATTGACGGCAAATTGGATTGGAAAGCGCATACGGAAGTATTGAGCAAAAAAATTAGTAATTCCGCATATGCACTGTATAAATTAGCCCCCATCTTAAATACAAATGCACTGCTAACTGCTTATCACGGCTTAGTGTCCTCTAACTTGAGATATGGGCTCATTTTTTGGGGAAATTCTACAAATAAGGGTATAATTTTCAAAACACAAAAAAGGTGCCTGAGGGTTATGTTTGGACTTTGTACTACAGAGAGTTGCAAACCATTTTTTAAAAAATATAAAATTTTAACCCTTCCTTCCATGTACATTTTAGACACCATTATGTTCGTCAAATGTAATCCACACTTGTTCCCTTTAGTGTCAGATAAAGTTGTCCGAAATAGACGTGACAATAGTAAGCTCTGTATTCCGAGATCCAGGACGTCACTAATGCGAAAAAGTATATTCTGCATGGCGCCAATTCTATATAATAAGTTGCCAAAACATTGGAGGGAATATAGTACCGAAAAATTAAAAAATACATTAAAAAGCCTTCTGTGTGAGAAAGTCTATTACAGCACTGACGAATTCCTAATTGACAAATTAATTTGACTTGTATAATGTAAATGACATCCTAACTTTTATTAATACTTGATTTGACATTTGATTATTTTATTTTGTAGTATTTATTTATGATGAGCTTATGACATTATAATTATTGTACCTTTTAATTTTATGCTCTAAATAGGATTGTTAAAATGTGTGTAATGTAATGGACTCTAAATTCAATTATAATGCCGTCTAGCGTCCGGTATCTCATATTTGTACGCCGTTCAGGCAAAACATGACTGTCGGATAAATTTAATAGAACATCTTGCATGCGATATGTGTGTATACTCATGTTTTGGACAAATAAAATTATCTTTATCTTTATCTTTATCTTTTTTTTGACATCGGAATGTTTTGTTATGTAGCTGGCTTGCAGCCGTTGTAGGAAGTATCTTACATAACCGTTTTATATCTACGTAATTGGATACACCTAGTTCCTATTTACGACTTCTGGGGAGTTCAGTTTTAGAAAAGTAGAAAGGTATAAGAAAATACTCGTACCTATGTAGTTCTAAAACTATAAGGTAGATTTCAGAGGCGGATTAAGTGTCGAGAGCGCCCTATGCAAGAACCCCATCGGCGCCCCTCTAGAACCCGTTTTTTTGTAAGCCTTTTCTGACCCACTGCTAGGCAAGGACACTTCTCAAGCTCTTTCAGGTGTTCTGTTACCGGATTCCATTGGCCCTGGCACCACTAGCTTCAGTCCACGACTCTAAAACCCACTCATGTTCCTTCGGTCGCCCTTCATGTTCCGGGGCCACGGTAACAATAGGGTATTACACTCTTTTTTTTTAAGTATTTCAAATAACTCCTACAGTACTAAGAAACCACAAAAAAAATCCTAAATTTTTATTTAAACGCTAAGTACCCTAAAACGCATTTAAAAATTGTATTTTCAAAGGAGACAATTTTTTTTGGTCCCACTATTAAACGGTTACGTTTATTAATAATTTTACGCATGAAACAAGTCATCACCTTATTATAACTAACCCACTAAAAATTATATAGATATCTAACGGGAATAATGAAATAATAGTAAAAAACTATTACGGAAAAATGCATGTTGAGGAGCGTTTTTACATTTATTTCAACGTGAATTTAAATATATTATGTGAAACGAAACGTACCTAATTAACATTCCGTTGTAGATGCTCTGTGGTACAGTTTCAATCAGTTTGACACTGACAGACTACATTATTAAGCTAAGTTCATACGACCGCGCGAAACCGCTCTGTACCACTAACCGCGCGGTACAAGACCAAAGTAAGCAGCAATTATCGTAGACATTACCGCGCGTTCTACGTTCGTTGAAAAGCATTCTTGCATCCTATTTTAAGTGAAAGACTTTCATTTAAAATAGGATGCAAGAAAGCTTTTTTATTGTCTTTGTCATTTTCTGCGACGACTCAGCCTTCGGTATAAAATCCATAAGCAAATTGCCCCCTCCTCAAGCAACATTGACATCCGGACTGGTATGCACATCATCATGCGAACGCCTCAGACCCTGTCCAGGAGGGCGAATTCGCCGCGATTCTCTCGCGCGTAACACGCGCGAGTGTTGCGTCCAGAGTCTACGCGTATAGAGCGTACGTACGCGCGAGTCGTATTTCCTTCTCTTTCTCTTTTATACGTGCACTCGGTCTGAAATTCGCGCGAAATCTGGACGCAACAAGGCGGCCCTAGTATCTCGCGCGAGTTTATTAGTCGCGCGATGCTTGTGGACGCGATGTATTGGTGCCTAGTATCTTGCCTACCCGCGAGTGAATTCGCGCGAGTCGAATCGCGGCGAATTCGCCTTCCTGGACAGGGCCTCAATCAACCACGCGGCGACGCGCGGCTTCTCGCGGTCATGTAAACTTAGCCTAATAGTTTCCAACAGTTTTCTAGATAGTCAGATAAGTGCTTCTTCTGTTCTTTTCGTATTTTTATTCAATAGATGTTAGAAAAATGGCTTCTGGAGATACAGTGCATAATATATAAAGCTGTTGTAACAATTGTACAGCTCGATTTCAACGAAATGTGCAACAACTTTACTTATAAAAGCATTGGCGTCCACAGTAAAAGAATAATCGAAAAAAAATCACACCAAAGCCAGGTTTTTATGTCATTTACACCTATATTATTATTGAAAGTGCACTATTCTAACATAAAATACCTAGGAAACCTATTCACTCATTAAATAATCGCTCTTGTGAGATTTTAGGTCATTATGAGAGTCATGTTTTGACTGTCGTATTTCCCAGTATTCCGGTTACTTAGAGTTTTGCTAATATTGCCACTGTAATCTAGAGATTATAAGGAATAAACTAACGTGCATTTCATTAATAAATGCCACAATTTGTGGTGGGCCTAATCCCCGAACAAAAAAAATTGTCTCCTTTCGCGCGGAAATTTCCAAAAACGGAAGACGCCGTGGGCGTGGTTTTGCTTTGGGGATATGACGTCCTTACGTCATGTTAGTAAACAAATTTAATGCGCTTTGACACTTTACATCATTATTATTGTTTCTATCTCAAAAATTAGTTACTGTTCGACTTACCGTTGGTGTGCGTTCCGGAATGCAAGAACACAAGTGTGAAAACATCGGAATAATAATTGTAAATTCTAGTGTTAACTGATTCAAATTTAAGAAAAACTTAGTTAAAAGTTGTGGGAAGAGTATTCCAACTATTACACCATAAAAACCCGTTTGTACTTTAGTAAATATCACTTTGATGTAAGTACCTATGTGCATTAGCCATCTAAAATATCTTTCACAATAACTTCCATGAAAAAGTATATTTTTATAATAAAGATCGTATTTGGAGGTTATAAATAAAACAAATAGTGACGTCTAGTTGACACTGTTGACAGTCGACAGCTGTCACTGTCTATGGCTGCTATTTCGTTGTGTTCAAGAACAGATAAAAAAAACTGAAAACTTTGAATTGAATTAAAAAATGTATTTTCTAGTTTTATGAACTAAAACTAACACTGTTCGGCTGCTTTTTGCATAAGCTACCTCAATAATATATTTTTAGATTTTTTCTCTTATACAGTGTAATACCCTATTACAACTATTCCGCAACCCCGGCAGGCATTGGCCTTAGAAAGCCCCTTCACGTGCTGACTGCTCTTTGAGACGCGCGTAGAACTAAACGCCCCGTTGACACGGGCCTTGTCCTAGTCGGGCGGCGAGCTATCCATCACTCGCCGTCCGGAGACCCGCACCTACGGTGGCCCCTGGGTCTACGCCTGAGTTCCTGTCCGGGGCGTGAGGCTTGACGCTGCCTCACGCGCGCCGCCTCCTCCAGCATGACTGCTTCGCAGAAGGAGGCGACGGTTTCCCATTCAGTCTCGCCACGGAGCATGGCCTAGACCAGCACCGGGCGAGAGAGGTCACCGCCGCCGCGCCGATCGCCTTTGCGAGGATACGGCGATGGCTCGCCCAAGCGGGGCACACTTCCACCGTATAACAGTGGGGTTTGAGAAGTCGGAAAGAACCCAACATAACCTTCTACTTTCCCCAGACATAAGGTTTAAAAGAGGATTTCCTCATGAGATAAAAAGGGCTGAAGCTTTGGAGGTTTGTAATATGTTATGTCCAAAGTCTCTAAGCTTACGGTTGATGCGAGGACATTGCATACCAACTTCTATTACAAAATTAAGAAATGCAGGAATAGTCAAGAATTAAATTGCACCTATAAATAAATAAATAGTTTAAGATTCGCAATTTATTAAATAATCGTTTAAATTGTGGTAGGTATGTACAGTTAGGCCTACTTCTGAAATACCTATTATCGTTCATATTATGTAAGGCATTTTTATTTTCGGGCGCGCGCCCCCCTGAATCTTGGCGCCCTACTAGGCACGTGCCTCTTTTGCCTTAGGGTTAATCCGCCACTGGTAGATTTCTTAATTTAAGTTTTTTCACAATAAAGTTTCAATTTCATGTCTTCACGCAAAAACCGCGCCATGACGTGGAGTTGCGGAAACAAGCCCGCCATCGCCATTTCATACAAAATGCATAATGTAATCAAATTATGCTATGAATCACGGGAGCAATGCAGTACCTATTTAAAACAAACAAATTTTGGGATCAATAAAAATTATGTTATAAATATTTTTAAACGTTGCATATTGGGAATTTCTTTAACAACTCTAGCCTTTTCTCCCAACTACGAGTATGTTTGGGCCGGTTTCCAGCCTAACCGGATTCAGTGGATACCAGTGTTTTACGTGGAGCGACACCATATAACAGAATAAACCTCCACGACCGACGACGTTAAGGTCTCAGCACACATCGGAATCGGAAAGGGATCGTAACCGTATCGCCTTTCGCCTCTCTGTCAACCAGGCGTCAACCTAACGTATGCAGTCACGTAACGGAGTGTCAGCAGCAAGCGCCTGTACGCCAACTCGGCTACGAATAGGCATCACCGCGCTTACAGTGTGTAAGTGTGTAGTGCAGTGATGTCCAAGACAAACTTTAGAAAGTACATAATTAAAGGAATTGAAAAACTGGCCAAATACGAGTCGGACTCAAACACGAAAGGTTTCGTACCATTATGGGAGCCTCCCTTAAAAATAAGTATTTTATTTTATCTTAGTATTTGTTGTTATTGCGGCAACTAAAATTTATCATTTGTGAAAGTTTCAAGTTATTGCTATTGCAGTTCTTGAGTTACAGCCTGGTGACAGACTGACTGGTGGTACAGTACAGCGTACAAACAGCTAAGTCTTAGTAATAGGGTCCCATTTTTACCCGTTGGAAACGGAACACTAAGAAGCAACTTTGGTACTTGCCCGGATTCCAAGTTCCCAACCCATGAAGTTTTTCATTTCATTTTCTTTTACATGACATTAGTGGTGCCTTAACGTGTGGGTCATCACATATATTATAGTAAATGCGTTTATAAACATATAATATGACGTACATAGACAATAGACGTGGAACAATAAATAATAATAATAATACCCCCACCGTCGTATCAGTCGTCGTTGCAGCGTTGTCGTCGTGGTGGGGCTTGCGTGCTCCAATGAACCCCAGGGCTATGCATATGGCGGTAGAGTTTTACTAAAGTAGGTCTAGGGTTAGGAGCCAGACCAAGGTTGCACATGCCGAGGCTAGGGGAATGCACTAGTCGTTATGCCAACTCTGAGTACTAGGGGACCTCCAGTTATAACTACCATTGCAACAGTGAACGCAGGGCCTTGCTGTGGTCGACTCTATTATCCCTAGCTACTCCTGACAAGATCTTAATAATAATATATCTTTTTCTCCCCTTCACAAAGGTTCATAATAGATATAAACGAATTAGACAAGAGACATTTGAAAAAAAAAGTGCGGGCCATGTAAATTGCTTTAGGCAAGAAAGGAACTTGCAACAAGTTGCGCGTACCAGAGTCCCACGCACATAAAATAAACGGTCAACGGATAAAAGCCAAGAAAAAGGTTAAAATACTATGTTATAAATAAAACCTCTAAAAAGAACCCATCAAAACAAAAAACTTTTTAAACGCACAAGCATATCAGCGGAATCGGTCACGATCCGCAATAATGACGGCCACTGAATGACGCCATCATAAATACAGAGCAGCCAGCTTTGAATGCAATTAGGTATTTCATTTTAGATTTTATCTCCACCCCCATATGAACGCATCGCTAATAAATATCAAGTACTGAACGAATGCTTCTACACCGACCAATCACGTGTCGGCGCGCCATAATTCAAAAATAGAAGGGTCAGGGAGGCCGCTGGCTAAGACGGTGGCTCGTCCGTAGCAATTAAAAATAAAAGCAATCTATAATTTGTTGGCAGTTTATGGTGGACCGTACCTGCGGCCGCAAAACGAATAAAATGAACGCCATTTGCATTTTGATCAGTGCATTTCTGATTGAGTGAGGTCCGCACACTCGTTTGTTGTCGATTGTATGTGTTGCGGATGATGGGCCAAGTTTTTTTGTACGATTCTCATGTTTTTTACTGATCTTTTTCTTTTACTTGTATCGGAAAGCACATAGAGCCCCCTGACTAATCTATTCCCGTTCGATTATCCAACTATGGGATCAAGGTCATATTCTCAGATCCTGGGGGTCATGGACCTTGTGTGTGACCCCTCCTTGGAACGGGGTCTAGGTCTATCACTTAAAATTTTATAATCGATTTGGGGGACATATATTGGGGATTATGTAAGCCGACTAGTACCTCCACTATATTACCCCTATTTATAAGGCTTGGAACTGTAACCACCTTTGATGAAGGTGACAAAAGTGCTTGACCATTTTTTTTGATATCTGCTGCGCACTTGGCTAGTTTTAATTCAGATTGGCTACAGATTGAAATTCGGTTATAAGAATATAGCTACTCATATAAACCCGTTAAACCCAAGAAAATTATGAAAAGGCACTTTAAACACTTGGTGCTTGTTTATTACATACTGCCAGTATTTATTATCAGGTAGTAATAGCCTATCATATACTCGTCGACGAAATAGGGTATTAAAAACACATTTACATACTGAAAATCTTATAAATATGCATAGAGCAATTTTTGTATTAAGACAAACCTTAATAACGAGGTTTCGACCCAGTAAATTACTCCTTACGTTACCGCCGAGTGCCGACCAACCATCGCCAATCCTATGCATTTAAAACCAATTTAGTTTTATTAAAGATAGAAAGAGATAGAACGCCTGATTGAAGACGTTAGAAAAGGATAGAATCACTAACTACTATAGCAGTGATTTGGGTTACAAAGCGTGAAAATATTATTTGGAAAATTTGATCGAAAATTGGGGGAAGGTAATGAGAATAGAATGTCGATTTTTTATGGTTCGTTGATGTTATAATTGGAATATTAGATAAATAGTCCCCACGTTTTAGATTTATAAACGTTTTGTAAAAAGCGTTTAATATAGATATAATTTTCCCCCCTTAAAGAAAATAATTCTTTAATTTGCAACACTGTCGGGTACATATTCTGTTTTGTTTTCTAAAAGCTCACGGTACGGGCGCGAACTCTTGATGCCTGGTCCTGAATGGAGTTTTTAATGAACGTCTTAAAAATAATATAATGAGTTACATAGGCTACGGCCGGTTCGGCAGGATTTGAGCGCTTTTGTTATTTAGTTCAACGACCCCGGTGTGTTTTTAGTAATTAAAAAAGCACTTCTTCTTGTTTTGTTTTGTTTTTGATCTTCAAAGTTTTAATGGACGATCCATATTGCTTGTGAATATTTTTTATGAGTTATCGATGTTCGAGATTAATTTAAAATGTTTAACAAATTAGGGGCGTGAATGGCAACTCATTTTGGCTGAGGTATCTATTGCAAAAGTCTCATAATTACATTTACTTATGTATATAGTGATGATAAGACCTGATGATAATCCCTACCACCTTGGTGGGGACATTTCATCAGGTGGGCCTGTGTTTGCTTACAGTATGAGAAAATTAAGATTAATTTCTTAGTTCTCTAGGACCAAGCGCAGTGCTAAGGTAATTGGGATTTGTCGGTAGGAATTTTCGAAAATGGTTTACCTATTCTAGAATTTCCCACCTCACGCATTTCACGTTGATGAATGATCATTTTATGAATTGTTCTGACCTAACCACTTCATAAAATTATCTTCTTTAAGGTCTAGATATCATGTATGTAGGTACCTATATCAAAATCGAATATATAAACTGACTGATTAATATATAATATATAAACGCGCTGCCGAAACCGCTGTTCCTAGAGATATGAAACTTGGAGACTGTATTCTTTGTGAAGAGCATAGTGGCTACCTACCACTACGAAAGGATTTTTAGAACTTCGACAAAGTTTGGCATCTACGCGGGCAAATCCGCGGGCGAAAGCTAGTAACCTATTAAATTCTTCTTCCAAATAATTTCGTTTAAAATTTACATAAATATTAATAGTCATTTTTTGTTGACACTCGACAAAATGGCGGTCAATAATTATAAAACACCCGGCGGCCATGTTGTAATCTGTTTAAATACTGCTGCGGGCAGTATGAGCTATTTAAATTAAAGTAATTATTAGTGGGCCTTTTGTTTTGTAGTCTGGTATTATTATGTTTGGAATAAAGCAAGGACAGCTGCATGGTTAGAAGCTAATTTTATCTTTCTACAAACTATGTATTTATACGTAAAGTAATATCTAGGTAGCTACCCCTTTTTACAAAAATTGTATAGTTTACAATCTGTGTTGCGGTATCACCTACAACTTTTGTTAATACTCCTCTCTTGTAGGTTCTCCTTCCTCAATAAATGAGCTAACTCAAAAATATTTTTTGAAATCGGACCTGTAATTGCTAATGCGCCTTCAATCAAAGCTTAATATAAGTTTATGTATAGAGCAGTGCCGTAACCGTAACTAGCCTTTTAAGCACCTGGTGCGAGCTTTCAAAACTGCGCCCCTGAAAGGATACTAGTCTGGTCATTTCTGCGTCCCTCCATGGTCTGCGCCCTGTGCTTGGGCACTGCTGGCACCGCCCTAGTTACGGCACTGGTATAGAGATAGAAACGGAGTAGACAAAATGGCTAAGGCGCCCGCCACTCATGGAAGAGGTTGTGTTGGCTTCGAATCCGGGCAAGTACCAATGAGGCTCTATCAATTCATATGTAAGTACTTCCTTAAGTTTATCTTTGACATCCTGTGCATCGGAAAGCTCGTAAAGCAACGGTCTCGATTGTCATTTGTATAACGTTGTTACCGGTAGTCGGGAGTCAAGAAATCTGACTAGTTTGACGACTGTGTCATATTTATATCAACGCACAACCCAAACCGCTGTTCCTAGTCATGCAACTTGGAGGGTGTGTCATTTATGAAGAGTTAGTAGTATCACTAAGCAAAGATTTTGGGTTTTTTCCCCCTTAAATGGATAAAATTAGGATGCGGTTTTTTTTCGACACCCAAAGCTCATCATCATCTTCCTAGCCTTTTCCCAACTATGTTCGGGTCGGCTTCTAGCCTAACCAGATTCAGCGGGATACCAGTGTTTTACGTGAAGCGACTGCCTAACAGACCTGTAACTGGGCGACACGATACCTCTTGGTTAGACTGGTCAGACTTTCCGGCTTCCCCGTAACGACTGTCAAAGTTCTACGAATGACCGGGACTAAACTAAACTTTAGAAAGTCTTGTACATCTGAATTGAAAAAGTCACATTGGTACTTGCCCGGATCGAACCCACAACCTCTTACACGAGAGGCGGGCGCCTTATCCACTGGGCCATCACGACAATATTTCGATACCCAAAGTTAAGGCAAAATAATGATTATACACGTCTTGTTCATTGAATAGCTAATTAAGTCTGGGTTTCGATTTGTTTCAGCGTCATTGTAAAAGAGTACCAGTCCTCGAGGTAGGTCAGTTATTGCTATTTTTCGTGATACGAAGTATTTTCTTTGTCACTCTTAAGGGATATAGTAAGGACAGCAATGGATTTGAGAGCGTCTTACAATAGGGATGACGACAGCATTAAAAAAATGGCATTCTGTTTAGTCCGTCTGATAGATCGGCCAAAAATACGGGACACGTATTTTTTGCTTGATCAAATTAATAAAAAAATATAAACATAAAGAGCAACAAAGTTTCGGAGTGGGGCTTTTGACGTCACCGTCCTGCAAAATATGTATCTGATCGTGACGTCATTAAACACACTGTATCTTCGTCATTCTTCGTTTACGAAAAAAAAAACATGTCCAAAATTTTTTGATAATCTATCAGACGGACTAATTACTTTTTTTTGTCGTCTCGCCTATTGATGGCGTTAAAATATTTGGGGATATGTCGGACACTTATCGACAAAAACCACGCGGTTCCTCCTGCTACCATCGGAAGTCCAGTATACTCTTGATCCGAATCCCCGACTGAATCTTACTTATCCCTTCATCTGGCCATTGGTGTGGTTGTCGACCAGGCCAGTTGAGTGAACCACAACAATATCACAGATCAAACAACAAAATGACAGTGATCATAAGGGTGAATTTCGGGTGGCAGTAATATGACACCGACAATAATGACAGCTGTCAGATTGACATTTCGCCAGACCACAGGTGAGCCCTCATTTATCACTAGTCTCTTAAAAGTATTCTTAATCTGAATATAGGTCTCAAATTTATTACCTGACAGTTCACCTCATCTCCTTAGCCCATACAAACGTAAAAACCTATTGATATTTATTATTAAATAGACTTTAAAAAGGGCTAACAATGAAATTTACTGCGTTACTTCACAATTGGGTTCGTCCGTCCGTTCGGCCGGACTTGCTTCGTCGGAGTTGATCGTCAAAGCGCGCATTAGCGTACAATGTGCGGTGCGCGCGCGCATCTCAGCGCTTTGATCGTGCCGCCATTAAAAAAATACATGCACACTTTTTTTTTTTGAGATGATAGTGTGTTGACTTTGTTGTTTATAAGTGTTTTTAGTTTGGCAGAGGTCGTGAATTTTTTGAGTACTAACCTTACTGAATTTGTTCTGTCTGTCCGAATTCTTGTGTTCATGCAAAACGTCCCATTAAAAAAAATATGATCAGTTTGTCTTGAATTATAAAAAATTCTGCTTTAGATAAAAAAAAATTGTTTTCCCCAGATGTTCCCGTGTTTTAATCATAGCAACTTTAGTGATTTAGTATAGAGATAGATGGACCATGGAGAAGGACATAGGATACTTTTAACACGCGACTTCGTATGCGTTCCATGCAATCACTGCCATTTTTTTATTATGTCAAATATGTCGACGGCCCTTCTGCAATGCTATTCTGAACATTAATTTCGTAAAATCTTTTCTATTTAGTATTCTTAAAATGAAGTGAAAAGAATTACCCTGAGTCAGTGTTTTGATGATGTGCAAATCACTAGTATTTTTAAAAGTCACTTCACTTCGCTCGGCCTAAATTTCATCTTGAGAATAACCATAACAACTACAAGCTTAATTAAAACCGAACTGCAGTGCAGTGTCATTCAGTAAGAAATCGCGTGCGAATACGATTTCGATCTCATTCCCGATTTCATTTTGTACAAATACAAATCGTTTATTTGCATAACACAGGTTTATAAGATGTTACAAAAAATGTTTGAGGTACACTGTATTATAACCGTATGAGGTGTGCAAATATATTTGGTCCACATTACATAGATCCATTTTAACATTGTTCTTATTAAACTCTGTGAATATAATATGTAACTCACCTGAATTGAAAAGTATTAAATAATTGGTATACAATGTCAAATTAGACAACTTTTCACTAAAAATTTACCCACGTTCTCATTGAGTAGCGCTAGCGTAGTTTTCATTGGGTTACAGAATTCCTAATACTGTTTTCACCGCGGAATCAGAAGTGAGCACTGAAGTGAGTTCTTACATAATAGCATTACTGGTGACTTGCGAGATGACTTTCGAAGTGGGTGTATCTGTTTAGAATAGCACTGCTGATCTAAACACCGGCTCTAAGATATTTGCAATGCCAGAAATCTCGCATATGCCTTTACATTTCAGATATAAAGATACAGGACGTATTCCTGTAACCGAATTTTCCAGTAATAAATTTTTGTTTTATTTTATTTAGTTTAGTGTGATATTGCTATTGCTTTACGACACTCGTAAATTACTTAAGTACTTCACAACTGATTTGTCTGACAATGGCGTCGATTTACATATTACCAAACTAAATTAAGTTCGGTGCATCTTTGAAAAAGGACAGAAGACAAAATATAACAGTCCTGTCAACTTGAGGTACTCTATAGACATTTTAAAATTGGCTGTCAAATTTGACAGTTAGCCCTGTCAAATTATCTAGCTAATATTTATTATCTGTCCTTAAAAGAGATAATAAAAAATTCCTTTTTAAAAAGAGATAGATGCAATAAACTTAAATTTAGTTAAGTTTATTAAACAAGGGAATCAGCTCCAATATCTTCTGCCTAACTTTACCATACTACTCGTAGGTTAAGATCGGCTTTTAGTTTAACCTGTAACGGAGCCTAACCCGGCTTCACGGAAAGATTGGTTGTCAGGTTTTTAGGCTTCTGAGTATCTGTAACAACTGTCAAGTAAGTTTTGATCTTGGATTTTGTTATGAAGATTATCTTGAATAAGTTGCTTAGCAGTAGAACAATAGTGCGATGGCTGGTAGCTTATTATTATTTTCCTAACCAGTCTGGTGTAGTTTACGTTTAAAAAAAACAAAGGTATAAAAACTTAGTTTAAAAATAACACATTTACACGTGATTATTGTTGTCTTATTTTAAGCGAACGATGGGACCGGTGTTTCCTAGCCGATTACTACCTACTCTAAGAACTCTCTCTGAGCAGCAACAACTGCAATAGACTGAGATCTGAAAGTCTCTTTTAAAGTCTATAATTTTCTTAAATAATACATTAGATATTTAAACATAGCATTTGACAATGTTTGAGCCTTTTTTGCTCCATTTTTCTCCATCTCGCATTTTAGTTCCCGCGTAGTGCCGCTATCGCATACTAGATGTCGCTACTAGAAGCGTTTTTAGCTGTTTCTCAAATAAAACTTGAGAACTTTGATATTTTGATCTACTTTGTTTGTTTTGTTTCTTGTAGTTTTTTAAATAAAAAAATTATACCATCAAATGTAATTTTTGTGATTTTGATTAACAAGTCGAATTTATTTTAATTATTCGCGACTTTTGTTAGTTTTTCAAATATTTATTTTTTAAATTCGCGGTCTTTTCACATTAAACCGAAAGGTTACCGTGAAACTCGCCATCTTTGGCCGGTTTTTACACATAATCGGCTACAACTATGAAAAAATATAAGACAAGTATTAGTTTTTTTTTATTTGCAAAGCAAGTGCAAACTTAACTCTTGATATTTAACTCGAAACCTGTAAAACTTATGACTATTTATACTCAAAAACGAATTTAAATAGTCAACCAAAAGTACCTCGACTTTCTGCCAACATTATTAGCCACTGCATATAACTCTTGGATTTTCGCTTTTACTGCCGCATAATTAAGAATTACGATAGGAAACTGGTCAAAGTTGACGGTTAAAAGATAATAATAACAAAAGGTTACGAATTTAGCCGTACAGCGCAGTGGCCAAAGTAACCCGATATTTTTTTTTTAAATTCATACAAATGATTTTGAGACATAGGGTTGTCCAAAATAAGATAAACCGATTGGATGTTTTTTAACAGAAAAACGTGTTTTAATATCAATCATTTTTATTAGGTACCTATAACAGTCGATACTTAACATATTAAGGTATAAAAAATGGCAATCTTACTTATTAAATAGGTAGGTAGGTATAAAAGAAATTGAGTAGGGGCAGCCCTAGCACATGTTTGTTGGTGGCCAAAGTTGACATCTTGTGTTCGCAGAAAGTGATTGTAGCATTGGTCGCTAAATTTCTAAGTTCAAAAGACTCGTTATGATTTCAAAAAGCGCATCACGTTATTATCATGAATTTACCCAAAAACATATCAAAAAACTACTCAGATCGGCAAGTTTTCACGCTTACTAGAATCATAAAACACGAAGCACAATTTGGTACCACCCGAATCGACTTTCTTTCGACGACCGTTGACAGCCAACTGAGTGAAGGTAGCAAGTGAACTTGCTATCAGTATTGCCAGAAATATAACCTATTTTCCCTAACAGACTGTAAAATGTTGCCATTTGAGACAATATTGTCGTTACAACTTGTTTTGCTTATTTTTAGTAACTGGCCAATGTTAGGCTTCAAAATCAAAGTTGGCTGATTTCACGGTACGCAAAATGTTGCTATAAATTTATGGATGAATCAAGCAACGAGGCATCAATAGTATTACAAACTATAATCAATATTATTGCTTGTCGTCAGCCTGTATAAATAAAAGAAAAGAAAGATCTATTTAATTTTGATGTTTATGAAAAACTTAAACAAAAAAAAAGCCAAAAATAATAATACAAATTGTGTGCCAACGAGGTCCACTTCAGTAATATAAACCAGGTTGTCCTGCTTCGGAATGCTGCAAAAATTTCTGTCAGTGAATTTAAGTGAAATAAGCTCTCATTCAACCGATGCTAAGATTTTTTGGAATTATGGACACTTACTCAACTCCATTCGCGTTTTGCTGGTCAATTTGGTCATACAAAAGCTGAACAGAGGCGGAAATCCCGCCGCTCCCCGTTCCCGTTGTGTCTTCCCAACCACTGCAACTCCTGAAAGTCAGAATAAACAGTGGAGTCCACCAGAAAAGCGCCGAAGCAATAAAGCTTAACGAGTCCCGGAGAAACGATTCAACTGTCTTGGATCTCGCAACAAAATTAATCAGAAAAGAACTGCGGAGGAGTAAGAAATATGATTTCCACTGCCCTCCATATCAAGCAGGAGACAGAACAGAACTAGGCCGATAGGCACAAAAGGGCGATTACAACTGGGAGAAGCCCAGATTGCCAAGCACCACGGATTTAATTTTTTTTAAATTACTTGGTCTTAGAAATGTGAGGTGTAACCGTGTGACAGATGCGGAAAATCAAACGGACGCGTACGCGCATTTTCATAAAAAAATGTTGAATGCTGCAAAGGGTTGAATAAATAAATATGCATACTCCCTTAAGTTTTTTTTCATACTTATGAAGCTGAACGCTTCTGATAAAAGTAGAAATGTAGAAGATTGACCAAATCGTTTAGCGAAACGTGAATGAAGCTAAATAAGTCTGGGTAAACCCTTACAATTTGAGTTCATTCCACCAAAAATCCATTTTCTCTTGTTCCTTTTAGAAAGAAGCGGTTGTCTGTCAGACATTAGGTCCTCCTCGAACCGGTTGTAGGATAACTTAATTCAGCACTTGTAAGACTGACTGCCATGATTTCAGTCTTCAGAATCCCTGTAAATTATTATTTAATTTGTAAACTACCGAACTGTCCTAGTTTCGCATACGTGTTACAAACCTTTTTCTCGAATTTACATTACTAAAGCATGTATTATACAGATATAAACCTTCTTCTTGACTTTAGCTATTTGACTTTGATTTGATCTGCTGGATATTTAGACACTGGTACTGGTAGGTTTGGAGTAACGTACGTGATATCGGTCTGACAGACTTGATTGTCACGCTTTCCGGCTTCTGTTTTATTAGCCTCCAGTACCTAGTATTTAATTTTATATTTCTATTAACCTGAACACGAACACCAATAACTTACAATAAATATTAGAATAGCTGTCAAAAAACGACCATGTTTGCTGAAAGTTAGCGAACTCCGAGCGAACTACGGCGTCGTGTTGCTCAATACAAGTTTAAAAAGTTTAAATATTTAAATTATACGGAAACCGTGTCCCGGGGGAGGGTACCGGCAACACTGGCAACTGTACAAAATCACTGTTAATAATAAAAGATGCTGGGAGACTTTGAAATCTGGGTTTAAGAGTTCTCTTCTGGAGGAGTGACGTATTTCGGGCGGTGTTGAAATTGGTGTAAGACACGATACGTGTGTTTTGTGCCGTGTCGTATTGCTGATATCGACGACGTCGTCTACCGTATCGTATTCTTTTTTACCAACAAAGGAACGGAGAAGTTGCATGCGTTTGGGGTTCACCCCAAACTTGCTCACAGAACCTCTCAAGGTTGTTAGCGCACACCAAACCCTATGAATATTCCCATTTATCTCCAAAACGGTTGGACCGATTGATATGCAGTTTTCTGTGGTAGATTTGTAATTTATTCTGCTTAAGTCTGCATTAAGAGATTTCTTTTGTTTATCTCCAGTTGTGTGTTTTGGTCAATGCTAAGTTTTCATTTTATACTCATTACGTAAGCTTTATAATGTCGTGATGGCCCAATGGATCAATGGAGAGGCGGACGCCTTCCACCTCTCGTGTGGAGAGATGAGAGGGAAGAGAGGAGAGAGAAGAGGATGCGGGTACGAATCCGGGCAAATACCAATGTGACTTTTTCAATTCCTATGTACTTTCTAAAGTTTATCTTGACATCACTGACTTCCCGTCCCGTGAAAGCACGTAAAGCCGTTGGTCCCGGTTCCATCCAGCTGAATCTGGTTAGGCAGGAAGTCGACCCCAACATAGTTGGGAAAAGGCTAGGGAGATGATGATGATGACGTAAGCTTTACATAATATACAATGAACTTTTTGTTGAAGAGGCTCTGCCATCATATGCCTATTTCTACCGCAAAGCGTGTTTGGCAATGCTGTGTTTCTATTTGAAGGATACGCGTGCTAGTGTAACTTCTGTTTCTGAAATAAAGATAAAGATAAAGATATATTTGTGGCAAATGGCATTACATATGCGAGGTATATGGTGTTGCAGATATAAGCCACCATTTAGGCCGGTTTTAGTGCTCGACCGACCGTCGGTGCGTACATCGGTCGCGCTTCTCATTTGTATGAAAATTCACAAGTCGTCACAGTGCTCGACCGACCGTACGCACGCGTATATTGCTACGCACTGCGTACGAGGACCGTCGGTCGAGCGCGTCCGCATGCGTGCCGTCGGTCGACCGACGCGCTATGGAAACATATGAACGCGTTCAGTGCTGCACCGACCGGTGGACTGACCGCACGGATGTGCGTATCATCGTCGACGAAAAATTATTTCGGTCAGTTTGTTGGTCAGGAGAGCACTGAATGATAGAAACTGACGGTCGGTTTAAGCGTATCGTCAGGACGGACCGTACGTACTGACGATCGGTGGAGCACTGTAACCGGCCTTAACATCAGGTCATCAACCTGTTTGTCATACAAAGATATAAAAAATTTGTATAGCATGTTATTATTTTATTTTCTATGCATTTACTTATTCCATAATAATCACCGTGAGCTTGAGTCATAAAAATCATCCGGTAAATAATTAAAAAAAACATTAATTCCAAAATAAATAATAGTCATTCAATGACGCAAAAAATATGTATAACTGTCAATTCCTTCAGCATGTCTTATTTCGTAATAATCACCGTGAGCTTGAGTCAAAAAAATAATAAAAAGGCTTCCGGAGAATCTTTAAAAAACGTTAAGGCTAAAATAAATAATAGTTAATGGACAATATTACCTATGCAACCAAACCACGACCACAGGCGAGAGATGAAAAATAGGTAAATGTAAGAAGTGTAAAATCCTTAGTAGACTTTGGCTTAGCCATGTTCCCGTCTCTATCGTACTCTTGACGTTTGGCAGTTGTGTAATAGTGACAGGTACAGTGCTAAGACAAAGCCAGTGCTTGGTAACGTCTATTTATCTCACCAATCTTACAAAAAGGAAGAATTTAGAATCACCTAGTACCAATGATGTTATAAGTAAAAAAGTGTAGATAGGTTATATGCAGTCAAAAAGTGGCACATTAAAAGTTTGCCAATTGACAAACATGATACTGAGTATCGCGTTGACATTTGACGTTTATCTCTTTTTCACTCACACTACTTCAATCACGCCATCCTACTTTGACATGTTATGTATGTGTGCGTTAGTGTGCCGTTTTTGAAGATAGAATTTCGTTTGAGTAACCTATCTACACCTTTTTACTTATAATATCATTCCCTAGTACAGTTAGACATTACTAAAAAGTTCACCAAGCACGCCTTACGCCTATCAGACGCAATAATCAAAGACCGAATCCTAAGAACTGTACTAACCAATAAGAAAACAATGTATTTTTACGTCCCAAAGACGAACAAACAGGTGTTAGGAGAACAGATGCATTTTATGTAACTCAGGTTTACTGCGTCGCACGGTGGGCTGAAAATCGGCTTTCATAGACTTAGGGATTTCAATTTGCAAGTGCTTGTTTTTATGCCGGATATCGCTTCTATTAGTCATTACTATGTACAAAAATGACACCCGAGTTAATTCTACCCAAAAACGAAGGAAATATAATTTTTTTACGAAAAATTTGTATGAAGCTAGTATGAAAAATCGAATTATCTCCTAAACGGCATGTTTAACCGTAATATCCTTGGAGATGGTCATAGTGCTAATTATTTATGATTTTTTGGTTGGCAATTGGACGAAAAATTTAATGCCGTTTTTTTTTAAAAAATCGTCAAAATATTTTTATTTGTTTTTACGTATGAAACGATTCCTTTTGGTGTTTATGTTGAAGAACACGGACTTTTAACTACACATAACATAAAATAGCATCACTCCTATATTTCCGAAGGAGTTGGCAGAGGTTTATAGTACACCCACACGTAGCCAACTATGTTTGAGCTAGATATTTATCAGCACAAAATGAGTTTTAAAACTTTTCATACAACCAAATTACCAATTGTCTTCTAATGAGTCCAAAAAGAAGTGATTAAGTAACTACACTGATTAGGTCTTCTAATGAGTCTTAATAGGTGATTTAATGATTTTCAATATCTCACGACAATGGATTATATTTAACATTTCCTGATAAGTAAGCTAATTTGTTAATTAGCAGTGCTATGAGTTCTAAGAATAGTTAGTGACAATTATAGATTTTCATTAGCTAATGAGGAGATAACTAATGAGGGTAGTTACCTAATTATTGTCGTTTTGCAATAAAAGGGCTAAAGTTTTGTTTTATAATTTAATTTGTTCACAACTGTGTAACTGCTAACACTAAATCTGCGACTATAAAATCTTAAAATGGAAAGTTTAATCACCAATTTAGACTTGTTTGTTCTTCTACGAAGTGAGAGTACTTCATTTGATCATGAAGTATTGTTTAGTGCAGTTGTATCCCGCATAGGCGATTGCCTGTCTGACGAAGATTATGTTGTTCTCAAAGAATTTTGTCGGAGATTTACGCGAGCCGCTTTACAAAGGTGGGGGAAATCCAACCGATTCCTTGATAATTTCAGGAGAAAGTACGAGAATTGGTTGGGAGCTGTTAAATATGTAAATTCGGGACAAGAAAAACCACGGCTAGCTTATTACACGCTGAATTTATTGACAAGCAGAACATTGACATAATACCATAGTATATATATAACATTCCTCCCCGTAGTTTGTCAACATAAATTATATATAAATTCTTCTCATTAATAAAAACGTTTATAGTCTACCCTCGGTACTGGTCGGAGATTTTTACCGTCTTCAGTTTGCCTTTCTGACTGTGGTATCTGACCTGAACCAGACGGTGTTGCGTTATCACTGAGAGGCACATCTGTGGCCTCGTAAAAAGCATCTTCTTCTATTGAATTGCCCGTTTGAACTACTGTTTCCACTATTTCTTCTTTCTCCTTATTTCCCTCCCCCATGGTATCTGACTGACTGTCAGCCGCTAGGGGTGTTACATTTGACGGTGAAGTACCTTGTGGTATAATATCTTCAAATTCAATAGCGCATTCACCTGACTCGGGAATCATTCTAGCTGTTCCTTTATATGCTAGTAACTGATTTTTGTGTTTTTTAACATTATATGAAGTTATGCAATCCTTTACCAAGTATACTACTTTACCAATTTTTTTAATTATTATACCTTTTTGCCACGAACTTTGTTTATTTAAGTGATATTTTTTATACAGTACCAAATCCCCAGCCTTAAAACATTTAGTAGTCTTTGCCTCTGCCCCTTTAAGCTGCAAACACTGTTCGTTTTCGACGTTTCGAGTGAGAGGAACAGATGCCGGAAGAGACGAATTTGGTTTAATTAAATCTAGACGCGATCGTAGTTTCTGACCAAAAACTAACTGAGCAGGTGAACAGCCCGTTGAAGAATGGATGGAATTACGATAGTCAAATAAATATTTTAACAACGTGTTATTTATTCCTTTAGTATTACTACTGCTTAAAATACAAGATTTAATTCCCTTCTTCACTACCTTCACGTAGCTTTCCGCCTGCCCGTTACTGGCAGGATGATAAGCCGGCGACGTCACATGCGATATACCGTTAGATGCACAAAACATTTTGAATTCTGCCGATGTAAACTGCGTGCCGTTATCACTAACTATAGTATGCGGTAAGCCAAATCTTGCCATGAAGTCATACAATTTATTAATTAGCGATAACGACGATGTACTTGTCCCCATATCATAAACTTCTACCCATTTTGAGTACGCATCTACAACAACTAAATACGAACGATTCTGTATGGGGCCAAGAAAGTCAATGTGAACCCGATAAAACGATTGCGGCGGTTGTGGCCACAGTGCAAGCGGCGCGCGCGCTGGTAACTGCCTTAATTGTACACACACCTCACAATCTGCAATCATTTTTTCCACGGCATTATCTATTCCTGGAAACCAAAATCTACTACGCGCTTCCGCTTTGGTTTTCACTATTCCTAAATGTGATTTATGTAGTTCGGCTAATAATCTAGTTTTAAGTATCTCTGGTATGACTACTTTATGGCCTCGCATGATGCAACCACTTTCATACGACAACTGAGTTTTGCATAAAAAATAAGGTTTCAATATTATATCTGATAAACGCTCAGGCCACCCATTAACTATATATGATGTAACTTTTTTTAATATTGCATCTTTTGCAGTTTCATCCCGAATTTCTCTAAGCGTAACGGGTAAACTACCGTCAATAACAAAGTTTACATACGAAGCGCGATCTTCTACCGGTACTAAGGTGCCATCAGCTTCGTAATAACGCCCCTCTTCGTACAGTCCCGTTGATTCATCGTCAGGTAGGCTAGCTCGCGATAAATAATCTGCACTGTTGTCAACGCTGCGTATGTATTCAATAGTGTAATTATAACCACTAAGAAACATCGCATAACGCTGCAATCTATTTGCAGAAACCTCTGGTATTCCGCGATATGGACCAAAAATAGATAAAAGGGGTTTGTGGTCTGTTCGTAGTACAAAGGGAACCACCCTTCCATATAAGTACTGGTGAAAACGTCGTACTCCAAAAATAATTGCGGTGGCCTCTTTTTGTAACTGAGAATACTTCTTCTCAGCAGTATTTAATGTACGCGAGGCGAAAGAAACTGGACGTTCCACTCCATCAGAACCTATTTGTGATAAAATCGCTCCTAATCCACTGGGTGATGCATCCACAGTTAAAATAATTTTTGCATTTTGATCAAAATGTGCTAGAACCTGATCTGACGCTAAACATTGCTTTATTGAATTAAATGCTTTATCATGCATATCCTCCCATTTCCATTTATTGCCTTTTTGCAATAGAGAGTAAAGTGGACATAAAATTGCCGATGCGTTTGGGACAAAGTTCCGGTAATAATTAACTAAACCTAGAAACGACTGTAACTTATTTACATTTGTCGGTATAGGAGCCTCAACAATTGCCTTAACTTTTTGTTCTGATTTCCTTAAACCATTCTTATCTATGGTATAGCCTAAATACTCAATTTGATTTTCAAAAAATGCACATTTATCTTTACGAAGTGTTAGCCCCGCATCTTGTAGTCTTTGCAAGACTGCGTGCAATCTTTTTAAATGTTGTTCTTGAGTTTGTCCTGTTATACAAATATCATCAAGCATACACATGACACCATCTAATCCCGACAATAAACACTCCATTGCTCGTTGGAAAATAGCTGGAGCACTAGCAAGACCAAAAACTAAACGCGTATAAACAAACAATCCTCGATGAGTGTTGATGCAAGTAATTTTTTGAGATGTTTCATCTAAAACAAATTGTGAATAAGCTTGCGTTAAATCTAATTTACTAAACTGCTGTCCACCGCGCAACTTAGTAAAAAGTTCTTGAGCCGTCGGTAACGGATACTGTTCCACAATTAGCTGTTTGTTTACACTCACTGAGTAGTCTACACATAATCTCATTGAGCCATCGCGTTTTAATATCGGCACAATAGGTGACGCGTACTCGGAGAACTTGACCGGTTTTAGTACACCTATACGAACTAAACGGTCGAGCTCGTTGTTAATTTTATCTTTAAGTGCGAATGCTATTGGTCGTGCTTTAAAAAAAACAGGTTTCGCATCATCTTTTAAGTGTAACTTAACTTTATATTTTGTAAATAGCCCCAGATCGTCAGAAAAAACAGATGGATATTGTAATTTTAACTTTTCGGCAATGTTATTAGATTCAAAATAATTTACTTGCAACATTTGTAATCTAAACAAACAAATAAAATCTCTGCCTAATATTGGAGGTCCACCGTTACGAATTACTCGCACTTTAACTACGTGTGTTTTATCCATATAAGTAATAGGCAATTGCACTATACCTAAGCAATGGATAACACGACCTGTATAAGTAAATAATTGATCTGTCGTTGACAATAATGGCTCCAAATCAAAATATTTCCTGTACAACCTCTCAGAAATCGCTGTGACTGCCGATCCGGTATCAACCTCGAACTTTAGTTCCCTATTTAGTATAGAAACTACTAACGTCATAGGTTCACCAATATATGAACAAATTTTTTTTATCTTACCGTCATCGTCACTCTCACCCGATGCGCCAGCTCCTACAAAATTTATTTCTTTGCACATGCGGCGTAGATGACCTTTTACTTTACACTTTTTACAAGTGTAGCTTTTAAAACGACACTCAGACGTTTTATGATTTTTATATCCGCAGACGGAACACCTTTCTTTGTTAGCACTGGATTCGTTTGTGGTGGTTGCGATCTTGAACAGCGGCTCGCTTGACGCTTGCGCCAACGCCGATGAAGATGCTGCTGCTCCCTTGCGTGCACTGCGCACGCTCTCCGCCAACTCCACTGCTTTTGCCAGTGTCAACTCTTGAAGGTCGCGTGCGAAAAGCTTGTCCTTCTCCGGTCCGGGCACCATACCCATAACAAACCGATCGCGCAGTGCTTCTTCTACATTCAAAAACCCGCAATGCGTGGTGAGTCCACGAAGCCTTGCAGCCCACTGCGAGAAAGTTTCTTCCTGACCTTGAATAGCAATATAGAAATTATACCGCTCACCAAATCCACATTTCTTTGGCGTAAAATGACGGTCGAGAAGTGATAGAATGTCTTCGTATGGCACTTGCGTTACTTCTTTTGGCAGCGCTAAATCAGCCGTGAGTTTATAAGTGCTGTCGGTGAGTGCACTCAGCAATATTGCCCGTCTTTTAACTCCCTTTGGGTCCTGTACATTGTCGATATCGTTCGCGATAAACCATTGTAATACTCGCTGTTTATAATTTTGCCACGTATGAATATTGTGGTCAAAACTCGACAAAATACCAAAGTGAGACATTTTTTTTTTACTTTTTGCAACGTTGTGGGTTCTCGTCGCCACTGTTAAATATGTAAATTCGGGACAAGAAAAACCACGGCTAGCTTATTACACGCTGAATTTATTGACAAGCAGAACATTGACATAATACCATAGTATATATATAACAGGAGCAAATATTGATTGGCCGAGTTTTGTGCAAACTTTAGTTAATCAAGAACCAAGTGTTGATGAGATACCAAGAGCGCCCTCAGTCTCTCCAGAACCGTCGACATCAACGTCCATTGGAACAATGACGAAAAGATCCCGTAAACCATTCGAAGACCTGGGAAGTAAACAAAAAAAGAGAAGATCTGATGAACACACAGGCGAAGGTTCCAGTGAATTGGCATATGCAGCTGCAGCACGTTTAAAAGAAGAAGGGCATGGAGATATCGCCTCTGTCATCGAATACATGATGAAAAATCCTGAAGCAGCCGCTAAATTAAATGAAACGCTTAAGAAACCAGCGAAAACAATCATATTTACGCCAGAAAAGGCGCTTGGATTGCTTCTTTCGCTAAAACTCTCAAAGTGGCAATATATTACGTTGCGTGAGGCTGCCATTCGAGAAGGTGCTAAAGATATTTATCCATCTTACTATAAAGTGCAACAAACTAAGCTTGATTGCTACCCTCCGAAGCAATCAGTGACAGTTACTGATTCATCGGCTAGGATTACACTTCAAGCTTTACTTGATATCACGGTTACAAGAATCCTTCAAAGCCTTTCTAACGAAGAGCATAACAAGCAGTTGAAGCTGATATCCAAGTGGGGATTTGACGGTGCTTCTAACCAAAGCCGATACAAGCAGAAAATTGAGGGTGAGGAAGATGATTCAAGCATTTTCATGACCTCCTTGGTGCCACTAAAACTGACAGATGGAGACAACATTTTATGGACGAACCCAAAACCATGCTCAGTTTTGTATTGTCGTCCAGTTCAGTTTACTTTTGTAAAGGAGAGTGAAGCAGTTGTCCTTGGGCTGAAAAAACAAATGGATGAAGAAATTGAGGCCCTTATCCCCACAGAGTGCAATAATAATAATAGGGTGACTCATCAACTAATGATGACGATGATCGACGCTAAAGTCTGTACTTACCTTTCTGAAGCTAGATCAAATGCATCGTGCTACCTGTGCTTAGCAAAGCCTACAGAAATGAACCGCTTAGATGCTGTAACATCAAAAATTGTGTGTTCGGACCTGTATGAGTTTGGCTTGTCATCCCTACACGCCCGTATAAATTGTATGGAATGTCTGTTACACATTGCATACAAACTGGACTTCAAACGGTGGGCAGCGAGAAGTGATGAGCACAAAGAAATGCTACAGACAAGAAAGAAAATAATTCAAAATAAATTCAAAGATGAGCTCAATCTGTTGATTGATATAGTAAAACAAGGCTCGGGAACCACCAATGACGGGAATACTGCAAGAAAATTCTTTGAGTTTTCTAATAAAACCGCAGCTATAACCGGTTTGGATGAAGACCTCATCAAAAGATTTGCTGTAATTTTACAAGCAATTACATCTGGAGAGCAGATCGATATAATAAAATTTAGAGATTATGCTCGCAAAACAGCAGAAAAGTACGTATTACTATACGACTGGTTCTACATGTCGTCAACCGTTCATAAGTTACTAATCCATGGGGCTGACATAATCGAGAAAAATAATATTGTGCCGATTGGGACTCTCTCGGAAGAAGCCTCAGAGTCTCGAAACAAAGATTTTAGGAGGTTTCGAGAACATCATTCGCGGAAAAGAAGCAGGCAGGATTCCAATCAAGACATTTTAAATATGCTTGTTGTTTCTTCGGACCCTTTGCTAAGTGCACAAAGGCCTAAGTTAGATGCCAAGAAAAAGCAGAGCTTTTTTGCTGAAACTCTCGACTTAATTCAATTTCAGGAAACTGAGTTCGAATTTTTGGATATATCCAATCTGGATGCTGACTCAGAATTGGAGTCTGACAACGAGAGTGATAAGGAAAATTTGTAAAAAAGATATATATGTACATATTTGTAAATTTGTATTTGAGTGTGTTTGGGTTTTTTTGTAATATTTAATGATATGTTTTATTTTTTTTATTTATTTTACTTTATTTTACGAATGCTTAGTATTAATTCCTTAAATTAACTTATTTTGTATAAAATATAACTTCATAATGTTACTTCAATATAAATCTTTTTTTATTTAAATTAATATAAATGTGTCAAAAACAGCAATTTTTTTATTTTATTTTTCTTGTTTCGTGTGTTCTTAATATTTGGGTTAATAACATATCGAACTTTTTAACTTAGACACTAAAAGGGTTCGTTTTACATGTAAAAATAAATAAAAATATTTTGACGATTTTTTAAAAAAAAACGGCATTAAATTTTTCGTCCTATCGCCAACCAAAAAATCATAAATAATTAGCACTATGACCATCTCCAAGGATATTACGGTTAAACATGCCGTTTAGGAGATAATTCGATTTTTCATACTAGCTTCATACAAATTTTTCGTAAAAAAATTATATTTCCTTCGTTTTTGGGTAGAATTAACTCGGGTGTCATTTTTGTACATAGTAATGACTAATAGAAGCGATATCCGGCATAAAAACAAGCACTTGCAAATTGAAATCCCTAAGTCTATGAAAGCCGATTTTCAGCCCACCGTGCGTCGTAAACGGGAGCTGTAACCGTGCTCTAAGAATGTTTGTGTACAATACGCATATACGGGACAAAGGCCGTTGTGAAGGTTTCCTGGAAATTAAGGCATTTTAGTCTGGTTTATCATCAGCTCTTTAGCCATTTTTCAGACCGTGTTATCTTCTTAGACTTTTCCTGATTAAGTTAGATCGGTTTCCATTGTTTTAATTAATGCAACGCATAACCATCCAGATTATTATTTATTTTATGGTGGGTTTTGGGAATAGCCTTTCCGGGGTACGTGAGAGAGAGGTACCACTAACAACTTTTCTTAGCAGAAGCAACTTATCAACCTGAAGTCAGGTTGATAATGAAAAGTTGGTAAAGACTCCTGGTCGAGGACCTCTTCTTGAACGAGAAAATAATGACCAACTGGTCACGGTGCCGCTCGCACCTCTACCCAGTACCAGCTACCAGTACGGCTTAACTGTGCACCTCGCGCTGTGACGTAACGCTGACGGAATGCTATCGCTCCTAAACGGATGGGAGAGACATTGCATTGCAGCGAGGTGCGCAGATAACTCGAGCTGGTTGTACTCCGCGTTGTGATGTTCTATTTCTCATAAGTCTGGCTATCATATACATGATCAGAAATATTTGTCAGCTCATTTACATAAATAAAAATAATTCACTTCAGTTTTAGTATATTTCAATATAATTTTTTAGTATACATATTTTAGTATATTTCAATAAAATGTTCCTATATTCTTATGTATACAGACCCCTAGCCTTTTCCCAACTACATTGGGGCTTCCAGCCTAACCATATTCAGCTGGATACTAGTATTTTACGTGAAGCGACTGCCTATCAGACCTCCACAACCCAGTTATTAGGCGACACGAAAGACTTAGACAGACTTTCTGGCTTCTGACTACCCTTAACGACTGTCAAAGTTGTACCAATGACAACCGGGGCCAACAGTACATGCTTTCCGAAAAATGGGGTGTCAGCTGTGGTGTCAGTGTCAGTGGTGTCAAAGATAAACTTCAGAAAGTACATACGAATTGAAAAACACATGACAGTCGGGCGATACGTTACATGCTCATTGCTCTAATTCTTTTCAATAGTATCTTATGTATTAGACAGAGTATAAATAAATCCGATACCGATTGAAAATTATATTAACTCAAAATTAACATTGTATACAGAAACAAATACATAATGATGTGAGTCCGAAACCGAGCGAGTACATAGCTTGTGTACGTATATTATTAATAGAATTTTAAGTATGTACGCCGTGTTGCAGCATCGCATGTACCAGGCTAGCATAGACGGTAATGCGTTTCTGATTGCACACTCGGCGCTGATTTTGACAAAAGTGCAGTTGAATTTGCTCATAGTTCCACTAATGTCATAGATAGACATTGGTTTCGTAATCGGGTGGTCAATTCTCGCTATTAGGGACGACGATTTCGGAGTGCCAATCCTATTATAAAAAATACAAGTTGCAATTTTAATTAGAGATTTTTTTGGCAGATAAAACTACAATCTCTCAAAAGACCATACAGCCGCTATTTTTATCTTTGAACTTCTAAATGAAAAATCGCCACTAAATATTTTTTTTTTATAATAATAATTTCGCAATTAGCTGTGTGTTTTTGGTTATTGCTCCGGGAATGGAGCAATAACCAATAACCAAGGTTATAGCATGATGTTATATAGCCTCTGTGTTATTATAAAATACAAGCTATATTGCTGTAAAGTTTTATCAAAACCCGTTAAGTACTTTTTGCGTGAAAGAGTAACATACATACAAGCTTTCATCTAGTTATAATACAAGTAGGATGTAATATTAGAAGGACTATTTAACTCCTCCTTCACACCAAACTTGTCATCTCCGAAAAATGTTAATGCAGTTTCAGAACCACGAAACTGAGTCCCATTCTTGCATCTCCTGAGACACTTAGTACATAGCGTGGATACATACAACGGAATCCGCACACTACCGCCGTTCAGAAACTAAAGTTAAATTTGCAAGTGATAGATATGCGAGGCACTCCTGGAATGTAATTTTCACACGCTCAAGCGACGTCACTGCCGCCCCCGCCCCCGGCCACCCTCGCCCGCCCGCCGCCCCCTTGTGGGCTAGGAGGCAGGCTGGCTGGAGGTAACGTCTTCTAGTTTGATATTAAAAAAAGCTTTTTCCAAAAAAAAAATAACCGACTTCAAAAACTAAAAGCGCAAAAATAACTATTTTGGATGTCGGTGGCAACACATCAAAAAGACCGGCTGAAGAAAAGCCACCGACTTCCGAAATAGTTATTTTTGCGCTTTAAGTTTTTGAAGTCGGTTATTTTTTTTTGGAAAAAGCTTTTTATTTTTGACTTTTTAGTTAGTCTCAATGTCTGACTACGTTTTAGAGTATATTTAAAAAAAAATGTACGATTTTCTATAAAAATTGAGGAGTTCCCTCGATTTAGGCATGATACCATCATCAGATCCTGGACCTGATGACAATGGGACCATTTGGGAAGTCTACCCTTTCAAACAAAAAAAGAATTGTTCAAATCGGTTGGTAAACGACGGAGATATGCGCGAACAAACATAAAAAAAATCAACAAAAAAAAAAAATACAAACATCCGAATTGAGAACCTCCTCCTTTTTTTAGAAGTCGGTTAATAAGGTTATAACATGGACTGTCAGAAAATGATTATTAACGATAAGTTTTTAACCGTGACTTCTGTTTGTAATTTTATAGCCTACTCGCTTTTACCCGCGGCTTTGCTCATGTTAGACATAGACAAAAAGTAGCCTATGTCACTCTCCATCTTTTCAACTATCTCCACTTTAAAAATCACGTCATTTGGTCGCTCCGTTTTGCTTTTAATGCAGACAAACAAACAGACATACATACTTTCCCATTTATAATATTTGTATGGATAACACTCAGGAATGGTGTAGCTTTCAATCAATAAAATTAATTTTAAGAATTAGTTCGTTAGTTTCGAAGATTATCCCTTACAAACAAAATAACATAAAATTATACATACGACTTAAATTGACATACATACAACATATATTAGGTATTGAAAGGTACACAGGTGGTGTAGGTAGTGTCTAAGCAACTTCCTGTTTTTATTCATAATCCTTGTGGAGCCAGTGGGGCTTGCCAAAAGTTTAACCCCTCGTCAAACAACTGGTAGTAAGATCTATTTAATTAAGAAAAATACCAAAAAAATAATACAATTCTCACTTTCTTTTAGTTAATCAAATTTTGCCAATCGTCACTGAAAATGCTCGAAGCTTTTAGTAAGCTAAATTCACTTAATTATAAAATATTGTGTACATAAATATTAAGTCAAAACAATTATTTTCCTTTCGCCGATCAAGCGACAGCCGGCTGTCGCGCTGCTATTGTATTTCTATTTCGTCTCAATTCACGTGTTTAAAGAATTAAATTATTAATCAAATCAAAATATAAAACTTAATTAAACCAAAATAAACAAAGACTTTAAAATAAAACAATGTCAACATAACGTAGCGACAGCGCCGCCTGCCTCCTCGCTCCTCGCCCCCGCGGCCTCTCACGACGGATGCCCCGGAAAATTGCTACAATCATTGTGAGAGGGAATTCCGAAATGAAGGAAACGTACTCAAAGTGGAGTCTAGAGGGCCCCGCAGTCAGTAACGCGCTGTTCTATAACTCATAAGTAAGCGTCTGCACTTGCATGCGGACTTACAGGCGCTGATGTCAAAGGAACTGCCGACAACGCGTTGTGTGATAGAACTTACTTTTAGGTAATTCAACGGTTTTCGTTGAAGAGGTCTGATAGACAGTTGGCCCTTGTGAAACACTGGTGCTTAGCAGGCTTGTATGCTGACCAAAATAAATATCGCTTTTAAATATTAAACAGTATGCGTCTTACTAATAATCGCTGCATAAAGTTATGACAGGTTTATACGTCAAAAAATGTATGGTTATACAGGTTTTTTTCATGACATAACTTTACACAGTGATTATTAGTTAGGGCATATAAGTTTAGTTTTGGAAGTCAGTGGTCAAGTGAAATAACAGACAGAAAAAGCCTTTACTATCGTGTAATAATGGAACAAAAACACAGAAAATGAAGTCGAAGTCGGTGACTTACGTTCTGTTCGTTGTATTACATTGCTAGCAACTTCCGAAATTTTAGTTATTTTCCTGTTTTTAGTTTTTGAAGGAAACGTACTCAAAGTGGAGTCTAGAGGGCCCCGCAGTCAGTAACGCGCGGCTCTCTAACTCATAAGTAAGCGTCTGCAATTGCATGCAGACTTACAGTCGCTGATGACAGAGGATCTGCCGACAAAGAAAGTTCGGGTTGGGGGATACTTTTAGGTAATTCAACTTTTGGTATCATGTTTTTAGTAGCTTGCTGCATCCAATTGGTCTGGAAGCCGACCGAAAAATACATCGCTCTCAAATATTAAGCGCAAAAATTTCCGGAAGTCAACAACTAAAATAACAAACAGAACTAAAGCTGTCAACTATCAAGATTTGGTTTAAAATTAAGTTTTTCTTAAATAAAAGAACTGCCCTCAAAAACTGAAAACAGAAAAATTACTTTATAGGTAGGTCGTTTTTAGTTTTCGAAGGAACGTACTCAAATTGGAGTCAGCGGCCCCGCAGTCAGTAACGCGCTGTTCTCTGACTCATAAGTAAGCGTTTGCACTTGCATGCGGACTTACAGTCGCTGGTGACAAAGGAACTGCCGACATTCAGAGCTTATTATTCTGTTTTTGAGCGCAATTTTTTTAACTTATTATCAATCTAAGTCTTAATAGTCTTGTATTGATTGGTATTTCACTTGACCACCGACTTCCGAAATTTGAAAGAGTTTTTTAGGTTGGCGTTTAATCTAATCGGATGAAGCTGAACACCAATGAATTCAGCTAAATTAACCAGTTACCAAAAAAACATGATACCAAAACTTGAACTACCTAAAAGTGGGGGATACAGCTTTATTTTACATATTTTGAACTAGCTTTTGCCCGCGATTTCGTCCGCGGTGAATAATAGTTCCCGTTCCCGGAGGAATCCCGGGATGAAAACTATCCTATGTCCTTTCTCGGGTCCCAGACTATATCTGTACCAGATTTCATTCAAATCGGTTTAGTGGTTTAGGCGTGAAGAAGAGACAGATAGACAGACAGAGTTACTTTCGCATTTATAATATTAGTATTGATGAGAACCGATTACTGAATCCTTCAATATGTACCTTGTCTTCCCTGCCACGATGCATATTAGTTTAGACCTGTCAAATTAGCTAGCGCCTTAAGTAAATCTATGTATTTTTAGCCGCCATGTTTTTAATCGCGTCTAAATAATCTTTGGAGTATCTTAATTTGACAGGACCAAACTAATATTTTATTCTCTGTCCTTTTCTTAACGAAATGGAAAGAGAAAGATGCATTTAACTTAAATTTGGTTCAGTTTGTGAAGGAGAATCAGTGCTATTGACAAGTTTTTGAAGTCGAATATCGCCAAGGTGATATTGCAACTTGGATTTGAACGTTTTGTTTAGTTTATACTCGTATTTGGTGTATAAGTTATAAATTCGGAGAAATGCAGTTAGACCTCTTTACCTTTTCCTAGTGTTTTACGCGAAGCTACTGTTTACCAGTCCTTCACAACTCAGATGTTAGGTGACACGATACCCTTTGGTATAATTGGATGTCAGGCTTTTGAGCTTCTGACTAAATGTAACGAATATTGTAGATACAACAACACACGTGACGCTTAAAGTAAGATTGTTTTATTCTTGTTTCAGAGTGTGCAAGTGACAGCGTTAGACACGTTGTCTAGCGCCGTCTCTTTCCCACTGAAAGTAATATCGAAGTAATACTGCTATAAGGGCTTGTGGTAGGCCCCCTTGTTATAAGATAGAGCCATACCTTAACGTGCTTTCCGAGGCACTGGAGTGTGGAATGTCCGGGCTATTACTGAAAAATCGTCATGGAAAAACTCAATAACACCTTTTTGGTAATATTCGATTAATAAGTCAATTCAGTAGTCACATTTGTGACCACAATACCTAACAGACAGTCAGAAAGTAGTAGTGGAAGTGTATAGTGAATTGGACACAAATATTTAGGTTTTGTCCTAGGTAAGTATTGAGTTTCTTTATCATTTTTTTTATATTAAATTAGCTACCAGCAGATGGATGCAAGCCGCCCAGAACCGGAATGGCTGGCGCTCTTGAGGCGGCTTACGCCCGGTACAGAAACACATTTTGCCCGTGTGTCGTGTCGCGTCATAAACCCCCACCACCGCTCTGGCGCAATCGGTGGCGAGCAGTCGGCGACACGGCCGAACGTGTCGCGCCACGACACGCCATACAAGTGTGTCTCTAACCATATTAAATGTATGAAACCGATATGCTTCTGGCGCGCCACGACACGCCACGACACGGTAATGTGGTTCCGCCTTTAGGTAGTTATTTTCTTGTAAACGTCAAAAGTGATCCAACAGAAAAAAAATACTTTGCAATTTCAATAAACCTGCCATTTTTTAAAGAAATTATTTGACATTTTGTCACTAAAATCGCAACGCACGAATATTATAAAATTGTTATCCCGTGCCCAATGTTCATTTGTGAATATATCAGACTAGGTTTTTAGCCGCGGCTTCGCTCGCGTTAGAAAGAGACAAAAAGTATCCTATGTTACTCTCCATCCCTTCAACTAACTCCACTTAAAAAATCACGTCAATACGTCGCTCCGTTTTGCCGTGAAAGAAAGACAAACATACAGACAGACAGACACACTTTCCCATTTATAATATTATTAGTATGGATTTTAAAGATTAACTACCTACTATTTATGAAAGTTTTTTGTAGAAATAGAGTAGATTGAGATAATGTGTGATAAATAAGTTTTTCTTTTGTTTGTAGTCAATTCTTGCCGTTCGAGAGCGATCCGCTCCAGCTTTGAACGGGTGTTATAGATCTTTAAAGTTCTCGACTTTTCTCTACTGTAATATGCATTGTATTTTACATTTATACCTTCTTCGTAAATCAACGTCTATCAGCTAAAACTGTATGATAATCTGATCAGTAATTTTTGAGTTACAGACACAGTCTGACAAACGCTGTTAACTAGTAAGTGGGTTAAAGTTATGCTAGCCCTGGTTAACGCGTTCAGACAAACTATTTAATCAGAAGTCAAATCAAATGGCCCATAGATAAGATAACTAAAATAAAATTTAACAAAATACGACTGTCTTAGCAAAATATGATGAAAAAATTCTAACAATACATCTTAATCTTTTTAAGTGTTTAGAAGTTACGGTGGAATAAAAAAAAAAAGACGGGTTGCACTCCGGGAGTGCCGGCAGAAGTGAAAACTTGATTATAGCTGTCTACTATCCATCCGTCCTACGCTTTTTCGATCAGGTCACGTGTCCTGACGCGAGTTTAAGATTTTATACCCATTACAGAAAAAGTGCTCAACGCCGCTAAAGAAGTTTTCATTTCAAAAAATACTCACATACAAAAATAACACTCTCTTTTCTTTAGAATACAGGTTTAACTATATTAGTGTAACTTATGTATTCTATATATCTTGTAGTGACAATAAACCAAGCTAGGACCTGAAGACGACCTCGCAAAACATGGTTTTCCATGACAAGTGTCAGTGACAAAAGTTTGGTAGTTATAAAGTTTTCTAACTACCGTCATAGTTTGTTTCTTCAGTAACGATGTCTTTAACTTAGGGTTGAAACTCACTATTGGAGGTTTTGTTTTTACATTTTTGTTTGGTTAGTGGGAAATCATCAAATGACTTCTCCGGTCCTAGGCGGGGTGGGAGCTCGTGTCAGACTTTTACTGACTAAAACCCACTCATGTTCTTTCAGTTGCTCTTTATGTTCCGGGGCCACGGTAACTATTAGAACTAAAAACGCTAGAAACTAGAAACGCTTAAATTCCCCAATGGTTCTGGCGCCTCTTGTGCATAAGAATGCTCAAAATTAGTAATGTACGTGCTTTGTAAGTTTATCTAAGACAACACTGACATCCCGTGCATCGGAAAGCACGTAAAACCTTTGGTCCTGGAAGTCATTCGTAGATTTTTACCCAACGACAGAGCCAAAAGAGGGACATGATTGACAACGTAACGTGTTGTCAGAAACCAATGATGTTATAAGTAAAAAAGTGTAGATAGGTTATACGCAGTCAAAAAGTTTGCCAATTGACAAACATGATACTGAGTATCGCGTTGACATTTGACGTTTATCTCTTTTTCACTCGCACTACTTCAATCATGTCATCCTACTTTGACGTGTAATGTATGTGTGCGTTAGTGTGCCGTTTTTGAAGATAGAATTTCGTTTGGGTAACCTATCTACACCTTTTTACTTATAATATCATTGTCAGAAACCATAACATCAAAATTCAAAGCATATATTTCACTTAGACCATTTACAGGCTCTTATGAATTGTCAAGGTGTCAGTCAGTTTGTCAGTTCAGAAACTTGAAGCTTGTTCCAAAACGTAGTTCTCTATGGAGAAGAACAAGCAAGAAACTCCATGGACACTCTTTTAAATCATTAAGTTTTACAATATCTTGGTTACATAATTCGTGTTGCATCTGACATTGGGTATCGTGTACTCAACCCAGTAATGGATTGTGGAGGTCTGATAGGGAGTCGCTCTATGTAAAACGCTGGTACTCAGATGAATCTGGTTAGAGGGCCAAAATATTTGGGAAAAAGTTAGGAGATCCCTATTTCAAAATAATATCAATTTCTGCTCTAGAGTTCCTGTTGCTATGTTCCGTTTTTTTTTTGTTTTTCCAATTAATTGTAATGTTTGTTTAGTGTATTTATGCTTATACTCGTGACTGTACAAGCACATCAAACATCTTTCCTATCTCTACATAAAAAAAAATATTTGTCAATTGGGCAGGCAAACTGACGTTTGCTATTGGTGCTGATTCTCTTGTTCACAAACTTAACTACATTTAAGTTAAATGCATCTTTCTCTTTCATTTAATTAAGAAAACGAGAGAAGATACACAGATTACTTTGGTTCTGTCAAATTAGACATCGCTTAAAGTAAATTGACGTATTTTTTGTGTTAGTTAAGTCAGTGCATTTTCTGTCCTTTTCTTAATGAGTAGGAAAGAAAATGATGCATTGAACTTAAATTTAGTTAAGTTTTGTCTACAATGGAATCGGCACTATTACCGGGACAATATTTTTTAAATCGTATTATAAGCTCATAAAAAAAATATTAGTATAAACTAGAGATGTGATTGATAGGTTTACAAGATACAGAAAAATCATTGCTTGCCTTTTTTGCAATAATGTTTGCTCACAATGTAAACAATGTAATTCATATTGTCAAAATGAAAGACATTGGCAATGCAATTACCACAGAACATAATTATATCTGTTCTGTGGCAATTACTACGCTGAAGTTAAAATTAATTTGTTTTTAATGAGTAATTTTGTTTTATGTCAGTATTTACCCGACTGCCGTAAGAAGGGTTATGTTTTTTGAGCATATCTAATTATGAGGTTAAGTATGTATGTTTGTATTTACGTATTTATATCTCATTCTTCAACACGCCTAAACCACGGAGCGGAGGCCTCAACAGTTATAAATAAATGAAACTAAAGCAAAGCAACAGACTTCCGAAATTGCAGCCTTTGGTAGATTGATTCTTTTCATGTTTCCATCTTTTGAGTTCACTTTTTATTTTATGATAAAACTAGCTTTTGCCCGCGGCTTCGCTCGCGTTAAAAAGAGACAAAAAGTAGCCTATGTTACTCTCCATCCCTTCAACTATCTCCACTTAAAAAATCACGTCAATTCGTCGCTCTGTTTTGCCGTGAAAGAAAGACAAACAGACAGACAGACAGACACACTTTCCCATTTATAATATTAGTATGGATGGATATTATTTAAGTTCATAAACATATATTTTCTTAAAATTGCGCTCACATTTTCTATTAACCACTTCACACAACTGCGCGCCTAGTACTTTTGATTGATTTAAGTACTAAGTATCTCAGTATTCTTTTCTCACATTATCACTTCACATTACTGCGCTCCTATAGGTGTACCAGTAACTCATGACAAATTAAAAGTAAAACAAATAATGATTTTTATATAGTATTGTTGTCATGTCATCTGTCAAGTGACATTACGTTTGTTTGTTTACATTTGTTATTTTCATGAAATCTTTAGTAAAAAGTGAAAGAATGACTAAGAAACCACCGCGGTCACAATCCAGAAGCACTGTTTATAATGTGTAATGATAAACCTGTAAAGAAGAAAGTGTAGCTTACACGCAATTTTCGATTTTAGACCGCGTGCTTGCGTTGACTGGTTAGTATGACTCGCCAAAGTTGATACTTTGTCATATGTATATTGCGTAATCTTTATTTTGGTCACTCATTCATTTATTTTATTTACACGGCCGAAGACCAGTTACGTAAATCGACATGGTTATGGATTTAAATTAGTGCATCAAGCCTTTTTAGCTTTATCCAGAGTAAGCTGCAAGTAGGTAGGTCTCAATCGTCTCATCGGCTCATAGAAATTTACAACAAAACAAACATCGCTGTTCAGTAAACTGCACAAATTATCACCTATGTCTTATTCTGATATATAATAACTAATAGGCGATAATTCTGTAATATTTCTGTAAAGTTTCATCAAAATCCGTTCAGTAGTTTATGCGTGAAAGAGTAACAAACAAAAATACATACAAATCGTTCCTCTTTATAATATTAGTAGGTTGTTAATAAACAATTAGGATAATACATTTTTAAGGGGAAAATACAAGTATCAAAACATTTTAATCCTTTTTCCCCAGTGTTGCCCTCGTCATATTTTATTTACCATTTTTGTCATCAGTTACTGGTACACCTATAGTACTATTGTTCTCTTAAGTTTTCAATCTTTAATTGAATTTAGAATTAACTATAGGGGAAAATGATTCATCTTTCAATATTTTTTTTTCTTTTTGTCGATTTTTCATTATTTTTAAGATGTATTCTGCTATTCGGGGCGGGGACAAATCCAACGAACCAAAAACCATGAAAATTGGTCTAGCCGATCTCGAGTTATAAGTGTTGTAACAAACCCGACTTTGTTTTATATATATATATATATATATATATATAGATATTGTTTCACAAATAATATTGATTGACTCTTCACGTGACCTTTTCTTGGGACAAAGAATTAGCATTGCCATACAACGTGGCAATGCTGCCAGCCCATTGGGCACCTGTACTATTGACAGCGATGCGGACGAATTGTTTGATGCCCCGTGAGGTTTTATACAAATTGTATATATGTATTTACTATATAGTACTAGCTTTCGCCCGCGGCTTCGCTCGCGTTAGAAAGAGAAAAAGTAGCCTATGTTACTCTCCATCCCTTCAACTCCCCACTTAAAAAATCACGTCAATTCCTCGCTCCGTTTTGCCGTGAAAGAAAGACAAACATCCAGACAGACAGACAGACAGACACACTTTCCCATTTTTAATATTAAGAATGGATTATTTATAAGTTTTGTATATATTATTTGGATTTCACAAATTATATCTTAGTGCTAATTTATATACCTTCCATAAAATTACGCATGTTCCCCGGACCACAATACATTTGAAATACCAGGCAGTCATAAATCACAGGCATGTCGATATCTTTCAATAATCCAATCAAAGCGGCTCGTATTCGAACTAATGTTATTGTCAAACCTACCAGCCATTATCTGGGCACAAGCGAACATCTAAATGTTCAGTCACGTATCCGAACGAACGAGACGTCAAATACGATTAACAGTGAGAGCGAAAGAGCCGGATGATCGATGTAAACAATCGGATTTGTGCCAGTTCGGAAATGCTGTATTCCTAATCCTGTTTCGATACATTTTAGGTTTTATGTCAACGCTTTATGTGCCAAATTTGATTGCCTCTTGTGATTTTTAAATTTGGACAATGCTGCTCGCGTTTATAGAGTACACCTTCGAACAATTTTCAGTCTTATCTTGGTCCGATAAAGTTCAAAATCGAGAGCAAATTCTGTGTTAGTTATCACAGAAGTAAGAATTCGTTAGTGTAAGTCGCGAAGTGGAATCTATCTCATGTTTCTTATATTGACAAGTCCGTCACCGGAATTGCAATGAGGTAATAAAGAAATTGCAATCCTTTTATGTACCTTTTTAACATTGCTGATGTGCTCGTAATGAATGCGACTTAATTGAATAATCCGGATGAAAGCGAACCGCCCTATTTGTGAGTCGTATTGGAATGAAGAAATATCTTCGATGTGTGTACTTTGTTCGGATGTATTTTGATTTTGTCGTGCTGACTTTGCTTCAGTTGTAAGTTTAACTGGTTGTGTGGAGCTTTTGCTATTTCTTTTTATTGGACTTAAATGTAACAGTTCAAATTTTTTGTAATAAGTGTAGTTAATTATCTATCGCTCGCGTTTTTACCTGCAATTATCAGTGAGTTTGAAAAAACGCTACTAAAACAAAAAATAACGAAGTTTTATTTAAATTTTGCACCCTTATAAAGTCATCTAAGAAATATTTGTCCAAAAATTCATGCTTTTAGACCGAGCGGTTTCTGCTGCTTGTTGATCGATCTGTCAGTGAATTTGTCTGTCAATTTCTACTTTTCTAGAATCTAGATTTTAAATCCATGGTGTTTGGCAATCTGGGCTTTTTCCAGTCTTATTTGTCCCTAAGCACTGCTGGAATAGTTTTGTTCTGTCTCCTGCTTGTTTTTCTTCTTGTCTTGTCATTCTTCTTTAAACGAACATATATCTTCCATTTTGATGGAAGTAGCAATAACTTTTTTTCACTTAGATGATGATCAAAAGTAGCTTTAAATTCAATTAAAATTATTATATTTTAATTTTCATTTTGTGTGATAGCTTCTTTTCTCTAAGACTAGAGTTCAATTTGAGTGGAGATTCCATTGCTCTGCAGTGTGACAATATAATCTGCTATTATATTATGATACCCTGGTACATCATGTGTGGTGTTACTGTATAAGATATATGTGTGCTCTGCGGCATCGCCTGTGGACAAATTTTTCAGTCGTTTGCCTGCGTGGAAAGCGATCATTGTTCTACTATGGGGTAGCGTCAGCATATAAAAAATTGAAGAACATATAGGGTGATTAATAATTAGTGTACTACTTAAACACGTGATTGCGCTCATGATAACAAACAATTTTTCTTATGGGAGCAAAGCCAAAACGCGAAAAAAATATCAGCTGGTAGGCAAACAGTGCAGTAGGTACATTAGGCAAACAAACAATGTACTGAAGAAACATAAATGAACTGTCAGTCACCCTATATAAGTGTATCGACATATTTTCATGTCATCTCTCATCATCTCTTTTGTCACTATCTGTCTTAGGCTCTTTGCATTTGTTTACCTATTTAAAAAAAATAGCCAAATGGAAATTCACGTGGGGGACAAAAATCTTAGATTTAGACAATAGCTAATAATAAATAAATAAAAAATATAGCCGTTATTATCCGGAGATCCAACATTATTTTTAAATAGACATAAAAATAATATCCTTGTTTAGTTATATGAGAATATTGAATACCTTATAGTTACTAAATTGTTATTTATCTATGGAGACAGATAAAATTGCAACCGAAAATTGGTTACAATACAAGTTAGTACGGAAATCTTTTCACTTTAATTTAAGTTACAATGGAGCAGAATCGCTGTAACTCCATGAACACTTCCTGAAATCAATAAAATGTTACAAACTTAAGATTGCGAAGATTAGCTGTTGGCATTTGCCAAATACATTTTTAATTATTTTTAATGGATGCGTCTCCGTCTTTAACTTCTTCAGGTATAAGGGTCAACTCACACCGAAAGATAATAAATATCGTAGTAATGAAAATAAAGTTAAAATTCATATGACATTGAAACTGCGTTCCGCTTCGCTGCCCTTCGTCGCTCTTGCGGTGTAAGTTGACCCTAAGGAGCAGGGTTTTGTGAGTTCTCCATATTTTAATGAAAACTCAACGCTCGGTGTCGTTATTAAAATGTTTTTTTAATTAACTTAAGAACCTATTTTTTTTTATAAACATGATTTATCAACGTTATGTTAATATTTATTTTTTGAGAAAATTGTTTTTTTTGTGAATATAAGTGGTCTTGTATCATAGTACAGGCTCAGCCTGGTTTAAAAAATATTAATGTTTATATGCGCGATCTAGGAAACCTACTTACGGTACTTCACCTAGAAAGAGAAAGAAAGAAAAATATTTGTTTGGCACACGTATAGACACACACAGAGCAGAAAACCACATGTTACAAAAAAAAAAACAATAATAAAGAAGAGAAAAAAACTGCGTGTCTCGCGGCTGTGCCAAATAGGTCCAGTTCAGCTAAAATGCCAGACAACTACGTTGCCTGACGCTGGTTTTCAACTGAACCCACCTGCGCTTGAGACAGCACAAATTTTAAATGTTCCCTTACAAAAAACCTTACTGTTTATTTAACTATTAACCCCTTCACGCGCTATTTTATGCCAACCGTACGCTTGCCGTCACGACTTGTCGCGCGAGCGTCAAAGCGACACGGCCGTTAGTTGTCGCGGCGCCGCGTCGCGCGACCAAACGTTTTTCATTGCTGCGCGAGTGATGAATTTGATGCGGCCTACCTAACCTAGCGCGCAATGTACAGTGCGATTTAGAAGCGGTCAGCCAGTAATAGATGCGTGTACGTTTTTAAATTGTTGCTTAATTTTGGTGTATTTGTTTGTAGAACAATTTTGAAACGGTTTTTGTGTAGTTTGAATTTTGGTTCTGCAAGGGGGTTAGTAAAGGTTGATCATTCTCCAACCCCTTTTCTTGAAAACTGGATTTGATTGATCTGAAATTCTGACTCACTCTTTTTAGTTTAGTTCGTTCCTTATAATTATTCGACCAGCCACTGTCGACCAATATTCGAACAGCCATCAAAGTAATCATACAATTTACACAGAAAACTAACATCCGTTTTCTAAACTGAAATAAACTTTTACTTAATCAAAAATACTTAAGAACTACTGAGAGCGCCTTACATTTGATTATTTTTTGTACTCATTTAATTATTATTCTTTAATTGAGTTTGTTTTAATGTCGTGGTGGTCCAGTGGATAAGGCGCCCGCCTCTCGTGTAAGAGGTTGTGGGTTCGAATCCGGGCAAGTATCAATGTGACTTTTTCAATTCATATGTACTTTTAAAAGTTTATCTTGGACATCACTGACATTCCGTGCCTCGGAAAGCACGTAAAGCCGTTGGTCCCGGTTGTCATTCGTAGAACTAGACAGTCGTTACGGGTAGTCAGAAGGCAGAAACTCTGACCAGTTTAACCAAGAGGTATCGTGTCGCCCAGTTACTGGGTTGTGGAGGTTTGATAGGCAGTCACTCCACGTAAAACACCGGTATCCAGCTGAATCCGGTTAGGCTGGAAGCCGACCCCAACACAGTTGGGAAAAGGCTAGGGAGATGATGATGAGTTTGTTTTAATCATTCGAGAAATTACTGTTATTATCTTTCGATGTAACTAACTATCGCATGTTTTGCCGGTCGCTGCAATTGTCGCTTAGTATTTAATTTCTATACATATTTTTAAATACGAAAAGTTAGAGAAATTCAAGAAGAAAGTCTTATAAGGTATATCTTTAATTTGGGCTTTTATAACATTTTTAACACCCGTGCGGATTTGGGACGGGTAACTAGTGTACTACAAAAATAACCAGACTCAGCAACTGCCATAGACCATTTAACAAGCCTAACAATACTAACCAACTACCAGGACGACATAGTCTTAATAAAGCATAGTCCTACAAAACAATAACAATAATTTAGGCTAAAAACGGAAATATCTCCGCGAAAAATGTTCAAAACGCCGGACGTAGTCCACTGCTGGCCATCACGCCAGTTATTTGGTCCATTAAACGTGAAATAGTTGGAGTCGACGAGTACTAGGAGAGCAGAGCCAGCAGGGAGGTTTTAAAATAGGATTTATGGCTTTACAACTGTGTTTAAGTTAGGGCTAATGTGATTAGGTATTATGTTTAGCGCTGAAGCGATTGAAGCGCTTCCGACAATTGGTTTCAGTCACAAAGAAGTTTGTGAAGCCGTTGCCATCAGACTTAATCGTCAAGAATTATTGTAGCGTCACTTCACTTATTTAAAAATCCAGAAGTCACAATTAGAAAAACAAAAGATTTTTCGTAACTAAGAAAATCTTTTTTTCACTGAATATATTAGTGAATAAAGGCATTGCCATTAATATTTTATAAGATTTCATTACGATAACAATGAAAAGTGACTTCTGTATTTGTTTGTCGGTACGATTGTTGACGTAATGTAGAAAAAATAAAAGCATCTGTCTATCAGACCTCCTAAGCCAAGTTACTGGGAGACACAATACCCCTTGTTTAAACTGGTCGGGTTTCTGACTTCTGACCCATAGGGCCTGTTAAAGGTCTACGAATGACGACCTGCACCAACGGCTTTACGTGTTTTCCGAGGTACGAGTTAGAAGACACTGCCTGTAGGGGCAAATGGTCTTCAATATGGCGCGTAATCAATGCATCGTAAGTGGCAACTTGTAGCATAGTTTTGGAGGTTTGCGAAAATATGAAATGAAATTGCTTATTATGCAAGTAGGATATAATATAATCACTTTTACACGTCATACATATATTTTTAACTGGTTGCAGTCGGCTTTTACTAACTGACCATGTCTGAGAAAAAAAAATCATAGTCTCTTTTAAAGTCCAGCCAAATTTCAAAATGATAAAAATCATAGTGTTACGAACCATGTAGCTTCCGGGCTAGCATATTGAGGAAAATGCCAAAAATAGTTTGGGTAACCTGCCTCAACAAGTAGCACGCATTAACTAGCCATCGTAAGCTCAACATCGTATTACCTTTGAACGACCAAGCGGCAGCCGGCTGTCGCGTTGCTATTGCCTTTCTATTGTCTCGAATCACGTGTGTTGGATGCTTTAAGGAGCTCCACGCACTAACATAATTTCATGAAAAATGGGCTTCCAAGTCTCCCAAAGCAATGAATAGTCTTAATTTAAAGGACATTGCTACGCGTCCGTACATTGTTGGCCTAAGAACCGACAGGGAGGTGTTTTAACATTTTGAGTTCTAAATGATATATATATTCGATTGAAACTAAATTAAAACTACGGACACTTGAGACTTCTAAAAGCCATCAAAATACTTTCGGATTTTGAGGTTATAATTATGCCATTACAAACATACATCATAGATTAAAACAACATGTTTTGCTTCACAAAATGTTTATTTAATAACAACATCATGTCACATCCCAGATATCATATATATGTTCGACCAATATAATTGCAGTGGCAGAAGTCTTTCCAAGACAATGTTTATTATATTCACATGGTATCAGTCTATCCTCAATGTAATTACTTGATGAGAGCGTGCACGATATGGTGGCAATGTAACGCAGGGCACATTCTTCACCAAAGTGACTTACATTTGGTGTTCTACCTATATTCTTGGCTTCCGACAAAGAAGATCATGTGTATGAACCTGAAAAAAGATTGGAATTACTAAACCGCCACCACTAACCATCGCTACCTTTAGTATTTTATATGTGCTGCAAGACCCTCTATATAATATATATCGTTTTAACCAGAAAATACTTTTATTTAAAACAACACAAGATATGACATTATTTTTCACTTTGTTTAATGTCACCATGGATACGACACTTCCTATCATCTTTAACATAAACTTCTTGATGGTCCCACACTAAGCTGGAGTGATGCAGGGTGATTTGATAAATAAGTTTACGAATCGTCAGCATTTCTCAAAACTCGAGAAAAATAGAGGTTTTACTAACCAATCGAGAAGCAGTCCACTGTTGTATACAATAAAGAATTTGCTCACCTTCTAGTAACATGGAGTCAGAAGCTGATCCGCAGTTTACACAAAATATAGAATCATTTTGGGATTCCACGTTAAATCCGCAAAGTCCGTTTAATCTCTTGACACCCACCGACATGCCAGGTCGTTCTTAGTAGGTCCGTAAATCAGTCAATCACAGCTAGGGGTCGATATTTCAAGATTATATATTATATATTCCAAGTTGCTACTTAAAATCGGAAAGGAATAATAATAAAATTCAAACGAGCACAAACAACAGGATTACCCAGAACCTGGTCAAATGTTGGCATCTGTCAATTCAATTGACGGAAGACAATAGACTGATATGTTGATCTTTTTTTTTAATAAATGGCTTGCTCATTTCACACAGCACTTTCTGTCGCTTTAATATATTCGTATTAAAACCTTATTCATAGATCAAGCACTGAGAATATTGAGTTTTTTAATTTCGCTATACATATACTTATTGTAATACTAGGCTGCATGAGCTACGATACCTCAGTCTACTACTAACTTTAAATTAAACAAAAATATCAGACACCGGAGATTGAAACTAAATTGAGTTACTTTTTATAATGTTTTCGAAATTAGCACCTGTCCATTATATTGTAATAGTCGTAATGCACTTTATAAAAAAAATTAGTAATTACTGTAAAGGTTTCATGCCAGCCAATTCGTAGGCTATTTTGAGCAATCTTCTTTGTGCATTCTACCTGATGTTTACACTTACAATGTAGATGTTTTTCATAGTCAAAACATGCCAAAACATGCGTTATCTAAATTAATTAAAACCACAACGTGTTCTTTATTTACATGTTCAACGGCCTCTTTATCACCTTATCAGCTTTCAGATCAGCACTATGTACCTAATTTTCTAATTTACCTAAGTACCAATTACCTGACGATGTTTACATTAACAGAATCAATTTATTTATGTGATTCTAGTAAAACTCATTACTGTTTGGTTGTCCTTTTCGTTAATTACGGGAGGCGAGCGGGCGAATTTCTTTAGAGTGGTAATGTGATGTAGAGCGCTGGTTCAACGTTGATATACCAACAGTCAGAGAATCAGTCGGTTTACTATTTATATTCCTACTATATAAAAATAAGTCGGGTTTTCCTTCCTGACGCTATAACTCCAGAACGCACGAACCGATTTCCTCGGTTTTGCATTCGTTGGAAAGGTCTCGGGCTCCGTGAGGTTTATAGCAAAGAAAATTCAGGGAAAATTTCAACATCCACGCGGGCGTAGACGCGAGCGGCCGCTAGTAATTATATAGATTTTAATGCTCTACAATAAAATTTAGTCAACAAATAAATTGTATATCTGAAGGTTTTTAAATGAAAACTCTGTCAGAAATTCAAAATTAATTCATATTATTAAAGTTCGGTAAAACTAAGTTTAAGTACTCACTATATGACAAAGATATGATTTTTTATTAGTTTTAACCTGTGTGCTTGTATGTAACCCACTTTTGGGCACCCACGCTTTTTTACAATGATAAATTAACATTAAATGAACAATGAAAAACATAGATTTCCTATTTACACCATTGTTAATCCAAAATTAAATTTTAATTTCTACTTTTTAGTTGGATTTTCTATAAAAGCGTGTTTTCTTTATTTTTTAACAAATATAACGTATATTACGAAAACTTTTTCAACTTTTTAATTAGTACTTTCGCCTAGAAGACATAGCTACTTGATACCTTTTCTAATAGCTACCCTGAGTCGAGTAGAGCTACTTGCGCCAGTCGGTAGGCGCAAGTAATCGGGATCGCGCGGATAAATTGTAAACTTGGATTATTGTTTTGCCAACCGTGGCCTGTTCAGGTGTTTTTGATATTGTAACGTTTGCAAAACCAGTTTTTATTTAGATTTTATTTATTATATATATTTTTTTCACCTTTCGACCACCAACGGTTGTACAGTAATTTGCCATTTCCCTCTATTTATTGCTAACTAGTCGTCCTCCTTGGTTTCACTCGCGTCTATGGTTACTACTCTGGGTAGACTGGTAGAGACTGCCTAAGGCATTCAGTCCGCCATTGTACACATGTGCATAAAGATATAAATAAATAGTCGTCATAATTAAGTTACTTGCAGTCTACCTTCACAAGAATACTTGTTTTCAGGCACATCTCAGTAAATAGCAATGATGTTTATTATGATACTCGTAGATTAGCTTCTGCCCGCGTCTTCAACCATATTAAGGACCTTACTGTATAGCCTTGTTATTGTGTGCAGCATTTTGCAATAGTGTAGCTCGCTTTCAATGAAATAACCTTTTAATTGAGTATTGACCGGAGTCTTCATCATCGGCTAAGGAAGCCTTTTCCCAACTAAGTTGGGGTCGGCTTCCAGTCTAACCGGATTCAGCTGGATACCAGTGTTTTACGTGGAGCGACTGCGTGTCAGACCTCCGCAACTTACACACCAATTACTGAGGGACACGATACCCCTTGGTCACTGGTCCGAATATCTGACTTCTGACTATTCGTAACGACTGTCAAAGTTTTATGAATGACAGCTGTAACCAACGGCTGTGCGTTCCGAGACACGGGATGTCAGTAATGTCCAAGATAAACTTCAAAAACTACATATGAATTGAAAAAGTCACATTGGTACTTGCCGGGACTCGCACCCGCAACCTCTCATCATGATACCACATGAGAGGCGGGCGGGCGCCTTGACTTGGGCCATCTCGATTTTCTGAGTATTGATTGCAGTTCAAAGCTATTATTGTTTGCATCCTAACTTAACTTAAATATTATGTAGGTATGAGAGTAATCTTTACACAGGTCCTCTAATCCACGTTTTTGCTATCCCTCCAGGCGTCCTCTGCGTCCCTGGTACTGTTTGTTTCTGAGTAAAACTTTAATTAACCAATAAACATGTCGGTCGCGGTCCCGTCTTAAATTAGCCCTGAGTGGAAATTGCTCGATGCCTCCGCACCAGTCATGACACCCTGGTACCTACGCTCGGACGTAATGAAACTTAGTTTATAATTGCTTGTAAATTTGCTAGGTTACTGTCGTATCAATTTAAGGGCTAACGGCAGGTGGGATAGGAGAATAGAATTTATAATTATTTCTGTAGACTTAGCTTTATTGTTGTCTAATTTCAGTTTGGTTGTCATTATTGTTTATCTTTCATTTGTTTAAAGAAAGTTCTTCTGAATTGTGTGCTTTCCTGTTCTCCTAATTTATTAGTTTCAAATTAGCCTTTCTCTTACTTTTGCGTCTTCTCCTAATATTATATTTCATAAACAAGTAATAAAAACGCTTCTGTCATTAGTGTCATTATAAGACTATATTATTTGGCAGTTTATACAGATTCTAGCGATACCATATAGATCTAAATCCGTTCAGACCTTAAGAAGTTATCGTGATATAAAGATACATACACATAGAAGTCTGAAATCATGGACACTCCTTTTATGGGTAGTCGTGTAAAAATAGGCTTATAGTTTAAGCTGTACTAAAACGTATAACTGAATCTATCAAAATAATTACAGAGTAATGTTGTACTAGCTATAGCGCTCGGCTTCGCCCGCGTGGATGTCGAAACTTGTATTCCTATTTTGCCCATTAGAGTTGGAATTTCCAACAATCCTTTCTTTAGTGGATACTTTTACTTACATTTCATCAAGAACATACCCTACAAAGTGCCATGTCTCTAGGACCAAGGGATTAGGCTATGATAATCAGCCAATCAGTTTACCATTTTATTTATAGGTATAATATAGGTATAGGTGTTACCTTTCATCGATCAACCGACAGCCGGCTGTCAGGCTGCTATTTTCTTAAATCACGAGTGTTTAGTTCGAAGGTTTAATAATGGTATTGTAATAATGTGCTTAGTTATAACAATTATAACTTACTAGCTTTTGCCCGCGGCTTCGCTCGCGTTAAAAAGAGACAAAAAGTAGCCTATGTCTGTGACTCTCCAATACTCTCCATCTCTTAAACTTTCTCCACTTAAAAAATCACGTCAATTTGTCGCTCCGTTTTGCCGTGAAAGAAAGACAAACATACAGACAGACAGACACACTTTCCCATTTATAATATTAGTATGGATGACCCACCCCAAAAACATCCAGATTTTCGAGTACAAAGGGCGCATTCCTGCACATCTCGTACCAGGCAAACATAAATTGATATAGTTTCAGTGTTCATCTGAAGCTTTTCTTTTGTCGCCGGGGGCTAGGGGTGCGCGGTAGGGGGGGTAGGGGGGGCTAAGGTTGACAAATGGGCCGCTCGGAGCATCCGCGAGCGATACAATCGGTGCGTTGCTTACTGTGCTCCGTTCGAGGAAAAAACATAGGGTTGTCTCTTTGAAGTATGCGGGAATGGGAGCTCTTTAGATTGTGATTAGTTGAAAAAGTAAAAAAAAAATGGCTGATCTGTTTGTTTATGGCTGTAAGCGCGACTGCCCGGGGTCTTATTTTCGATACTTGGGTCGAATCAGTGTTGATGAGTTTTTATTGCTCTCGGAAAGCGTTGGTCGTCACTTAGTTGTCATTCGTAGATCTTAGACCGTCGCTAAAGGTAATCAGAAGTCGGAAAGTATGGCTACAGTGGCCACCAGTTTTATCACAGGATAGGATTAAACCAGTAAGTGGGCTGTAAAGGTTCGATTGGCAGTATGTCCAAGTATGTGTGTGCTGTACTGAATTCATCAGGTATCTAGTTAAATTGGAAGCCGATAGCCATATTTAGGATTAGGTAGCTGAAACTGAACACCTTACTTTTTTCAGAAGAGTTTAGTTTCTTTCAGTTCTTCATGTTTTTATTTTGAAATTGCAATAGGAAAATCTCTTGAGTGTGTTTCAGCGCTATTAAATTGTTACAAACATTTTAGATAAATTCTCATTACAGTGTTACTTGCTAACATTTAGCAAATATTCCCCTTATTCTTTTAACTCTACTAAAGCAACATCTACATTTACATTTATTTTAAAATAAAACAAGTTTTGTGTGACAACCCTGCGGCACGCGTCACTGGACTCGTCCCAGTGTGCCATTACTCACTGTCGTCCGCCATTTTCGAGCCGCCACGCCCGCTACGACGCTACGACGCTACGAAACTCTACGCCGCGTAGCATTGCCGTTACGTAGCAACCGCTCGAGATTCTGTTGTCTTAGTACTTTTTTTGCTAGTTGGTTTAATTTGATTCGCATTTTTATTATGGAAATGGTAATTAGGTCAAAAAGTGTATTTATTAATTATGAATCCTACTTGTAAAGTGTTTTTAATCTTAAACTATATAGGTACAATTGGATGCTACTTTCGAAATGTCTTTCTACGAAAACTTAATATGTTGAGCCCTACAAAAAGAAAACAAAATTCCTTAGCTAAAGGTAGTTTTCAAAAATATATATTTACAGAGGTATAGTTTTTTTTTCATTTCTGTCAATGTATCTCTCTAATTCAATATTGTATTCATGATATGAAAATGTGAGAAATATTTATTTCAGCAATTTTTGCAATGGGTTCCCCATTGAAAAAAATTGGATTGGCATTAATTCGGAATTTATTTTTATTATACATATTTTTAAAATGACAGCAAGAAAATTACCAAATACTTATTTTGTCTACAAGGTGTACATGCATTTTTAATGTTTAACATTAAAATGCAAATAATTACTCATTACCTACAACACCTAATTAAAAAACCCTATCACTTTATTTCACCTCACCGAATTCTCATCGAAACCACATATTCGATCAGTGAGACAAACGTTGTCAGTCCGACAATAAAATAAGTCTTCCGAATAAATTCCGAAACTTGCAAACTATACCCGTTGGCAACACCTTGCTGACGGCGACTGTTTTCAAAGATATTTATAGACATTTTAACGTATTCATGCGAGGTAACCGAAGTTTTTTTGTTTGTAGGGTAGTTTGAAAGTTGTTCGGTCATGTGGTCGATTGCTGTGTGCTGAGAGGAAAGTGTAGCATTTTGAATATATTGACCTTGTGAACTACTTATGAAGAAGGTTAGGTATTCGTTGTTTTTAGATTTTTCTTAATCGTCTCTTAAGGACTGAAGAAATAGTAATTACACTTGTATGATCCATAAAGAAACAAATCGCTACGAACTTGTTTGATCGAATGAAGTTGAAAAGGGCTTGATCAAATCGGAATATTTTAAAAAATTCTATAAAGTTCTGAGGAACATGTACTTATAATAAAATGTGTGGTAATTTTTGATATTTAGAAAAAACTGAACGATTTTTTTATACGGGGTTTTAGTGTAAAATTAGACAAAAGCCAGGACGATGTCTGTCTGGGGTCAGCTAATTGTTAAATACGTTTGTTAGTTAGAATTAACTAATTTTTAATGTAGGCGAGTCAAATATTTGCTGCTGGTTTTCTTCAATATTTATTAAATATCGGTTATTTAAAACATGGTTCTAAGAACGAGGTTATGCAAAAATGAAACAAGACATTTTTTTTAGGTTTTAATATTTTTTACACAATTCGTAGCATTCATAATGCCGACACAGTTTCTTCAGATTTCCTCCACAACGGCCCGTCAGCGTCAGCTGTCTCTATATCATTTATATAAACCAGTTCACTATTAATCGTATAGTTTTTATTTATAATATGTACCTCGCCGAAATTATACAATACAAATATATAATTAACTTTTTTCATCAAATTGAAAATGTATTCGCTGACAGACGCTCATGTTCACCATTTTTAGTAGCTATATTTACAATAACTTGATGACTTTCAAATCATTATATATAATGTACATATACATATATAATAAAGAGAAAAATCAAAATAAAATTCTTCAATTAATACATTAATACCTAACAACTACTATTTAAGATTTTCCTCTTAATAAAAATATATTACACGCAATGCAAATAACAATAATAATTGTGTATCAACAAAGTCCGGTGTTGCAAGAGAAAAAGAATATTTTCTTTCCAAATTATTTAATACTGAGACTTCATTGGAGAAAACTGTATTTATACAAAGTAAAAATGACGTATGTATAATATTTGATGATTATTATTTACAAAAGTTAACAAACTTTTTTTCTAAAATGAGACACTAATTTGCGATACGACTGTCCGAAAAGATATTTTCGGAAACCCTTACTATTCCATATTTAAAATTCGTATTACTAAAACGAATGAATAAAATCTTCATATTATTTCGCTAACAGGTATTTGAAAAAGAAAATGAAATATACACTAATATTATTAGTTATATTTATACATATATATTTAAATAGCGTTACAAACAGTCGTATTGCAATTTAAAGGACAATAATGGTGGTCTTAATTAGCCTAGAATAAAGCTTGATCTTGGATAACTTAAGCTATCAAAGTTTATCGTAGCGAGGACCAATGATGACATTTTATATCTCCCGTTCGTATACATGACATAAGGCCGTAATGCAACGCATTACTATAAAGTGGTTCACGTGAAATATTTTTGGAAAACATTGTAAATTACTACAGTACTGTGAGCGATCATTGACACAATCGTATACATTTTTGATATTTATTTATATTCCCTTTTTTACAGTTTCTAATTTAATTCTGATGTTTTTCATCTATTTCATTTTTTTAACTCTTTAATTTTAATTAATTCCATGAAAAACATCTTTAATTTAATAATAAACACTCACAGTAATGTCATTCCGCGGTGTTACCAATTAGTAAATTTTAGAATTATTTGCTTTTACTTTTACGAAAAAAGTTTTTTACACCACGGAGCTACTTGTAATCTAGGAGAAGCTCACAGATTCTCATCAGTCGTGAAAATCACACAATTATAAATATTATATGTGTGAAAGAAAGGTCTACAGATTAAAAAATAAACAACTGACTGGCTCCTTCTCGCCGAACACGGCCTTTACACTTTTTAACTTATTTTTTAATCTGCACATCTTAAAGTGTATGGTCTCCTGGTAACATAGAAGGCAATCAATATCAGGTATCATCCACAAGACAAAAAATAGACCTAAAAATCTCATTTTTTTTTAACATTGTAAAATATCATTTTGTGATTCGTATACATCGGTTACAAATTGTGCTACATTATCGAACACCAAGGCAAGGTGAGAAACGATATTCGATATACAATATCATTACAATAAATATATAATTCAAAGATATGTATTCAAAATGTTTTCTGTAAATTAAACGCGGACAATTAATTTTCAAGAAATTGACATTCGTTATAGATGTACAATTTGAGCTTGATAATTACATTTAATAAATTAGTTGGTACCTAGGTAACAGAGGCAACACGTAAACGTAATTTGCATACATTTGAAGATAGTAAGGAGCGGTCCACACTGGGCCCGGCGAGTTCGACTGGCCCCAATGGCCTTCAAGCTCCGCGACTGCCGGTCCCAGTAAACACCGCTTCTCAAATAACAAAGAAAGTTGCTTCAAAAACCTAAAACCTATTAATACAACTCCTTTACAAAAAAAGTCCCAATCTATTACCTTTCTGTCGACAGCGACCCAAGTACTGTGATAGTTACATCTTACACAACTATTCAATTATTTATTTATATTTACGTAATAACAATACACAATTAGCTATAAATATTTATACGATAACTATCAAACCACATTATTGTTACATTCATCAACTTTGCTCCTATTGTTCCGAGTGATAAAACCGTTATTTATAAGGTGATTGCACCATTGTATTTCAGCGTCCATGTCACTTCGCGTTAACATTTACAATTTTAGTTTAACCATTAAAGTTGACTTCAAAACTTAATTTTAGGAGATCGTATACTGTTTCAAATATTACAAAAGTGTCGCGTTTTTTTTATTTTAGTTTTTATGTACATGTAGCATCGTTCTCCTGTAAATATCACGTGCCTATCACATAAGGCGATGGTCGGCCCCGGCAGCGCCTCGCGGACAACCAGCCCGCGCGATGTCAAACGTTATTCATATCTGTAAATAAAAATACAAATATATTGACGTTTCGTTATGTTATTCACAACTGAATATATTAAACATTAATTATGCATTTTATGCGTTATTCGTAACAGCATAATTATATTTCTGTCGCATATCGATGAGTTTCTTTGAAATATTTCGTGTTGGAATTTATAAATGGGTCGATCACGATTTTTAAATGCATAAGAAATGTTACGAAAAATGTTTGACACGATTCTGGACATTTTTTAAATTGGCCACAAAATTAGTAGATAAAGATTAATTGTGGCTGAGTCATAATTAATACTTTATCCGAATGCAAAACTGCTGCCCATTCAGTTATTGTAGACATTAACACTTACGACATTTGTGGGAATTGGTCAATGTTAGCTCATGATTTAGATTACGATATTATACAAAACTAATCCTATTAACTGCTCTTACATCTCCAATATTTTAAACTCAATATGATCCAAACTGCATTTGCAATGCCTCTAGTGCTGTAAATATTTTATATGTAGGCGCAGTGTTTGTCAAATAGTGTACCAGTGTTTTTTTTTTTTTTTTTTGTGAGTGGGAAATCATACAATGACTGCTCCCGTCCTGGGTGCGGCGGGAGGGCGTGTCAGACTCTTACTGACTAAAACCCACTCATGTTCCTTCGATTGCCCTTTATGTTCCAGGGTCACGGTAACTATTATAAACATTCCGCAACACCGGCATAAGTGTACTAGTGTTAACATTTAAATGTGTACTAGCTGTCCCCTGCGGTTTCACCCGAGCAATTAATTTCTTCTCCGATCCTGTAGGTCCTGTAATAACTGGGTCATCTAATAACTATTGAATTGTATGAATTTGAACCATAAGTTCCTAATATACTTATTACTTCCAGCTTACTTAACATTAGATAAAAGTGTATACTCACATGTACAAGTATGCAGGTTGCATTAGAGATGGTGGCCGTAGTATTCAGCCGGGTAGTGTGCGTATCCCTGGTGGAAGGCCGGGTCTGTGGGCGGCCTGTGCATCATCTGCTGGCCATCCATCATGTAGCCCATCGTGGCCTCCGGGCTGTAGGCGCCGCTGGGGCCCGCGTGAGGGAATACTGACGGATAAAACACTGCCCGGTTAATTAGGCTGGCTGATTCACCAGCTTTAGCTGGTTATTGCTGTTAAGAGTTGGTTAGGCAATTTTTTTAAAAGATTTGTTCAGAATTGTGCTGTAGCTCACGCAGTTATTTAATTTCATGAGGTTTTCTTTATTAAATATGGAAGAGTTACAGCTTAAACAGACAGATATTTGATCAATGTAAAATAATGGATTTTAAATACATTATTTTTTCGAATATTACAATTTTAAAAGCAGATTTTCTTTGCAAGTTGTCAAAACAAAATATACATTTTTCCTTTTAGTCGCAAGTAACTTTTATCTTTTGTCGCCGTAAATGTTAGTTATCGATCCACACAGAGTCACAAAATATAAAGTAGGCATCCTTCCTTACTTAGGATTTAGGTTATTCCCACAACTACACTCATTCATTAAATTTCTTGCATTGATTAAATCGCAAAAGCGTAACAATCATTCAGAAAAGTTACATTCGCATTAATAATATTCAGACAATAAGTACAGTTTCCACAAGAAACTCAACCAAAGTTTTACTTCAAAAAGACATCAATGGCGACAAAGTCAGAAAACTATAGTTACACGAAATACATTAGTGGTTCTGTATGTGTCCCACGCTCTCGAGACGCAATGGTGCGTACCACCATAAAGACCCCATGAGGATGTCGGATATCGACGTCTATAATGGACGAACACCATTACACCACGATTGATAATCCCATGGATATATCGCGAACGGAAGCCATAACAGTTTTGTGGTAAAATTGAGCGGATTTCTTGAGTTTTGCAATTGCACTTCGCACAATGCCCGGTTAAAGTGTCTAACGGGTGGAGTTTGAAAATTAAGTTGTCTACTTATTTTTTTTATTCATCCATACTAATATTATAAAAAGGAAAGTGTGTCTGTCTGTCTGTCTGTCTCTCTGTCTGTTTGTCTTTCTTTCACGGCAAAACGGAGCGATGAATTGACGTGATTTTTTGAGTGGAGATAGTTGAAGGGATGGAGAGTAACATAGGCTACTTTTTGTCTCTTTCTAACGCGAGCGAAGCCGCGGGCAAAAGCTAGTATTGCATATTTCGCTGCGAATTTGTAATATAGATATGCCACATTTGTATTAAATATGTACTAAAATTATATTTCTTAAAAATAACATTAACGACATCTTTCTTTTTTTTCATTCCGGAATGATTTTATTGCTTTTTTTCGCAAACAATGCAAAAGTGGGTGATTGAGCCGGACCAGTGGCGCGTGTCTCCGACCAGGGCCGCAGGAAGCAATAACGGGCGTCCGAACAGGGGCACAACTACCAGGATACTATGATTTAGGAGGAAGTCGTCTTGACGACGTCATACTAAGTGCAGTTGCTTCTGTTTGCGCGATTTAGTATGAGGAAAAAGAACATTGGGCCTACTAATGAGTAAGTGAGTACATTTAATTATTTTCTGGTTACTGCCACCAATTTTTCCGGACATTGCCTAATTACCGCTTCAACTGTTAATCATTTCCACGATCACATAGTTAACAATGCCGAGCCACTAGTTTCCAAAAATATGAATATTAATTTCGCTTTTAATAAATGCATCGGTGAGGAGAGAACGGATTTTAATCCTCGCCGAATGCCCAATAAACGATCGTTCGGTGCTCCAACGAATTGTAATTTATAGTCAAGCGCCGTAATGGGTCGCATCAGAGGGCAATTTATGCGCTTATAATAAATTCATTAGCGCTTCGACATGGCGTGTGTACACGTTGAACTACTGAGATAGACTGTGTTAACGTGCGCGCAAATGGACCAGAGACGGTTCATTGTCAATAGTATGTATGATTAGTGATTAATATTGAATATGGCGACACTGACGACTGTTACGAGTAATAAATTGAGATTATATTACACATGCACCGAAAACACTATTTTTAAACAGCAAACTTAATAGCTGAAAACCAGCCAAGCGAATCGCTGCAAATAGGAAAGGTTGGCAAACGAAACACGGCGAGCACATCGCACGCACTAGGAATACATAAACGCAGGGCGGCCGCACGACAAATAATATAGTGATTGGAAAAGCGCCTTTCGGCTTGACCGCAGGAAATGCGGTGGCCATTTTCTTTAGTCCATTGCCAAAACAATTTTCCATCTATCCTTCCACCCCTCCGGTTTTTCCATTTTCCGTCGTCGGCAAACTTGGCCGGGCGGCCACATCCGCCCGTTTGGCTCGCGAGATTTAGAACTGTGCCCGTTTTATGTACTCCCGGTGTTTGGTGTCGCGATATTTGAGTGCTGACAGCCTGGTAACTTTAATGCGATAGCATTTTGTATTTAGAAAACGAATGCAGTTTTCAAGCGAGAATAGCGTAACAATTTTGGGATAGGATATGCTATTGATAAATACAACTTAATTTTTGCTAATGCAATGCAATGATTTCGTTATCTCTCACCTCATTCTTATTTTTACTACTGGAAAAAACCTTCAAAAAAATTCATTCAGAGATCCAGGCCTTATTTTTTATAACAACCCTAGATTTATGACTAAATAATTCTAGCTATAAATATCCAGCAATCGAGCGAGACAAATGTCAGAATACTTCTTGATCAATGACGTGACGATTAATTACATTAGATAGAGCTTTTAGGGCCCTCGCCCACGGGCGACTTTTTGTAGCGATGCAGTCGCGATGCTCTCGCGCGTAGCATCGATACAGACGCGAAGCAGTCGCTAGCTGTGTGCCCGCGCCCACGGGACCAGATTCAGTCGCGATGCAAACGCGATTCGGTCGCGATGCAAACGCGATTCGGTCGCGATGCAAACGCGATTGGGTCGCGATGCAAACGCGATTCGGTCGCGATGCAGTTACGATACAAAAATACCTTGGATCAGTACAGTTGCAAGATGGACTCCGTTGAGGCAACATTAGTCACGTTGTCTTTGGTGCTGCTTTTACGTAAGCAGCCGAAGCGTAGGCAACGGAAGCAGCGTCAATATTGGATGCATCCATTTAATACCCAGAGATTACTTTGTGGACATCATGTAACAACATTCAAACAACTCAAAAATTATGATCTTAAATTCAAAAGTTGTTGAGTCCCATATTACAGGACGCTCCTGAATTGCCGTAATAAACGTTTCAGTGTCAAATGACATTTTACGCCTGTGACGGACAATAGCATGCACTCTGGACCTGTCTGTGTTGCACGTTGCACTGATGCCGATTCCCAATCACGCGCCGCGCCACACTCCCTCCCCCCTCCGTTCTCTCTACCGATGTCGTCCGACGCGGTCGCGCGTTTGTATCGATACAATCGCGATGCAGTAGCGCGTTAGTAGCGCGACGCGGTCGCGCGTTTGTATCGATACAATCGGGATGCAGTAGCGCGTTGCAAATGCGACTAACACGCGTTAGAAGTGATGCAGTCGCGCGTTTGCTAAACGCGCGACTGCATCGCTACAAAAAGTCGCCGTGGGCGAGGGCCCTTAATCAAGAAAAGTTTCAAGCTTTCGATTAAAACCTCTGATGTATTGTCTCCTTTCTCATAAACGAAATTAACAAGAAATGAAGAAAATGCCCGTTTCTAATCTTGAAATAGAAAAGGGGGGCAACATCCACACATCTAGATAAAGGTACCAGGGTAGCATACATCGCCGATAGTCGACGGAGGGGCGAGTGATGGATAGCTCGGGACGGGTCAACGAATTCGGACATTATTCTTTTTTACCCTTCTTGCGTTCGCAGGAGTAAGCCCTTTTTCTGCGACGTCCTTTTTTTCCCCCGACGGAATTTTTGTTGGCTACGTACGGGGGACCCGGGAACGTTTTATGGACTGTGCTACAATTACAAAGTAAAAATAGAATTGGTCGTTTGTAATTCTATTCCATATTGTCGACGGGATGGGTATAAAAAACGTTTTATCGGTGGATATTTTTGCTGGTTTTGTGATTCGCAAACGTTTTAAATCGTGCTTGCATTTATTGCTTGTTGCACAACATTAAAATTGTAAGTAATTTTTACTTACAATTTTTAACTAAACAATAGGATGATGACATAAATTATGAAAGCAAGTATCAGAATGCAACACCTAATTTGTTTCAAAAAGGGTACTTTCCTGTAACATTTTTCCAAAGGGTCTGCGCTTAACTGCCGGTATTCAAAAACAATACACTCTATTTTACTCAGACTAAAGTAATTCTATCTAATCTACTTTCTGAACGCAGCTGGGGCGTACCAGGCAGTCATAATTCCACGGGCGGTCAGCGCTAAAAGCTAGAACATCCTCATGGGACGGCGGCGTTACCGGCCGCATGCGACGGCCTGCATACTGTATGAACCACTCCGTACTTTGTGGTCAGCAAACTCGATTTTAGACTTCAAAGTCGTTTCGGGTGTGCTCGGAGAATTTGGAATGTCCGAACCGATACGTGATGTGGTCAGGACGCGTTAATGTCCTGTAATGGTGTCTTGAATTTTGGATATTTTGATGATATTGACTTTCGTTCAGACTTTTTTGGAAAGATGGGGTGTAGAATAAAAGTTATTTGATGAGTTATGTTTTGTTTTGATTTGATGAACTAAATGATAAATAAGTACGGTATAAAAGAACTTATCTTGCTCCATTTTTTAAAATTAGAACGTTGCAAGGAAAATCTGCTTAGAAAATATTACGAAACATAATTATCGCTGTTGTATAAGAAAAATGTTACCTGCTCTATTGGACTGGTCTATCATTGGCTGGACTATCCTACGTCTCGCGTTGATAAACCTGAAACAAACAGACAAAAATATATGAATAAACAATGATCTCAAACCCAGGGCACGCCCAGTTGCCAATATCTAGGTTCACCGCACATGGTTCAAAATCGCTTGACACATCAACATTTTGACACTGAAGTATTGCATTTATTTAGATGCTAGAATCTCTAGCGTTATTATGTAAACATTTCCGCTGTAAAATAATTAACATAAGTGGGCTTTAGCTAAGTTGTCAAACATGTCCATTTTGTGTCTCAAGTCAGTGGCTTTTTTCGTAGTTGCGACCGTCAAAAGATGAATGCATAAAGGTTTTCGAACAAAAACGAAATTTTCTACTCCAGTCAAGATTAACATTTACGCGTCGATACGATGACATAATATATAACGCTATTCAATTATATTATCTACATACATATCAGCATAATCTTAGTTTTCCGTTTCCGCAAAACTTCTTTGCACAAACAGCCGGGAAAAACAAGTAAGTCGTAATGAATTATGTCGAATTCTGCCGACTCCGTGTTTTGACAGGGTTGCGCATCGCCATTACCAGGATTACCATGCAGGATAGCATAAGTCTATAGTTACAGAGGAGAAGCCAATCTCGCGTACACTATCAGGAAGTCCGGATAAATGCATTTAAAAGAGAATTTCACTGGATTACTACAGAATCATTTCAATTTTCTTAGGTACCGTTGTTCCTAGAGCTCTCTGGGCTCCTGGTATAGGTAAACGATAAGACGTAGGACTTTTATCAGTTGGAAAACCGTACCCACTAAAATAACTTTAGATTCGCTTATCAAAAAGGTTTCAAATATCATTGGATAATATATCAAGCTAGGCACGAGGAGAGGATCCCTCAGAAGGGAGTGACCGGGGGCTATCTCGGCCGGCTTTATGAAAACTAATGCCTTCATTTGGCGTCGGCTCCGGCCACCGGCGATAAGCTATGTCGCCCTAGTACCTCGGGATTACGATTTTGGGATTTACCCGGACAAGGGGGGGTCAGATAAAAGTTTTGTGGAACAGTTCGTGTTTGTAATTTGAATGTTTTAAACTAGCTTATCGTTGGTATGAATATTGTAACGTCATTATTTATTTACTGCAATAACATAGCCGTTGTTCACTAATTGGACCGCACTAACTACTTTCTACAAAATCCACAAATTATTATAACATCGTTTGGTAAACAACTCCGTATAACCTATAACAGATCAATATCATTTACACTCTAGAGATTCAGTGAAATCTCAAAGAGAACACATAAAACCAATTTTCGCAGACGATTAAAGAAATAAACGAAGGCGAGAAAATAAAGTTTTTCCTGTGTTTAGTAACACAAACAGCAGGTGGTGGAGTGAGCTATTACCTGGGGGTAATAAATACCGTTTTTCCCTAATTAACGCTTAATTCGGGGTGGGTCGTACGCACCCCCAGGGCTTAAGATCCCGCACTACCGATTTTTGCGACACAACGCCATGAAAAAGTAAAATTTAACGTGCTCGTAACTATTGTTAGGTACTTATTTTGCGTTTGTCTTAAGAGAGCTATAGTTTGGCATATTTCAACCTAATTAATGTGTTCTTAGTCCACTGAAACGTATTTTTTTTTGTTTTAGTAGTTGTCAAAAGGAGTAATTTTATTTTTGAGATATCAAGGGGGTCAGTTGAAAGTGAAATCTAGGTTTGTGGGGTTGCAACCCCTTTCCTATGGCCGTCATCTTGGAAAAAAAGGTTCGATTGGTTTTTAGTTGATCTGACAAATACCTATAAGGGTCCTAAAAAAAATTGTTAACAATTTTAGTTGCAAATAAGATTATCCACAACTTTGTCAAGGAGCTTTTAGTTGTAGAGGCAAAAAAAAAAAATTCAACAAAAAAAATATTATTAAAATTTTGAGAGATTTTGGTGGTTATTTCTTCTATGTCAACCCCACTTCACCTAATGATTGCATTGTCTGGCAAATCCCCAAATGAAACTTTTCAATGGTCTACCTATCAAGTTTACCTACAAAAGACATACAATTTCTTATCAAGATAAGTACAATTTGTAGCCTATATATAACCTACCCAGGCTCTTATAAATTCTACAGTGGCAGCAAGTGAATTTGTTCCTCAGCGAATAACTTTCCCAGGAGTCCTGCTAAATGTAATCTTACGTGATATTGTAATTCCAAATCAAGTAAGGATAAATTATTAATTACGGCAACCCCTCGGCGTCGCCTTCTCACAAAATGCGAATTCTCAGCGTTAACTGAAGGAATTCCACTCAACCCCGCATACTCATTATTTAATTCGCTTTCAGGTAATTAAAATCCAAAAACTTGGAAGTCGAAATTAAATTTTATACTCTGTAGGTACGCTGGCGGACTTCCATCCCTATTTTCTACCCCCCTGGCCCGGAACGTGCTTGCCGGATCAAATCACCTTTTTAACTTTCCCTATTTAGGGAAAAGCCGGGGAAATCTAGCAATTGCAATAATAAGTTGCTACCAGGACATCATGAGATCGAGTGGCCCGCCCCTATTATCGTTACGTAATGTGATTCTCTTGGGCGAATGTGTTTTTCTACTAATTATAATTATGTGTGGTGGTTAGGGGTTGCAAAAATTCGATAATTTTAATTTTCGAATATTCGAATATTTTTTCAGTGCTATTCGAATTTTATTCGAATATTCGAATATTTAAGAAAAAATTATAAAACACAGAATATCAGCGTTTATTGGTTTAGGAATTATATTTTTATGCAGATAAGTAAACATAGCACAATAATTATTTACCCTTTCAACAAAATTTTAAAACAATTGTACATGAAAATGTTAATCAAAACAATTATATTTTTTTTAAACAAATTTAAAAGTCTCTCTCTCGGTAATAATAAAAACAAAACAAATGTCTTTTTTTTTTGGTAAGTGGGAAATCATCAAATGACTACTCCCGTCCTGGGTGCGGCGGGAGGGCGTGTCAGACTTTTACTGACTAAAACCCACTCATATTCCTTCGATTGCCCTTTATGTCCAGGGTCACGGTAACTATTATAAACATTTCGCAACCCCGGCAGGTGTGGCCCTATTGGGCCCCTTCTTGTGCTGACTTCTTCTCTATGAGGCGCGCGTGGAACAAAACGCGCCGTCGACGCGGTCCTGGTCCTAGCCGGGCGGCGAGCTACCCATCGCTCGCCATCCGCAGAACCGCGCCTACGGTGACCGGTAGTCGTCTTGCGACTCTCTCTCGACGTCTTCGCCTGGGTCTTAGGCCGGGGCGAGAGGCTCGTCGTTGCCTCTTGCGCGCCGTCGCTTCCTTCACTAGCATAACTGCTTCGCAGAAGGAGGCGACGGCATCCCATTCCGTCTCGCCCCGAAGCATGGCCTGAACCAGCGCCGGGCGCGAGAGGTCACCGCCGCCGATCGCCTCTACGAGGACACGATCGCCTCTACGAGAAATAAATGTCTTTCTCTCTTGTTAATAATAAAACAAAAAGTACCACATACATACGTAAATGTGTCGTAAAAACGTTACAGTATTATTTTCATAAAGCAATATTACACTGAAAAATCAGATTCATCAATTATAATTCGGAAATAAATCAGATTTACCTATTATAACATTTTTAAACAAATGCAACTCTTCTGTTAATAATAAGAACAAAATAAACATCTCTCTCGCTCGTTAATAATAAAAAGAAAAACTGTCACATGTCACTAATAAATCAAATTCGTCAATATTAATTCGGAAAAAAATCAGATTTACATATTAAGTATAAAATTCTTAGATAAATTTTAAGTAGTAAAGTATCTAAAAACACTTCAAAAAAGAAAATGCACCACTTTACACATAAATAACAACGTGTTCTGTAAGTGACAAAATGGCGTCGAGTCAAGCAGTGTTGCCAACAACAATTTTCAAGCTCTATCGACATAAACTTTAAACTGATATTTTTTTTTGGTAATATTCGAATATTCGAATAAATATTTATTTACTATTCGAATATAAATTTGGAAAGTGTATTCGAATAATTCGAATATTCGAATATTCGATTGCAACCTCTAGTGGTGGTTTCTCATCTTATTTTTGTTATACTGTCTTTTTTCTAAAACAAGTGCGTGAAAATCTGTAAAGAATAGTAATGTTAGGTCTAGATTGTAGACGAGACTTTTAAAACTGCTTACTCTTATTACTGTTATTTTCACTTAAGAGCAAAATTGATGTAATTACTCTACTAAATCAAGCTCAGACAATTGCAACATCAACACTCCACCATACAACACCTAATAAAATAAAAACAACTCCCCTCCGAGTATCAGATGACGCGGTAATGTACCAAATCTTATTACAATTAGTCCCATTTGCATACCAAACAGATATATCACGCGCGCTGCAATAATGTGCATCAAACAATTGTATCGCCAACCCTTCCGAACAAATCCAGATCGCTTATGATTTATGCGCCCCTGGTATCGGCCCGACCGTTGTCACAAATAAAATAAACACACATAGAAATGCAAATTCGGTAATGTCAAATGTGTGTTGGTCTATTGTTGAACTATGTTACGTATTTCATGAATTTAGTGATTTATTACTTTTATGATGTGGAAAACAATGTACAAAATGTTGCTTTTTTATGATTGCATTGAGAATTTAATGGCATTTTTGGGTTAAATGGCTCCTGAATAACATGGGTTTTCTGCATGACCATAGCATTTTTATTTTTCAGGGTAATTTTACTTCAAAACGCATTCTGGTTATCAAAGCATCTACATTACGCATTCAATTCAAATGTTAAACCATAAAACCTCTATCTAATGCCCAAAATTATAATTTTACACGAGGAAAACAAAAGTTAAGCCATGTAATCTTAAAACCTCACACTTAATTGCAGCTAAAACATCAAAATAACAGTAACAGTCGCCGTCAAAATTAATACAAAGCGCGATTTAACAGATACCCTCTTAAGAGTCGTAAAATTTGCCGTTTTTGCGCCGGGGCCCCTCTCCCGGCGGACCGGGGTGTTATGGACCCCGGCCCGGCGGATGAAGAGTTAATGAACTAATCTTGATATTAACAACACATTAGACGCATCGGACGCGCAGCCATGCTTCGCTCAAGTAATTACAGGGACCCTTGCAAGGGATAGTTCGACCTCACGACCCTCGCACTGTATGCTTCGCGTCAATTTCGTATGTTTCGCTTAAGGGTTAATTTACGATAATTTTAATGTTCGTTAAAATACTTGGCATTAACAGAAATCATATTTTATCCACAATTTGCAGCACGAATTGACATGTATTTTAACTAACCAACTTTTCAATTGGCTCACTAGCGCCATTGCGTATTAAACCATTATGGGTGCGTGTCGAAACGGTAATTACACGACAATTATCGCAAAAACTAATCGAATCACAAAGCAATCGGAAGAATATCCGAACGTTCGTACAAAATTCATAGTGACAGTTAATTTGGGAGTGCAGTGCGCGCATCGGGTCCCACTCGCGATGAGATTACTTATTCAACAGACGTATAACATATTGCCCAAGTAATTGGTTCAAAATACAAACTTGCGCGGTACGTATGAGCCCCGGGTAATTATTTATTTACGTGCCAAATTGCTTTTACATTATTCGAAGGTAGGAGAAAATTATAATTAATTGAAACAAATAATTTGGCAAAGTGTATTTGCTTTCTCAATAAACAATTTTTTTATGTGAAATGTTAGTTCACACGAATTTTTTTATAGGAATTTGAACAGTAACCCAAGAACTTTGTTTTGATATTTGAACCACAAAAAGGATCCTTGGAAGCTTAGCTAAACATTGCAGACGATACAAACACTCAAAAGGGTGAATAATACTTGGATTTGGTAACAAATGCTGACGGAATCCGACAAATCCAGTGCGGATACCGTCCGACGGACGGATCGCGTTTTGATGTCTGAGATATCCGGAGCTATGTTACCCTGGTGATTGATTGCCCAAACATAGGTAAGATCTTTGTTTTTGCCCGTGGAATTTGCAAAATAATAAAGAACGGAAAGCGTCAAAATCTTATTTTTTTACCAGCCTACCTAACTGAAACATTTCATAAAAAGAATCCGGAAAATATTGGTCGTGAAAAACAAAAGGGCCAGGCGACTTCGTCACGTACAAATACATCTAATCCACGGAGTCCGGGCGGACAATAAATATTTTTCATGAAATCCACCGCCGTCGCCAGCGCATACAAACTGCCTTAAATCAGGCAATTATAGGTGTGACCAGTAAATATTATAACCAGGGGATCAGGAGGCGTATAGAGATTGTTAAGGATATTGGCTATGTTGTTTTCGTAATGGACTCTTGCGCTCTAAGAATGTTTGGTTATTAGGCGTGAATTAGCGTTATTGTCATGGTTGTGGACGAAATATTGGCCCATTTTGTACCGTTTGGGGTTAGGTTAGTTTATTTTCTTCGATTCGTAGAAACTCCATTATTATGTATGATATAGGAAGCTGACACTTTGAAGCCAAAATAAAATGGAAAATTATTTGAACAGAGTAAAAATTACTATTACAAGTTGGTGTTCAGACAAGCGGAAAACCTCTAATTTTAACTTTCCACGCTGTCAATTTCACACGATTTCCCGAACAAAAATAAAAGTCAACAACAACAAAAGTGAAAACAATAAATCGCACTAGTATTAATTTACCAGAGCTATATAAAGTGGAGAAGCAAAAATCGCCTCTAATAAATTACGTTAGCGGAAAATGCTTCATTTTAAGGCGTATAGCTCCTTAATCCTGTGGCGGCCTGGTAGCCGCTGGGTGTAATTACCGGGCGCAATATATCGCCAGTTCGACCTCCCGACCCCCCGAGTTTCTGGGTCCTCATCACACGGAATGAGTAACACATGGTACTGCGTTAATTGTCGGGGCACACGGATTTGTTTTTATTCTGCGATTGCAAGGGGGAGCCGGCCGTGTCGCGCCATCGATTTATTTTGCTTTGAATTTCCACAGACGTTCTGATTTGATGCTTTGAATAATGAGAACGTTGTATGTTTTAGAGTTTCCTTTTACTCTTCTTTTCCAAAATCGGGAAAGGTCATCTGTTCTGTGTTCAGAAATGAGCAACCGATGATTTGATCTCCAGGACCAAAGTAAAAATAATTCCAGGGAATCTACAGGGCAGTAGGCACTTAAATAAATATAAACCATCTTTAATATACGCGTTTCCAAATTTAATAGTCGGTAGGTACAATTAACAGGCGACTAATTAGACACCAAGGCGGCATAAATCGGCAGTAAATATCTCAAAGTGTCGCAGATGGTGTCAAAACGCTTGCTATGGATGGCCCCGACTTTAGCGGCGAGCGGAGAGGACTGAAGTTATTGAACATGGTCCGAAATATGAAATTCATTGTTAAGTCCTGATTCATCTAGAGATGTGAACGGTAGATGAGACGTTACCTGTCTTTTGTTTGCCTGGTATCTAAAGTCTTGATGAAATTAGTTAAGGTTACTCATGTTACGGTAGCTCATATCACGGTATAGTCCATTACCAATATCAAATCTTCTTTATAACTTGCTTGAATACCAAATAGTTTGTTAGAGTGTACAAAAATCTTTGAAATGATTAAGGAATATGTTTGATAAACAAGTTATTTGTTTTTTAAGCTTCAGTGTTATTGATTTTACTTTTTTTATTGACAATTTTTGTCCAAAAATGAATTTGTCCCTAAATCCATTATCAAATCGCTAGCTAACCCTCGGGTTTCGTGCCCGCATCCCAAGACAGGGTCGCGGATAACATGCAATTGCGATAATAGCCGACCCGGCGCCATATTGTTCTGATTGGTGACGTGTGCGCCGAATTTATTTTGTACTACACAACTCGAAGGGTTGAGGTGCTAACACAGTTATTTATTAACAACATCTGGCAAGGAATTTGAATTTTGGCACAGGTAAGGCTGCCTTGACTGGAATAAAAGATTGGCGAGAGTGCGGAGCCAAATTAGAAGACGATATTTTTGGGGTAAAACTTCACTCTGGCTTGACAATCGAATGCAAGTACACCTATTTTTCTAGAGTTTATGTACCTAAGAGAATAATAGAGTTTCCGAATACAGATTCTAAATAGGTACCTAATACCACTAAATAGCTTGTAGTACCGTTCATTGATTTTGGCTGTTATGATTACTTATGCAAACTAATTGCTAGTTTAATGGTTTTTGTTTTATACTTTTAAAACTATTACCCTATAAAGCCACGTGATGGTGACACTAAAATAACGTCAATATTTTAATGATGATAACAATTAAACACCAGGAGCACAGGGTTCGCAGGCGACCGCTAATGAGTGCGGCAGTAGCGCCGGTGCGGCTGCTGCGGCTGGCGCGCGAACTAATTTGGTGCAGTGATGGATTGCGTGTGGCCGATGCGGGTCGCACCAAATACTCCCGTCTTGTATGCTTGTCTGGTACTTGCTCTAATTACGGATCATTCTCATTTATCTTCAGGTCCTATGTTGCCTTGGCGTTGTATTTACAGGTGATTTTGCAGTTGCACGGAAAAACAAGAATGGTAAAGCTGTCATCACACTAGTTTACAAAAAGCCAGATTGTGAAGCCCAGATGGGTGTAAAGAAAAAACATTGAAAAGCGTAAGAAAACTTAAAATGATTGACAGATGATTGATAAAACAACTTATTTCGACGGAGACATGACAAATCGAATACTTACAAGTAATAACCGACATTGCAACAATAGTATTGAAAAATACATTTATTAAAAAACAGTCGATAAACATTCGATATTTTCGTTCTTACTGCCCACATGAAAGTCGGAAAACTGAATCAAAATAAACAAATCGCCCATCATACATTTCATGGCTCGTTTAGATAAATAAAATACAATTTTATTTAACACGGAAACCACAATAAATATAACAAAAAGCTTTATAATTCTGTTTACAACGCGTCATGTTCCGCTTCCATAACTGACTGTGAAATAATGCCGATTAAAAATATAAATGTCGATTCGTGGAATTATGAAATCGTGTCATCGTGGAAAACTGATTTAATATTTGTTTTGAACAATGCAAATGAAGCATAGACCAAATATAAAAACATTAAGGAGGTCTTTCAACACGTCATACTAAAAACCTAATTGGAAGTTACGCGAATAATCGCAAAAACAGAATGCTAAATTCAAATAAATTGAAGGAACGCGATGGGGCGCGCGCCTCCGTCCGCCATCACCTCGCGCGTCCATTTGTCAAATTAATGATGGACGGATCAGAATTCTAAGCGGCCACCTGACGCGCGCTGACGTCACGTAAAAATGTCTTCATTTCCACGGACATGTGGTTCAGACCACGGTTTTCAAAAAGGATCAGAAATATGGGACATTTTGCAAATCATTTCTTGGAAAGTGTAGACAGGGATGGAACTTAGGGTTGTACGTAATAACATGAATAAATCTAAGCCTGTTATCCAACGATCCGATTACCTTGGCTTGTTCCTAATTGGAAAGGACAAAGAAACAATAAATTCAACTCTCATTTGAAACGATCTGAATAATTTCGCAAATATTTACCTCCATTAAAATGATCATCTAATGAATAGCCCACTCGGCAGAGACAAGAACACGGTAACTAATTCTAAACATCTCTATTTCGTTTACATTCGGTTTATTGCATACTATGATGGTGTGTTCGCGTGTTAACCTCAGTCGAATTAGCTGAGCACGTTGCTTAATCGCGTTGTCGCAATCGTACGCTAACAATGGCCGGACCGAGGGCTTTTTGCCTTTTTTACGGACAGATAAGGCTTTTGATTGTCCCTACAGTTTCTAGCGTGCATCAGTCTTTAATCAAGTTAACGATTCAACGCAAATGGGCGGCCAGTGTGACGGAATTTTGTGATGCTACTTTTATTTGCGATTAAAATCCGCAGTGTTAATGTCTGCTGTCGAATAAATTATTTTGGAAACTAACATTTTGGTGTTTTGCGTAAATCAAACATGTCACGAAATGATTTAGGATCGTGTTTCGTTTATTAAAATCGTCACATTTCGACACTGTTTTTGGCAACATTTTTTGCAACTGCACCTTTATTTATAAGGTTCGAGTCATCAATCTCCTGTATCTAAAGGTTGCCAATTAAAAATAATTTGAATTCAAATGAGCCGTTCGAAAAAAGTTAATTTGTCTCTGGCAGTGTCATTGTCAATTGGCAACCCTGTGCATATAGAAGGTAATTTATAACGTCCGAGTGGGAATGTTCTAGATAAACAGTTTGATCGAGAAGCCTCTCAGAGCGTATCGTTTCCGATGTTTTTAAACTGAATGTTTTGTTTGATACATTATATTAATGGACAGAGTGCTGCTACCATAAGTCTCGGGACATTTGAGTTTACGGTTTTATTTATTGGGTAGGCGGTCTTAATGGGTCAACTTTGTGGAGAGAGGAGATATGAATGAAGGTTGATATATCGTTTCCTAGTGCATACACTTAGCACAGGTTGGATTCAAGATAAGGATTGACGGCAGGCGGAATTCACAAAAATCTTCTATAGATCAAATAAATAATAGATAAAGTTTCCAGCCCACTATAAATGCCACAGAACTTTTCTCGCACGGGTAATCAAATACACGTGCATTGATCACCAAGCTCAAAGATAAAATAGGTCTTATTTTGCTTGGTTTTCTCTGTTTCCTCATAACATTTTTCTTCACCAATGTCAATGCAGTGATGTCTATGACAAACTTTAAAAATACATGATTGTGAACTGTGAAAACCACAGTGATGATGCCCCAACCTCATGTGCTAACAAGAAGTCCATGAGGACAGCCAAGTTTCTCAAAATAACGTCCCAGTATACTCTAACAATAACTAAGTAAGTAGGAAGTCTAGGACGTGCAGCTATCCCTCGATGCAGCAGTGGATAGCACCTGTGTGGGTACGATCCCGTTGTGTGCAATTTATGCGTTTAATGCATTGTACCGGTGCGCCATTATGGAATCCAAAGTCACGTTGTTATTAGTCTGTGATGTGTGTTCAACGCTTTGGCGCCTTTAACAGTAATTTTAGCTTATCAGTATTTATTATACTAAAGAGAATAAGAACCTAAAGACGAATTTATAACAAAAATGTTTAGAGATCCTACAGTTGCAGTCATTTCGACGAGTTGTTTTTGCCAAATTGATAGTAGAGATAATAATGACGAACTTAACGTCATTAATACTCAAAAATAGATTTGTTGTTGTTTTTGCCAAACTGAGACTAGAATGACGAATGGTCTTAAAGATATTGAAATTTCTTTTCGGGCTAGCATCCAACCATTTCCCGCAACTTTTACTAGATCGCCAAACCACCTGGTGAGACTAAATCATATTAGCAAGAGCCGTGACATGCTCTAAGATGAGGAACAGGCAATAAATCATAATTAATTACTCATTAAATGATTGGCGAATTAAGAATGCTCAATGACTGCCAGAACACCAGGGTCTCCGAACAGTGGCGTGTTCTTTGTACAGAATGATGCCAATTATATGACCCACCCTTTAGTGAATTTTGTTTTTGAATGGGTCAGGTAATTACGACAACATGGTTTACAAGCTGAAATATTTGCCAAAATCGTAAGGCTTAATAGCCTTACGATTAGCAAAATTGTAACAATCTTTGGGGATGTGATAATTTTGACACCTAAGCACACTACTTGCTTAAAAACTATACATGACGGCGCAATTCCTTTTGTTGTGTTGTTGTTGAGTCCTCTTCATTAATAGGGTATTACACTGTATAAGAGAAAAAATATAAAAATATATTATTGAGGTAGCTTAAGCAAAAAGCAGCCGAACAGTGTTAGTTTTAGTTCATAAAACTAGAAAATATTTTTTTAAATTCAATTCAAAGTTTTCAGTTTTTTTTACCTGTTCTTGAACACACCGAAATACAGACCATAGACAGTGACAACTGTCGACTGTCAACAGTGTCAACTAGACGTCACTATTTGTTTTATTTATAACCTCCTAATACGGTCTTTATTATAAAAATATACTTTTTCATGGAAGTTATTGTGAAAGATATTTTAGATGGCTAATGCACATGTGTACTTACATCAAAGTGATATTTACAACAACAGTACAAACGGTACAAACGGGTTTTTATGGTGTAATAGTTGGAATACTCTTCCCACAACTTTTAACTATGTTTTTCTTAAATTTGAATCAGTTAACACTAGAATTCACAATTATTCCGATGTTTTCACACTTGTGTTCTTGCATTCCGAAACGCACACCAACGGTAAGTCGAACAGTAACTAATTTTTGAGATAAAAACAATAAAAATTATGTAAAGTATCACAGCGCGTTTGTTTATTTACATGACGTAAGGACGTCATATTGCCAAAGCAAAACCACGCCCACGGCGTTTTCCGTTTTTGGAAATTTCCGCGCGAAATTTGAAGATACAATTTTTAAAAGCGTTTTTAGGGTACTTAGCGCTTAAATAAAAATTTAGGATTTTTTTTAGTGGTTTCTTAGTACTGTAGGAGTTATTTGAAATACTTAAAAAAAAAGAGTGTAATACCCTATTGTGCAATCATTCAGCTGAATTTTTTCTTCGAATTTGTGGAATTTTATTTGATTTAATTCAAATTATGTCTGCTAGAGGATCACAAATAACTACTTTTGAAAGGTGTCGCAAAGCATTACACTCTATAAAATTTATCAAATTTATATTGTGATAAATTTTATCACTCTATAAAATTTATCACATTTATATTGTGATAAATTTTATAGAGTGTAATGCTTTCCACATTAAGAAGTCCACACAATTCTCACAACCCTGCCAAATGCTATTCTTGGCAGAGTTGGTAACAGCAATGCCTAAACAGGTACCTGTACTAATTTAGATCTATCTAATATAATATGTAGTAACCAGGCGATGCAATTACTAGCGGTACAAATTGATGTAATACTACCAACCTAACGACAGTGTCCTCTGATGGGACGATAAGACACGGCGACTAATAAATCGGACTGCAATTAACCGTTTTAAACGACTTACCGATTTATGACGTGTTCTGTTCGTGGGCGGGAAGTGTGCTGGATGTTTTTCTAATGATTATGGCGGGTTGTGGTGTGTGTGAATGGGGCTTAAGATAGGGCTGACTGAGATGTAGCTTTGTGTCTAGAATTAGTTTGATTTTTAAATTCAGGTTTCATCGGTGTTGCGATCATTTCTAAATTGTCTTGATTTAGGATATTACGATTAACCTTTCGACAGCCAAGCGACAGCCGGCTGTTGCGCTGTTATTGTTTTGAAATATTGACATCGTTTATTGCTATAAAAGGTGTTAATATTTCCCCGAACACTAAACCGAATAAGAAAGTGAAAAATCGTATCATAACGAATAGATCCGACGGCTCGATATCGCTGGTGCCTCTATAAATAAAAGGACGTTTAAAATTTTAAGGGTCTCCAGTTCAGTGGAGGCCATTAGAGGCCCTTAACGTTGGTAACGAACGACTCTCGCCCAGATGCCAGCGGATACCAAACAATTGTTACTCGCGTGAAATTCGTAGCCGATAATAAAAATCGATTTCTTTTTTCGAATAATCGGCATTGACAATGTAAGACCTTTGCCTGTTAAAAGTGTATTAGATTGTTTATGGATAGTTAAGGGTCGTTACAAATGTGGAGTTGCAACTGGCTGTACGATCATTTTATTGGAACTTACGCTATGAAAGGGTCTTCATTTTACATGTTTCTCACGTGTGAAGTGATGCCCTTTTAAGTCAACAGTTCCAGGATAATGAAAACTATTTTTCTTATTGTTAGGAGAGAAATCCCATCTATCATTGTTTAGTGTAGTTTCCCCCAGTATGGCGGTAAAAGTTTATATTAACTACCTGTAGTGGGACCAGGCCCTTTAACAACACTCTTTGAAACATAAATAGGTAGATATTATTCGAAATTAGAATAATCCAAACATTTGTCTATGACGTAATAACGCATCACGGATTAATTCGAACCAATGATGTTTCAATAAACAGATATGTTATAGGCTCACAAAACAACCAAAAAAAATGTTCCGTGCAGCAGCGGCAGCACACACACACACACATGTTATTCATTGTACATTTCACTACAAGTGAAATTAATAGAAAAGGATAGCATGATAAATCCAATAAGAAGAAAAGAAACAGCTATTGTTACCAGTTACGCTTGAATGTAAACAGTCATTTTTTTTACCACCAATCACAGCATGTTGGCATCATAGACTAACGACACAGAAGGTACACACCGTCGGTCGTATACAAAATTCATAGACGCGGTTTGTACCCATAAAAACTAAAGATAGTTAGGTGAGAAATTAAACACGCTATAAAAGGAAAAAATATTTAATATGTAATAAAAACAATCATACACCTTCGAAAAGATTTAATTTATTTCTTTTTTGTCTCTTAGAGAGTTTTTTAATTTCGGGATTATTTTTATGAGCTCTATGTAGGCGGACTGAGGTGTATTTATCGATGATTAAAAGCAGGTGCCTGTTGTTTGGAATGTTCCAAAAGTGAAACAAATAAATATTGGTATTATATAAGTTTTTAAAACAAAGTTTTCATTCAAATGAGATTTTATAACCGATCCCGATTTTAAACATACTGATAATAAGCTTTCTGATGCATAGTATAAGCCTCCCATGTTTCTGATTGTTACCAATTTGTGGAACCATAATTTTTCATTGGTACATAAAGCAAGATTTAAAATAAAAAAGAATAAGAAAGTAACGACAGGGTAACAATAACTTTACTGCCTAATATTCGCATCTGTACTTTTATTCTTTGTCCGGAGCTCACGCGTCCTTGTCGCTCTCACGACAAAAGTGTATTTGCCATTACTTTCTTTTTTCTAACCTCTAATATTCAGAATAGTTGCAAAATAATTGAAAAATATTAATAAATCGAATTATATTGCGTATTTACTTGTGGTATGAGATCCCTTGTGCTTTATTTACTTTGGTATCGTAATTAGTACATTTTCTAAACACACACGATGGCATTTTTGTTTTTTTTTTCGTTGCAGCGTGCAGCGTATGACTCACAGCGATGCGTGACGCAGACTAAAGGCATTAGAGCATAATTATGTTCTAACTAGGTCTTCACTTTGGCGCGCTCATAACATATCTGTTTATTGAAACATCATTGATTCGAACACATTCCGTTTTTAAAAAATTTCAAAACATTCGCGCGTCTTATGTAAATGCGCCGCCATTACTATGGATTATGATGATTTTATCGATTTATATTTAATTAAATGTTAAACTTGACACTTATTAATTGTCACCGAGTTTATAAGGTTTTATAACGATGGAAATAATCAGTCAGGTCACGATTACATCGACGAGCGACCGGTTTTGTGACATGTCATGGTATTTTAAGTAATCGTTATTGATAAATCATGTTAACTCGGAATTCCATGTTTTCGACTATCTAGTTTTTGGACACGCCCACGGTTATTCCTGGGACTGCTCTCGACGAATGATCGCGTCGTGATTTATAAGTGTTAATTACAGAAAGGCGTTTAGAAAAAAAAAATGATTGAGTTGCTGTTGGCAAAATAAATAATTTTTCTGCATTCTAATTTGTGGCTCCGATAAATTTACATAAAGTTAAACGAAATAATATCGGCTTCGCGTTTCCACGACCTGTGGACTATTATGACAGGTCTGAATATTTTTATTGTGCGGGACACACTGGCCGATAATTCAATGCGTATAACGGAACGCGGCCGGATGTGACCGCCGCGTCTTCCTGTCACAATTAATTTCCGGGCGCGTTGAAATTGGCGCGAAAACTGTCGCGAGGGGTGAAGGGGGTGGGGGGTCGGGCGCGCCACCGCCGCGGGAATTTTAATTACGCACTCGTATACCGAATACCAATGTCGTCTTGTTTAAATTAAATATAAATTATTCGCCTCCTAGGCCCTGCTCGCCTGGTATTGCGAACTGCGAAACGTTGAATAAACAACTGTTGGGTTTTAATTAATAAAGATTTTGTTGGTATTTTGTCTAATGTTTTAGTTGTTTGTGAGCGTTACTTATATTATTAGTTGTAGCATCAGGGTTGACGTTGAATAAATTGTGTTACCGAATGTTTGTTTGTCAGCTCACTAGCTCAGAATCCAAAACTGAAACTGAATTGTTTGTGTAATGTGGAAAGGTAATTCAGTAGATTAAGAAAGTTCCATTATATAAAAAAAAAAAAAACAGTTTTTCTGTCACCTACTCAAAGACTTTTTCAACCCCTTAGGCCGGCTTTAGTGCTCGACCGACCGTCGGTGCGTACATCGGTCGCGATTCTCATTTGTATGAAAATTGACATTTATACGCGTGCGTCCGGTCGGTCAAGCACTGTGACGACTTGTGAATTTTTATACAAATGAGAAGCGCGACCGATGTACGCACCGACGGTCGGTCGAGCACTAAAACCGGCCTTAATCTCTTTATTTACCAACTAACTTCGGTCCACAAATTAGGTACTTCGTAAAACAAAATATAAATCCGTCCAAATCTCAAAGTATTTAATCAACTTTATTATACTCAGCTATAGCATACAGAACTAAAAGCAGCATCAAAACTAGTTTAATTTCATAATAAAAGTTTGCAAACAAACTCCAAACGCAATTAGAGGGCAGATGAGGAGCTCACGGCAGACGGGTGCACTTCTTATGGCATTTAACTAACTTTGATAAAAAGATTAAGTATGACAGTTTGAAATATAGCCACCGCAGTCGCTGGAGAAAAAAAATAACAGCGCAAAAGTTGGTCGAGCGAGGCCCCCGGCTCCATTGTTGCGAGCGCCGAGTTAATTTTGTAGGAAAGAAACAAGCGAGGCGCAGGTGTACTGCGGCCCGTTGTATTAATTTGAGTCCCGTCTAATACCTACGTATGACTGCGTTCAAAACAGACGCGTCTGAATTTATAAGCGAAGTTGAGCGCGTCCAAGCGCCGGCGCCGGGGATTTGTGCACGAATATGAACGCGCCCAGATTATGACGTCCCGTTCTCTGACAATCCGAACGCGCCCATTACGCTCCGTTTCACTGGCACGGGGTTTTAATTGTGAATTATTGCGCGGTGGACGCTCGTTACATATTAACATAATTGTTTTGAAAGAAACGCGTGTAAGCGATCTAGCTGTGATCCTACTTGAGATAATGTTTCCGTAACTACGTGTGTTTGCATAGCGATGTGCGGGTGACATTTGGTAACGACGACGTCGCCATTTTGGTTAGTTTTTATCTCGCTTATCATTTTCTTAGAAAACTGAGGGTGTCCATTAACTAAGACGTAATGGTTTGCTTATGTTTTTTATTACTTTTCTCGTTAAAGGTACCGGTTTTGTTGCGTGTACTTTATTAAAACATAGAAACGCTACAAGTGTGCATTTTGATGCGTCTAACGATGTTAATTATCATTTTAGATGCAGTAATTTTTCGTTTATTACTTGTCGTACACATAGCTAGAGCGACGCACGTTGTAATAAAAGTCCATTTTAATTGGAGCGTTTTCGTTTTAACGTCTAATTAATACGTTTAATAACTATAATTTTATCAGTCTCCGCATTATATATAACAGCTTGTAACAACATTTTTGAACAAATAGTAATTTGTGGGGACGAGCAACATATTTTATACTGACTTTAAGTACGTTTCAATGTCTTAACGCAACGTAACATTATACAAAGCATTATTTAATTCGAAATGCTTATGCGCATTTAAAACAGTCATAATTATTTAAATCAAAACAGCCTCCAAATATTCATAACTTCCTGCCATCACAAAATGGCGTAATTAATTCCATTTTCAAAGCTCACGCGCCAAAACGTCCGCCATAGACATTACAAGTAAAGTTTTCCGATGAAACACCATAGACAATAGTCATTACACACGGGTGGTTTCGCGAGGGCCACTCGTTTGACAGCCGGGACAGAGTGATGAACCTCTCGTGCTGTATTTATTGCAGCTGCTACCAATTGGGTTTTACATTTGTTTAATTTTAACAGATTGCTGTGGGTTTACTAGTCGGCTTTGACTGTTAGAATGAATATTTAGTTTATTCTTATGACTTTTGTACCGAACAACACTGAGAGTACAGAGTTAAAAGAGCATGGAAATGGGTACAATTTTATCTACAATCTACAAGATATGAAACTTTCTCAAGTTTAATCTAAAATAAACACAAGTAAAATTTAAATATTTTACATAAAATTACTTCCACATTATCCACCTAATCATAATTATAAATACATAACATAATTAAGCCAAGCTATCAGGAGCACAGAAACCCGAGGGATTGTAAACAAACGACCATAACTCACAAACGCGCCTTACTGATAAGAAACTTTCATTATGGACCCGAAAATGTTGAATTTAAAACGGGGCTTAATCAAGCAGGCCGAGTACCTTCCACCTGTGTGTTTAGGTTCGGATTACTTTGCGAAAATTACGTTAGTATCGGGTGTTTCAGATTAATTCGGTTCCCTTTTCCGAATTATGGCAAAGGACCTTGGCGAGTCCGTTTTGCGGACGCAGAGTCGTGTCAGCTATGGAGGGAAACTTTTTAAATTAATGTTTGTTTTGATATACGCTTGTGTGGAGTTTGTAGAGTTTTTGAAGTGGTGTTGCAGTTTATTTGATAACGACCACCTTTGTATGACTTATAACGTGTAGGTTGATGGTTTTAGCAAAACAGCAAGTTTTTTATTTTTCCGATGTAAAAGCAAAAGCTGGTTTTCATAATATCATGGTCAGCATATAACCGCCTGAAGATTGATCGTGCTTATTTTTCAGATTAATTAAAAAAGACAATATTTTTTTCTAGAACACAGCCTTAATAAACTAAGCCCGATTAAATACTAATTTTTAATACATAAAATCTGTATGTTTGTTTGTCATTTAAGCAGTTTGTACCGCGCCGCTCCCGGGCGCGTACCAGGGCGGCAGACTCGGGCAGGAGCATTCCCTAACCCCTTCGCAGTTTGATAAATGGCCAATTACTGTGCCCGCCCCGTCCCTTCTGTTAGCTTGTTGCCTATTTTGAATTGCTTTTGCTTTTTCGTTTAGATTAATATCTAAATAGGATAGATACGGATCCCGCTTTAGGTATTTTACGTTGTTTTTAAACGTAAATTTCGGGTTGGGAGCGCTCCACTCTCCTTTGTTCGCCCGTTTTTCGCTGCTCCGCTATTGTTTTCGTCTCTTAATACCAACGAATCTTTGTTCTGTCTTGTTGTGTAATACGTTCTTTTGTTTTAATGGAATTTCCCGTTCGATATACGTGTTTTGATTTTGATCTAAGAAAATGGCCTGATAGGTTCTTACGGTAAAAAAGGGGAAATAGAGGTCGAGATAGGGTATTTTTTTGTTTTCATTTTGTGCTACCATTTTTAAAGATTCTTTGGATCTACAATGTAGAAACTGGTATTTTCTACGAATGCAAGAACAGTCGAAAAAGAAACCTGGATATTTTACTTTTCTGCTGATTAATTTCGTTGCAGATCCAGGACGTTGAATTGTTTTACCGGAAATTTTCGAGCTTTATTTCTCGATTTTCAGGAGTCGCTACTCGCTAGTTGCATAAAGGCTATAAATTATTGCATACAACAAACAACTCCACTCAATAATCTGAAACCAACACTTCATTCTACCTCATTTTTCAAATAACCTCTATACTAGAACCACACGATACCAAAGACAATAAAACCACAATAGGGCCTGCCAACCGCACCACGCGTCCAACAGTGGCCAACACAAACAGCCATACCAGGGGCTCAGGTGAAGCTCTCGATTCTAAAACTCCCGTCATTACTTGATAAGGGAAGCAGGGCTGTACAAGGGGTATTACCAACCCCTGTTTATTTTTCGCAAATTCAAAGTGCCCATAATTGCCTACAGACTTAAGCTCATTTAAAATTTTAACTCGGAAAACAAATGGGATTTTTTTGGGGACAAATGTAAGTGTTGGTCGCTTCTGGTTTGTATGAATATGTCATGGTCTTTAGGAACATTTAGCTGAGTTGCTTTTGAAAAGAATGTAGACTTAGCTGTACTAATATGACCTGTTGTTTTTGTTTGTTGTAATGGCTATTTTTTGTTTGGGCCAATCCCACCACACTATTCCCAACCACTGCAACTCCTGAAAGCCAGAACCAACAGTGGAGTCCGCCAGAAAAGCGCCGAGCAATGAAGCACGATGAGTCCCGGAGAAACGATTCAACTGTCTTGGATCCCGCAACGAAATTAATCAGAAAAAAGCAGCGGAGGAGTAAGAAAAAATATGTTTTCCACTTCTAAAACATCACAGTGCGACCCACGTGAGTGGGGCAGTACCCAAAGATAAAGGTTAAAAATAGCTAGAAATAAACATAAGTCAGATATTGCTGATCCAGATTGTCCAAGCTACCAATTGGCTGTTACCAAACGACTCCATTTTATAAAATATGGTTTGACATAAGCAAAACGCAAGAATATCTTCTCTCATCAAAAAAAAAAACTTACCTACATCTATTTACATCAAAATACAGCCTACACAAATAATTGCAGGAGGCATCCTCCGCTGATTGGCTGACAGGTCACAGTGACATTAAATTACAGAGAACCAGTCACGCAACGACACGCATTTGATACGAAATTACAGACAAGGCTACGCTTTATACTGTAATACCGTTTTTAGTGTATGTAATAACTGTCATTACAGCTTATTACAGTGATTGCGGCCTGTAACGGCGTGCTATAATGATCATAATATCTATTTCAATTGGGTACGCGGAACCAATCGCTGGCCGAATTTAACTATTGTCTGTGGTGTAGAGCGTTCGTTTTTTAAATTAGAAAAAGGTTTTACTGGAATGTAGTTTTCTTTTTTTTAATGATCTGTAGAACGTTTTGAGTGTTCATTATTTTTTTATTCATACAATCTTTTATTTAATACTTTACCCCGTTAGAAACTGAATTTCTAAAAATCGTTTTTATAGCGTCTGTACGTCATGAAAGAATATTACTAGGCTGTGCAAACTTCATGTTTAGATTAAGTAGTTTCAGCTCTGCATTGAATAACACCAGAAAACCTGACAGAAAAAACCTGACAAAGTTTTTTTATATCACCGACTAAAAAGCTTTCAAAAAATTACCCAGGAACTGCCCAATCAAAATCGTCAAGGTCTAATTCTATAGGTACGTCAAATTTTCGACTTGTCAGTTTTCCAAAGACAATGCCCACAGCGCAGTCGGCTGTCAAAACACAATAATATGTGTTTACAAACATATCTGACGGATTTGTATCGCGACATGTCCATCTGTCAAGTCGGAACGCGCCATGATGGATGTGGCACGATTAGGAAAAATGTTAATTACGTGTATGGCTGTTAATTGTAATGATAGCTCGATGTTTTTTTTTTGAGAATGTTGGTTTTTGAGACAACAACTGGACCCCGTCAATCTGAAGGTTGTAAGGTAGTTTCTCATGAACAGAAATAAAAAAAAACGGAATGTGCATATCACTTTCAATGAAATGGAGGTAACAATTTAAACCTTTTAATCTTCGAATACACGTGATTCGAGACACAATAGAAAGACAATAGCAGCTCGACAGCCGGCTGTCGCTTGGTCGTTGAAAAGTTAAAGAGGAAAACAGAAAATGGACTGTTTCAGAGTTCGTTTTTCTGGAGCTCTTTATTGGCGAGTGCTACTCACCCTTGACTGCTTTTTTTGGGTTATGTCAAATGTCAAAATATACGTTTGGTAATTGGACCCATCCGACAAGATAAAAATTACTGTACTTTTAAGAAAACTTCCAAACGTAGAAGTTCTCACAAACCGTCGAAACGCGTGGGCACCAAGATCAATGACCAGTCAGTGCAAAACACGCAGAACTGATGGCACAAACCAATAATAACTAAAATGCCGTTACAACGCAATTTTTCAACATTCCAAAACAAGAAAGACGATATTCAATAAACTTTACAAAAAAAAAATGTCCAACATAGATAACGTCACTAGGAGAAACGAAACGTCACTTTTATTTTTTTGTAATTTAATTGGAGTATTAACGGGGCATAGATAAAGTCACTCTGCCTCGAACTTTTTTCGTTCTTTTTTCGACTTTATCAGATGGCTTACCGTTTGAATTTAAAGGTGTGTCAAGTTTGTACGAAGTTTTAATAGACTCGGCCCGATCAGATCTTGAGAAAATACATTAAAATAAATTGTTCTATTTGCCTACCTTCAGTGAGAGTGGGTATACTTATATATTTTTATAATTCGAACGATTATCGAAGTGTGCTTATTTCAAATGTAAAGTCTGTCATCTGCTGCTTTGTTACAGCTGATGTGCTATTTCTGACCTTTTAAAAAACGTTTATTGTACACAATGTATGATAGAATTATTTTTTGCCCTTTTTCTTATTCACACAAGCACTAATTCAAGCGTTAACTACAAACTATAGATATTTATTAATTTAACACTATCGCGAAGTAGGTACCTATTTCTTAAAAGGCAGTAACTTTAACTTTATTTTTTGCAATTGCATGATAATCGTTGCGTGCTGCAGCTGTATTTACATCCGATAAACATTTACAATCAGTCGGAATGTGTGTTTGTCGAGCTTATTGACAGTAATGCCACGTTATAATAAAATGCCGTGAAATAACACTGACATCGGGAACCCACAATTCCTAACGCAATTTAATGAATTAGCATTCATGTGATATTTTGGCGAGGGTAGCCGGTAAACATCCGCACGTTACGTCACGCGCGGCACAGCCGTGCATATTTCTAAGACTTTATTACATAATGTGACTCAAACCTTCCTCGTGGCCATAACTACGGAATAACATTAGAACGTTTTCCCGTCTTTCCGGGCAAAATACACGAGTTGGGGAAAAAAAAGGAAAATTTGGTCACTGCGACCGTCCATAAATTCGCGTGGAGTTGCGGGTACTGCTCTAATTCCTTTGTTTGCTAAAACCGAAAACTGCCGTGGACATCCCGCGATGCCAATACGATATTTCACTCGCTCCCACTTGACTGATTCCTCTGCGTTAGAGGGTGACAGATGTATTTGACGCATTGCGTTTTGGAAACTTATTGGCGAGTCTCAAAGGCGGTAATCGTTTGTCTCATGTGCCAATCTAGTAATATACATGTAGTAGATTTATTAGACGTAGGTTAGCTTGTTCGAATGTAATATTTGGTGTTTTTTTCTTGGTGCTTGGAGGCGGCATCTAGCGGCGGGTTGCGACATGTCAATTTTGCTGGCAAGTCGCCAGGCGCTTTGTTAAAAGCTTCGGCGTCCTGAGAGCCAGCCGTAGTTATATGAACCTAGGTTTAATGCTGCCAGATAATATACTATTTGACGGTGGAATGTGTAATTTTAAATTTGCACTCTGTTGCTAGTGATATATTTTGCAGTCTTTTCGCTTCACTTTAATTTACGGTCACTTGGTTTAGGATTAAACTTTTAGCTTGACATGATACGCGATCTATTTATTTTATTTGCTTGTTCTGTGCAGTGTTTTTACGAGCGTTTTACACTGAAATTAATGTTTTATCTAGATTAATTTTGTTCTCGTTTTTATTTTTCGTCGTTATTTTTAGAGTACAGTAAGATGGGTGTTTGTGCTAATGCTTAAGTTTAACTTTCCACCGATTTCCTCTCAGAGAAAATCGGTGCTAAAAATAACCAACTCAATAATTTCCAAGCGTCCCAAACATCCTCCAAACCAAACCAAAACTGTCCAAATCCACACTTTGTCAGCGACATCAAAAAATTAAAATGTCACTCTTAACTGCTTTCAAAATAATGTTAGGTATAACATGAGCTGGGTACATAACAAGATGGCGTAATAATACCCCGTGTACATTAGCCAGCCATCGAACCAGCGACAATAGAGCTGCCTGATTTATCGCAGTCCGGATAAGGCGTTCCGCCATTGGAAAAAGGATTTTCCCGGGAAAACTTCAATGAGAATAAATTTAAGGGGCATTGATGGATTTAAAAAGATTTTAAACGTATAATTGTGATGCTATTGTCATTTTTATGTGTTTGGTAATTTTGTTTTAACTGTGTTTTATGAAAGTTAATTTTAGAGCTTTATTTTGTATTAATTAAGTAACAAGGCAAAGTTTAAACTTTTGCCAATAATATATATAAAAAAAACTAACAAATTATATACTAGAAGTATATAATTTGTTATTGTTTGTTATAAAATTTGTTAATACCCCGTGTACATTAGCCAGCCATCGAACCAGCGACAATAGAGCTGCCTGATTTATCGCATGCCGAATATTAAAATAATCAATAAAATTTTGTTTCAAAGTGTCTCTCTACTATAGTGATGATAATAGCCTGTTCGACAAAGAAGTGTAATCTTAATCCGCATCTAAGATTTATTCACAACAGCCTCCATGATACTGAGATAAGACAAACGAATTGACGAGTTTTACTTTGGCATGTTTTCTATTTTTATCTGATGCTAAGAATGGTGTTCCACGATCAATTTGCAAAGAATACATCCGCAAAGTTTTATCGCAGAAAAACTTTCCACTGAACCAAGAAAAAGTCGCTTAATGAAGTTTTCAGATTTGGCCGACCATCAGCAATAAACTGTGAATAATCTATCTGCGTGATCGTCAGTAATCTGCAGTAAAACGCGAAGGAAGCCAGTTATTATTGAAGTGTAAAATAATATCCTCATTACCCGATGAGCTGAATAACAATTATTACGAGCGGTACCCAAGCGCAGTGCAGTAACAACGGTTGATTGCCCACGCCTCCGACTGCAGACATTTTCATATGCACAGATCTCTTGCCAAATTTTTAATTATTCAAATGAGAGCACCAAAACACCAGCATGAATAACAGCCGGGCCAGCTCATAGCTCGCAATAAAAATATAACGATCAAAGCGTACGCCGGCGAAACTAAACATCCCGCATCACCGTTTGACAGCTCAGAATGTAGTCTATTAAATTATAAGCGTCCCTTCTCACCTTCGCAGTTTTTTTATTCAATGTAACTCCTAAACAGAAAGGATACATTATAGATACGCGGCGGAGCAGACACGTACAAAATGAAAATAGGGGAAAGGGAGCGAGGGTGGGGGCGGTATGGAAATGTTGGTCAAATATATCATCCGGCGTCTGACAGGCCAATTCTCTTATCTCACGCGCGCGGCACCAGCGCGATCTAAGCTAGCTTAGCTAATATAAAATGGTTTTAAATTCAAGTTTAATTCGGGCTATCTGCAGCTCTCCGCCGCGTCGTAAATACGGACCCCAACCCACATACAAAAGGCGGGTGCGATTTACGGTTTTGACGGATTTCGAATATTTTAGCAGCAGGTCTCGGGATTAGGCCGAGTTACGCGGCGTACGGACCTCGTACATCGTCGCGCGGGTGGGCTTACATTTTAATAAGACGATGATAATTTAGAAGCGGGTGAAACTAGTCTTGGGATATGGTGAGCAGCTGCGCCGCCCGTTACACACCCGCCGATTTAATATTAGTTTTCACTCGAGGCGCGATGTACGACGGGATAAAGTTTTCGCCTCGATATCATTACACCCTCTCTTATCTCATATTCCGAGGAAATTATTCTTTGTTTGCGCGGCGGGCGGGCGAATCTGCACCGCATCAGTTTACAACACGAGGACATCATAAAGTGTAAACAATGACGGCGTTTTCCATTACAATATGTTTACCGATCCGTGGAGCGGCGCATTATGTATGTTATCCTGGTAGGACGCGCGGGGCGCCGCTGAATTTATGAGACTCCGGCAAATATTTGGCGCTCCGAGTTCGGACGCTCACTGTCGGCTGACAACGGGAAGATTGTCGGCAACTGTTTACACAACGGGATATGGTAATTTTTCAGTCGCCTCGTTTCTCGCTGTAAGCGTATTCCGTTCACGGCGCGGCTCCGTTCTGTTCTCTTTACATTTAGTTTATTTCAAACATCGGAAGCGTATCCGGACGAGTCTGGGTGACGGACGACGTAAACAGAGTGGGCTGACGTTTAGTGTCATTAAATCTCGTAATAGGATATCATAAATCGCAGGAGGTCGGCGGTACCAGGCTGCCCGGGCGGCTGTCATCGTTTGTCAGAGCATTTCACGCATTGTTGGACAATAACGCAGGCAGGGGCGGGCTAGCATTGTGCGCGCCCGGCCGCCTGGACGCGGGACGTGACGCGTGCGCGATATGCTGACCGCTACGCTACACCTATACGCGCACTCCACTTGTCAAATATACATCTCTTTTGTCACAGATACATTGCGCCGTAACCCGTAACTCGGCTTTACCCCTTACTCGAGATTCCTTGACCATTTCGGTGAATGTAAAGACGCGCGCAGGTTGTAATTCTCACTTGAGCTGTCTTGTAGTAATTCACTTAAAAAGTTCCTTAAACCGGCACCCGTACGAACGTACCACAATCAAATTTATATATCGTTGGTCGACGGTAAAAAAGTGAAAAAATAAAATAACATCAAATATGTTTGGTATGCATCGTCTCAGAGATTCACATCAGAAATTTAAGCTTTAAAGAACCGGGCGGGATAAAAAACATCGTGGAGTCGAAAAAAAAGAGTAAAAACTTGACCCCTGAGTGCCGGCCGCGTAAATTCGAATCAAAAGGAATCAAATGTCATTTTACGAATGTATTCCCTTAACGATTATCAATTTATAATGTCATTGAAGCGGTGCTTTCTCATAAAAATGTTTTATGTTACATTAAAATAGGTTTAACAGTGAATTTATGGTAATAATTTTAAGTGAGGCTGAAGCTTAGTAGATACGGTATAGTTAATTTTGGAAAACTGAATTTATTTAACAAATAAAAATATTCCTAATACACACACACTAACAGTAAAAGCACTTCCAATGCACTATAATAATAATTTTAGTCAATCTTTAGAACGTCAGCTTTTTGCAATCCACTGCAACATCAAAAACGTTTCAAAGGTTTAACGTCCTGTCATTAAACGCCGGTAAAAACAATTAATATAATTTATTTTAATCTTTTTTGTTAAAACCTCAGTCAGGCCGTGCCAGCGTGGGGTCTGCAGGCATTTACTCCGAGTCCCTCTTTGAGGTTCTTTAATGCAAAACTTGAAATACGCGCCTTTCTTATGCATTTAATTAATATAAATTATAAATGAAATTGATGGCTAAAGGTACATTAGCGGTCTTTTCAAAATCGTAGTAAATTGAGGAAAACTGTAAGTAATATATTAAGATGGCGTAGGTACTTACTTGAACCATACTGACACTGGCCACATTAAATGCAACAATCGATATCAAAGAAGACTGATTCCAAATTCAAATTCAAAATCCAAATGACACAAAGCAAAAAGGCGGTGGGATTCATTCGTAATTTAAAACTGTTCACTTCAAAGAGTGAACTTAGAGGTAAAAACAAAACATGGGCATAATTTTCTCAAAACGGTGGTATCGTGGTACCAATTACTTTAGTCGAGGCAGAGTCTGAGACAAATGCCTTCTCATATATCGAGATGTTATCGCTGCGATGTATACTTGTATCGAGCCCCGATGCCTCGCAACGGTTAATCAGACCACAATGGGAAAAATAAAAAGGCATACATACTATTATTTCGTGATCTTAGAATCGGAGGAAATAGAGTGACGATCAAAGCGATGTTGAGCGGGATTATTTCGTCTGTGGGGTAATCTAACCTTTGGAATGATAGTATAACTGTTATGAGATAGGTGTTTGTATGTTTTCATCATTACATTTGATCAGAAAAAAATATCAAATTAAAATGAAGTGGTCGGCGCAAACATTTTTAGCAGCATTTAAAAGCATCTATTCACACATCACCAAGTGCAAGTTTGTCAAAAAAGAAGTATAATTTATAGAGTCACAATATCCATGACAAATGACGTTAGTTATTTTGACAGCAGCTGTCAGGTGTACTCGAAAGTGTCATGTTGAGAGATGTTTTACAAAACGTTTTACTTAAACAAGGACGAGGAAACCTATTTTCGTTTAGTTAATAACCACCTATGACATTTTTTACTAGACTTCTACTTAGTTTAAGGCTTAGAAAAATATACATCATTTAGATATTAAGGCACTTTTCGTCTCTTTCTTGCCATCGTAATTGAACAGTTGTGTAACGATGTCACTCACTACCTACTCATTAGTGTATAGCTAGTTCTGGCTTAGCAATATCCGTCTTTTTCTTGTCATTATATAGTTGTTCAACGATATCACTACTTGTTAGTTTTCGTGTATGTATGTACGTATCTTCGCCTGAAGTTGCTAGCTAATATTTTTTTTTATTAATATTTTCCGAACGAAACTGACGTTTTCATTCCATAGATAAAAGTCTGACTAGGTAGAAAAGTTTACCAATTTACGCCCAAGTTAATTAAAATACGCAAATGAATAAAATTGCCGTTTTCCGAAATGCCTTTCGCCCACGTCATTCCAAAACTATGCCTATTTAAAGCGGTATTGCTAGCGCTTGACTGACGTTGAACTATGATGCATCTAGCCTTCAGGGTCAAAGGTCCTTACTTGATAGATGGTCGGTGTTACCCTGATGAGGGCTGAAGACTCGGTTCCGTCAGTTGAGTTATACATGGGAGATGAAATTATTGTTTCTTTTGAAATTCCTTGAAGGCTTAAAAGTTTGAGCTTAAGTTTACCTGTACGATGAAAATTCGGTTTTCTTTGTGCTACAAATCTTCTACTTACCTGTAACAAGAAAAAAAAAACACTTTAAAAAACAGTAATTTACAATTAATTTAGAAAATTGGTATTACATATGCCTCTTCTAAACCAACACCAAAAGAAAAACATAACAGATCTGATTTGTAAAACAAAAACAATTTAAAAAAAGGAAACAATCAATTGTCTCTGGTTCTACCCATCCCCATCATTAACGACCAAAATCATCTCACACTTTGATTTAAAAATATCAAGATTCCATCCTTCCATTTTTAAATCAAACACCCGAATCGTTCCGAGAAGTGACGGTGTTTCACGAACACACAGTTCTACGAACAACGGGGTGACTAACCTCAAAATTAGCCTAGCGATTTGTAAATTATAGGCCAAAAGCGCGATTTGAAATTTAACAATAGACAGTGCGCGATAATTGAACCGAAACATTTAATAATAAATGGTGACATGCGAGGAAAACAGTAATTTGATAGCAATTTCAACTTGATACGACAATTACGTTGTGATTAGGCGTTATAAGAATGGCGATAGCGATTCGCACGTGATATTTCCCGCCATTATTATGACGGCAATTTTTTTTAAATTGGCTGTTATTATTTGTGGTATACGCGGTGTAATTTGATATAATTCAAAAAGAATTCGCTAGTTTATTAAGTTGTTGATTCGAAAAGTGCAGGGAAATCCGTGAACGTGACTACCTATCTACATACATAATTTATTAGAAATATCAGCTTTATTACGTGACTTATTTACTGACAATGACAATCCCTTTCAGTATGATATTTCAACAATATTCGTGATTTACTCCGTGTTGTAAACAATTTTTTTCATCATATTTATGATGAATGCAATTTTGTACCTACATAATCCTTCGGATTATTATGTTTTGCGATTGGAGTGCAGAGCTTATAATTCTTTACAGTTATGGGAACTTTTTTCGACAAATATACCTTTTTTTTAAATTAATAAAATTGTAAATTATTAGACACATACGTCTAATTAAGTATTATAACTTATTATGGTATAAATTAAACTTTATTAGCCCTTGCAGCATATCTGGAATCCACAACACTTAATAAGAATATCACTGTCTATTCAAATATCAATAAATCAAGGGAAATATTCAACAACTTTTCCCTATACGTGTATATACTTAGATCTATAAAACTACACAATGGATTTTAATACATAGACTGTTTCATGAGAAAGTATAATACATGGATATTATAATATTGTAACAACATTATTTTAAAAGAGTAAGTATGGAGTTTTTTGCCCATTCTTCTCCATACGAATCAACTTTTTGGAATGGGCAACTAGATTCATTTTCTTGGTTTTTGACGTTCTAATAAGGCACTTTAGATAATAGATGGTCTATTAGAAATAAATGATTTGAGTTGAGTATAGCAGAGAAAAACCGGGATGACCTGTGCGAAATGAGGGTTTTTGCGTATCGACATGACATTGGCAGATATGTCAAAATTAACCAATCATACTGCAGTTGGACCTCACGCCTACGTATTGCCATCTAGCGGATTTCTCATACGCAAAAACCCTCATTGGCGCTAGTAAAAAAAAAAACTTATGCCATAAACAAGGCATAAACTCGAACTAGCCAGAAGCTAGTTTCAAAATAAGAACAGATCAAATATCTTGACATCTCAAAGCGTATAGCGTGTGAGCAGGCTACACGTCACTCAAAACGGATCAAGTGATACGCAAATTGCTCAGCACCATTTAATTAACCAATTTGTTCCGTTTCAAATGAATACAATCGGTATTATGTGACCAGCCATTGTTGTTGCTTATTTGTGTAATTTCTAAATTATACGTATTATTATTGTGCTGTCGGCCTCCACTATAATGTCCTGTAATTTTGTTGAAATCCACAGTAATATTATAAAGAGGTTAAGTTTGTTTTTATGTTTGTAAATAATTTCTGAATATCCTGCTACGAATTGAGATTTTTCTAGACCATTTAACGAGGAAGATTATCCGTACTAATATTATAAATGCGAAAGTAACTCTGTCTGTATGTCTGTCTCTTCTTCACGCCTAAACCACTAAACCGATGAAATTTAGTACTGATATAGTCCGGGACCCAAGAAAGGACATAGGATAGTTTTCATCCCGGAAATCCCGCGGGAACGGGAACTATTCCACGCGGACGAAGTCGCGGGCAAAAGCTAGTATATTATAATTATCATCACGTTTTGATGTTGCCAGTGTTAGAAACCGACAGACTGACCGATTTAGATTGACCGGTAAAGTACTGCTGTCTTAAGTGATGTAGCTGATTGTGCACATTAAAAATGTTTTTTGTTTAATCAATCCCTACAAAGGATAAGATCTGGGACGAAAATTTGAATCAAAATCCGACAATTTTAAGGCAAAACCACTGGCAACAGCTAATTTAAGAATACAAGTTCAAAGAAATAAACAACCAACAAGGTCATAATAAGGTTCTGGTTTTCTTAAATTATTTAACCGAAATAACAAGATCGTCCAATTTCTTACAACACACGAGTTTATCAACCTGTATCAAAAACAGTTATTATAATTAGTTAATATGTCGTGTTTGTATTTATTATATCAAAATAACGTTTATAAATAATCTTTAATAGTTACGAGAGCATTAACATAGAGCCAGCACCCTAATTGCGACGTTACATAAATAATATCGGAACAACTACTCCTCCTAATTAGCCGACGATGAAGCGAGCGCGCCCGCTATAGCGCCTTTTTCTTCAGATTTTCCGACCGCCTTAGTATTTCCCATTAAAAAAAGTCTACCAATCCATCCTACTCTCTCCGCTTGCACCTTGCACCGAGCTATTATTTCCTTTTCACTCTTTTGTTTGTGCGATGTGGATGTCTCGCTCCGCGCTCCGCCCATTTATAAAATCGACTGGCCGCCACGCCGTCCGTTCACCTGTCCCTTTCCCGTCCGACTGATTTATGTGAGAGTGAGCGGGTTTGATCGATGCTTTGTTTTCCCGCTTCAACTGTCACACGGCGTTCGTTTTTCGAAAAAAGGCGCGCACTGACCCTCGGATTAGGTTATACGTTATTACCTGGTGTAAATTCTGATAATGTGCACAGATTGCGACCGCGAATTCCTAAGGCTCGAGTGTCGCCTTGTGGGAAACGCAATGGCGTCTTTTTTGTTTTGCGCGGTAGGTACCGCCGTTTTGTAAAACTATATTTACGATAATGTTATCTCGCGCAGCGGTGTTACGTTACCTACCTACGCCGCGGGTACGCGTGATTAATGATTAACTCAGTCGACGAGGAACCTCTCCGCTCGCTCGACTCCCAACAAAAAAAAACAATTCTAAGAAACTGTAATGCTTAGGTATTGTTCGATTGCGCGCCGGACATAATGAAGCTGTTTGCTATCGAACAAATACTTAATCGCCAATAGAGGTAGGACTATAAATTGATTGCTGCATGTTCCCAAAAAGTCTTGAATTAAGATTTCAAGGCGGGCGCGCGTTTGGCGCGCAAAAAGCGCGCGCCAGTTGACAAGTTGAGAAATGTCATGGCGGCGGTTTTTTCAGATTATTTTTGGCGGGAATGCCATTCTAATCAAAATAGTTTACGCGTCGGCCTCACCGCAGATTAGATTCGTTTGTTTTGCCCGATCGTGGGAACGATTCAAGTTTTTTCAATGATGGCTCTCCAAATCGTTTTGGAGTCCTTCATTCCGGATTGAAGTAAAAATAAAAAGATTTAATTTGTCCGAACATTTCGGCTCTAAATGTTGGCAGGTAAAAACAAATGCCACCTTCATTACGATTCATACATTCATTGTCTGAAACAGAGGAAAAAATAATCGTTACACGTTTCAAGCTTCCACGTTCCGCGAAACTCCGATATCATGTGTCGGGAGCCCGACAAACTGTTATAAATCAAAATGCGAACAAATAAAAACGGCGCGCGGAGGTGAAAACGTTATTATCTTTATAATTGCACGTCAAGGCGGGAAAACTGGGGGGCATTTGGCGCGCTTTCCTTGTCTCTGGCCGTTTTTTTAACGCGGTGTGGCTATGATATATCGGCCCATGAATACGGGATGTATCGCGACACCTGCTCGCTTCCTTATGAATTCGAAATTGCGACTTTCTTGATGTCATTATATCCTGGTACCTTGGAGTTTGTTTGTTTTGTATATTTTATGTACATGGTGATATATTGTGTTTTCATCTTAGATGTCCCTGAGGCGTAAAAAATAGCGTTTAAAGATGATTGTTTTATCTCATGTAGACAGTATACAGAACATATGAATTGTTTGACTTTCATAAGGTGACTGTTAATGGATATTTGCGCCTGGAGTTACGATCTAACAAAACTTCTTAAGTCCACTTAACATCAAATGAACCAATTCACGTCACGTCGATCGAACAAGAAGATTGAATACTCTACTAAAGCTCTCAAAAGCGGACATTATCAAATTATCACAAAAAGAAATGAATCGCCGCATAACAATGAAGTTAAAAGAACATAAACCAACAGTGTAAGCGATAAGAGATGGCCCGCGCTCCGCCCCGCTTGTAACGAACCGCACTATCGATGTCTCAGTCAAAAACTGTCAAAAACGTGACAGGCGCCGCGTCAGGCTAACGAGGCGAGCGAGCGCCGCGTCAGCGTGACTCCGCACCTCCGAGCGAGCACGGCCGCGACGCCTAGCGCCATCTCTTATCCAGTAGACGAACTAACCGCACGTTGACGGAACAAAAAAAATGTTATAATCTCGTCTGGACAGAAATACATAAAGATGCAAATGAGCCGCGCCCCCGGGCGGCGAGCGGGCGAACCAATTTATTGGTGCGCGCGCACCTCATTATCGCTAACAAGCATTGGAACCCTTTCTTTACTCCATAAATATTATATTTTACACCTGCACTAAAAGGGGTACCGGTACCGAGATGGCCGTCATGCGAATGTTTCGAACACCTTTCGGCGACACCAGGGAAACCGGGTTTGGTTATTAGATGTCTCATCGATTTATAACGATTACACCAGCCTCATTAGGCTTCCCTATTAACTGAGTGCTAATGAATAATAAAATACGTGTGTGGCCTTTACCATTTCGGGTTCCGTACACAATAGAGTATTTAGTCATTGCGACTTTTTACCTGACCTTTAGATACAATGTGTCGTTCTTATCGTATTTAATTCCACTAAAAGTGCAATTCCTATGTTGCATTGTTTTTACCTTAATATTTAAACAAGTAATGATAGTTGTGTGACACGCGAATATCTGCGGACAAAGGGACCACCAAGAACTGAGAACAAAAACTTTCTCGTTCACCTTTCTTTTTCTAAGAAATAATGAGAAGTTAAGCAGTTATAATTTTGATGACCTCTATTAAATAGAGCTAACCCACTATCTTCCACAACGCCAGTTTTGAGCTCTTGAACACTGAAAACTCTTTTAAAAAGACTTCAGAAAATAAAACCAATATTCTCTCCACACTGAAATCATTTTCAGCAAATAATTGTACCAGAGTCGAAGTACCAGGAGTAAGCAAGTACTAGGGCGGCAGAAACGCGAGGAGGTGACCACATCGCGTGCCAAGCGGCGGGTGCAAATTGTGAATAATTCCAAACGCAAGCGCAATTATATGACATTCAGAAGTTTCTTGATATGCAACTAAGGCAACATTAGCACGTTATGTGGGTGGGTTAGTACGTGCTAAAGTAATTTTTAATCGTAATTAGCAGACGAATAACGACTTTTTATAAGAAAAAGGTTAATTAATATTGGTTTAAAAACTTCAAATCAGCTGCAACCTTAGTTAAAGGTTAAAAGGGAATTAGTTGACCTAACGATTAAAATCATTTGTTACGGAAACGGTAAATTTTTTAACAAAAATGTCACCTTAACTCAATTATTTAAGGCAGGCAACATTACCATCCTGTTGACTGTTAAAATTACGACTAAAAACCGCAAGGAGAGAGCTCTCAACCGCACGGAGTTGCCAGAAATAAAAACGTAGTGAGTCACCGGAACGGGGCAATTACAACACATTGTCAGAAAATCAGGAGAGACCGCAAACCTGGGCATTTAAAAACTGATACAATTTGACATTTGGCATCAAATAGGCCCGTAATAGTCTTTGTGGTCGACGCAAGCGTGGCGCGGCCCAATTTGTGGCGTCAGGCACTTGGAAACGCAGTGACATTAGCAGGACCTGCCGTTGTGGGCGCTCTAATTATTTCACATGCTTTACTTAGATTCTTATTTCTTTTGATGATTTTAGATGGTCACCCAAATTAAACTTTCTCCTTAGTAAAACGAAACAGAGATATTTTGCCGTGAAGAAACATCTACAGAACATGATCAGCTTAACCTGTACATTAGTACTTGGTTTAGTTTAGTAAACGCACTAATTTAAGCAACTGTTGAACCGATTCGAAAAAGAATAGGCTGTTTACAACATCATTCCAAGTTAAACGGGAGCGGAAGAAAAACCATAGACATGGTTTAGAGAACAGTCAGTGTTGCTATAATAACCCGACTTTTTTAGAACTAACAATTATTAGTTCACAAGTTGAACGGTATACTAGCTTCTTAGTCGCCATTTATGTCACCCGTAAAAAGATACCCATAAATCTTAATTGTATTTCTTTAAAAAAAACGTAATTGCGCACGATTTAACGCGGTTCTGTACACAATAGCGGGTTTCTTTGTATTTCCCACAATAGGCATTATTGCCAATTGACGTAAAAGTATCAATTATTAATAATTATTGTGTTAGGACAAGTGGCGCGTGATTCATTTGGTTTTCTTCGATTTATTTGTTAGTTCGACTGTAAACAAGAAACTGTTAATGTGGCTTTATTCTGCTGTGAGAATTTGACTGTGACTTTGACTTTAACTTCATTCAGTCAATTTTTTTTTATAATAATAGATGGAATTTACAGAAATAGTTCCAAATTTATAATTTAAAAAACGTTAATTTTATTGGCAACTTTCATTAAGAACTGTCAATACTGGCCGTATGTAAATCTATTCTCAAACCCTTATCTAAAAAGGAATGAGTTTCAAATTTTAAACGGAACTCTTTCTCGCATTGTATTTTAAAATTGGAATAACATTTTCTACGCACGCACTCGACGGATCTACGCTACAAATAAAATGATATTTATATAAAAGTAATTTGTACTGTAACAATAACTCGTACGAGTCCATGGGTTCCTGAATATTTATAAATGCTCGTCCTATTATAGTGTCGACATTTTGAATAATTAAAGAGAATGCTATTACGTACGGCAGACGTGGCTACCCTTGCTTCATGAATAATTTCAATATCAATCGATGGCAACACTAATGGCTTTTGAGATCGAATAATGAGAAAATCAAAAATTCTCCCGCCAGCAATGGAAAGGTTTTTTAAGAGAAGATAATATGGAACAATGTTTCTTGTAGCTGAGTTTCTTATTCAGTCTTTTTGTGGTCTTAGTGTTTAAATAATTAATTGGCTAATAGAATTTACGATGACAATTAAACCGCTCCTCAATTAGAACCGAATCCATTATTGTAATAGGTGATAATTGTTGTAATTTCTGTTATTAGGTTAGCGTTAAACCAAAGAAAATAAAAGAAGTAAGTAAACAACTAATCTCTATGAAAAAGGTAAGTCTCTCCCCCCGCAAAAAGCAATATCAACGAAATATATCACGTACTAGGCTCGCATAAGCAAGAAGCAGGTGTGTTACGCCACATGAGCCGGAATGTGCGGTAAATTTTCCGGATGCCTTCCCAATGATTTCCTCGGAGACCACCGGCCCAGATACGGCGGATTTCGATACGATAACGCTTCTCAATTTCTGTTCGCCTAGTACTCGAGATATTGTGACCACGCCCCGCGCCATTAAATATGTATACCTAAGGGTGGGTCGGTTATTTTTTCTATCTATGAGGTCCCCGGGGATCTCATCTCGGGATATCAATCGGCGATATTCGGTGTGCGGTATCTTGACAATCATCTCGAGGTCGCCGGCTTGTTATAGCGCTAACAACGCGGTATTGGTTTGTTATAAATAATAAAAAAGAAGGTAACTTGATAGGACATTACAGTATGGGATAGATATTAGAAGTAATAACAGGAAGATTTTTTGACGTGACAACGTCTTAAATTAGGTTGCGGCTGGGAGTCACTTATGAAAAAGTGTAACGCTCGGTAACGTTACGATGAGTCACCGAACGAGAGAGAGGCCCGCCGAATGCCTTGCGTCTCTCTCCCACTCAACTATGATCGGTAAAAGACGTTGTCACGTAAAATCTTCGCCCGTAAAACCGACTTTACAGGCAACCATTTTTTTATCCCAAATGCTATATTTAGAAGAAGTTGTTTAGAAGAACTACACACTGTAATTAGACTTTAATGAACAGACAATTAATTGATATTACAATCAGACACAATCACGCTAGACGTGTATAATATGGTCATCTTGAGTCTAGTCTCGTACACACTTTATGGTATCACCTTTAGACCTACAATGCTGGTTCGTGGTCACACTTATAAGTGTTTTGTTTAATTACGCATCATTCTATACTTCTATAAATTGGAAACATGACAATTTATTTATTTAACAGAGCTTCAAACTCATAACTTCCAAGAAAACATTATCTTAGATAATTTTAAAGAGTTTAATTGTTAATGACTCTATTCTAAGCTTAAGAATTGTTATTCCACCGGCATCTAAACCTTTGAAATTAGAACACAGTGACTTCGCTTTCTGCTATAAGATGTATATATGGTGATAGTTCTTCTTTAGACAAACTTCTTTACAAATCACTATTACTACTAGAACAATGCAGTATTATAACACAATAAGCGGTTACTAATAAGTCGCGATTTAACGTATAAGTGTAGTTTTTGCGATATTAGATAAATGTATTTTACACTATAATAATATAATAAACTTTTGTGTAGCCTGAGGAGTAGCATCGGCTACATAACATTGCGCCACGACCTTTGAAATCGAAGCAGAGACGTGGGTGAAACGAGACGAACAGCCAGTTATATTTTGAGTTATCTTGTAATTATTATTCATTATTACTTTATATTATCACAGACTAGCCTTCGCCCGTGTGGATGTTGAGCTTCCAACTGCTATTTTATCCTTCATGTGTCAAATTTTGAAAAAAACCCTTACTTACTCTTCACCAAGAATACACCCTCAAAGTTTCATGTCTCTAGGACCAGCCTGCAGTTGGGACTGTTACAGCGTACAGCCCCCTTACCATGACGTTTAAAGTAAGATTGTTTTAGTCCTGTTCCAGGAGTGTGCAAGTGACAGCGTTTGACACGTTGTCCAGCGCCGTCTCTTTCCCACTGAAAGTAATATCAAAGTAATACTGCTATAAGGGCTTGTGGTACGCCCCCAGCAGTACGTTGATATACCAACAAGCAGTCAATTAATTTGCCACTTTTTATAGGGCAGCTGTATTCTAACCAATCACAAAAAAAACGACCGCAAACTGTTTACACGTTTTTGTTAAACTGAAATTAAATGCGATTTTCGCATAATAGCGCATCTCTAGCGGCGATAATCGTGTAATCGGCGTTTTCGCGTAATTCCCGTAATCTGTGTAATTCCTGTAATCGCGCCGATTCGGGACGACTCGTGCCGTAGAGTTGTGACGCGGTAATGGCCAGGTTAACGCGGTCTTAGGGCGTGCCTCGGATATTAACCTTGCTGTAAGAAATTGACCAGAATGACGAAAATACTGAACGGAGATTGGTTTTTAAGGATTCAGGGTTATTGATTTGGTACTAGTTACTTAGTTTAAGTAATTTAACAAAAATGATACGTTAAAGAGTTGAAAGGGTTCTATCATGTTGGCGTGCGACATTAATGCTTTTATAAAAAATACAATTCCAGTCTCAAGTGCGGAAACCAAGCCTTCTAAAGAGAAGTCCTTAAAGAAGAAAAAAAAACATAAAGTTGACTAATATTTTAATTTATGGGCGGTTTAGAAGTATGTTATAAACCATTGGTAATAAAAAAATATAATTCTGATAATCGAAGACTATAAAGTCTAGTCGCAATTTTTCTTAACGGAAATCGATGTTCATATATTCCCAAAAACTTTGGCAAATACCATCCTTTCGGCAGTCAAGTAAAATAGACGAATTTTTGCTGACAAAAATTTGAACGCCAACGTTCTTAGAAGCCTGCACTTACAATTTAAAACTTTTTCATCCTAACCCAGGAATACAAATCTAATTCATTCTACCTCCAGGCTTAAGCAAATAGTTCATAGGGACACTGGATACCACATACAGTCGCTGTCACCCGACTCCTTACATGGCGAGCCCCGGTCCGCTTGCAAATTGCGACAACACATTGTTCCAAACTGGTATCCGGTACCGGTACCAGTACCGATACCGTGAAAGGGCAAGATTACGATCTGTACACCACTAGTAGTATCTAGATCGAATGTGAATTAGAACTCCGTAGCTGCTTGAATTTAGAATTCGTTTTCGGAATTTGAAAATGGAATTTAAGATTTTGTTTTTGTTGATGACAGTTTTTTTATTATTTTAATTGATTTTAATAATAATATTTTTCATACTTATTTAGAGTAATAATATAATTTTAAAATGATATTTTTATGTATGTATGTAAATAATGGATAAATAGAACAATTCAACTAAAGTTAGATAACTTTATTTGATTGTAATAAACACATCAAAACAAATAACGTAAAAAACATAACCCTGCGCAGTCGAAAAAAAATCCAAAAAGACCAGCTTCCTCCATCAAAAGCATTCCACTGGAAGATTTATAAACAAAATGATATAATTCGACTGTTTAATCGAGAAAAACTAAAATAAAAACTATTTAAAAATAAACTATCACATATCAAAAGGAATAAAGAACAATATATCACAAGTTACGGTAGTTAATAAATATTTTCACAACTTGATTTCTGTCAAAAGAAAACGTCAAAGTTTGAGAGTAAAAAATAGAAAAAAAGACATTTTAGACTCGATAATAAATCAGTTGGTTTGTGAAAACAATGATTCTTTTGTAATAGTATAGGCTATTAAATTTAGGGATATAAAAGTGTCAAGTTTAAAAGTGTACGTATGTGTTTGTGAAGCGTGCGTGCGCGGGCGCCGCTTTTGGTCATAATTTTAGAATGATTTATAACATCGAAGTTAGACGATAGACGTTTATTTGCGCGTTTTTTTCTTTACCGTTGGTATCTAAATACAATAGTTTTTGTGTTTTCGATTTGTTAAGTAGTTGGTTTTTCGTTTAAATGGCCGTCTGAGTGATGTTTCCGGTGCTAACTTAGAAAATGATTTATTACAGGACGAGTCGATTGAGAGAGTTAGCTTTTTTGTCACGTCCTTCTGGCTTTGGTTTTGGGTAGTTTTTTCGATAGCAGCATTTGACACGATCGTCATCTTAAGGAAAATTAGCAGCACGATTGGGGACGTGGTTTTGCTTTTGGCCACTACGCTGCACATAACAGACCAATATTTATTAGTCTGCCATAAAAGTAGCTTCGGGGTAATGCTTTCTTTACCCACATTATCTAAATCTATAATCACCCAATTAGAATAGAAATCAAGTCTGGACACATCTCCAATACTTATGACGTCACAACAGCCATATTTATTGATAACCCTGTCCAATACACGGGTATGCACTTAGTAATTACCCAGTCCCGTTAAAAGACAAATGGTTGCGCTGGCAACCGTGCGCAACGGTACCTCTTGTAACTTATGCCCGCCTGGTGTCTTAATAGCTAATATCGCCGCCTAATGACCGTGCTCGTCTTGCTCCTAATGTGCCTCATGGGAGTTCAAACTACTGAACATCCTCGCGGTCCTGTGCTCCTGGTATGTGGGGGATGATTTCTTTGATTATGTGTTGTTTGATTTCGTTGGATTTCTCGAAAATCTTGGATTTTCTAATGTCCATTATTTAGAAATAGTCGAGAATATTTGAGTGAGGTGAGTTTGAAGCAAGCTATCTCTGGCAATCCACCTAAAGACGTCTGGATGGAGTAACTGGGTTGTGGATGGCTGATAAAGGCTGATAGAAAAGTCACTCCATGTAAAATACTGATATTCAGTTGAATCCGGTTAGATTGTAACCCGAACCTTATTTGTAAAAACCATACTTGAGATAAGGCTAGGGAGAAGAACTAACTGAAGAATTAACTAACTACACATTCATGTACAGAAGACACTTTGAAGAGAAAAAGTCACCAAGATAAAGCGGGAACGCCACCTTCAGTCCACAAATCCAACAAGTATCTTCCATAAAGAGTACATAATGTTTACGGTTATTAACCGAATAAAGAGGACTCATAAACCAACATCTGAAGGGACAGCATAACATCTCGTCAGGGATGTGACAGCACTCAATTCCTTTTATGATGTATTAGTGAGATGTCAGTGAGGACTTTTACGATGTCGTAAAAAGACCTATGTTCACTTGTTGAGTTACACCAAAACTTTACTCACAATTTACCACCTTACTACGATGTGCTAAGGTCCATTTTACCGGTAGAAACGCATGAAGTAAGTGTGAATTTGAATACAAATGTTAGATATCTGGTTTATTGTCGAATGTGATGATTAAGGATTTGGCAGGTCGTCGGTATTTGGTGTATTGATAATAAAATTGTTTTCTTTGGGAGATTCATTGGTGTTATTTTTAGATCAGGTCCCGTTATTGGTAATTTTAAAAGTATTATTACAATCTTAATTGAAATGTAACCGACATTAAATTTATTTTATTTGCCACTGAAAAGTCAAGATAAATGTGTAACTTTACAACTGCAACGAGACCTTCAGAGTCACTCTCTTCTGATTTAAGCTCCCCAAACCTATGATAGCCTAGTACTTTACAATTTCTAAAGCCACCACAATCTTGATCGTATCTGGTTGAAAACAGTACTTCTGGCATTCTGTGACAATGCTGCGACAGGGGATGCTGGGGGGGGGGGGGAGGGTGCTGCTGGGTGCGGGGGAATGATTAATTGTCTCGCGGGGAGGGGACAGCGATAGAGGCTCTTTGGTAGCTAGCACTGATGGTATTTTTGTCATTAGCAGTTTCCATTTGTCCGAGATTTATTTGTGTTTGAATTTGGAAGATGTCTTGGATTTTGAATTGTTACAGTACTTTGCCTTTTGTGTAGAACACACTAGACCTTAGGTTAAGAACAATAGTCATTTCGGCAAAGATATTGGTACATTTCTACGTAAAACTATGAAGACTATAGGATTTTTACAGCTTCTTGCTTCATACAATATAACAGTTGCCCCAACATCCTAAACAAAACGTTATACAACGTTCTAAATTCAAATAAACATTCAAAATTGGAAGCTACGACGAGCGACTCCGGAAACGCGACGAGTGCGCCCGAGCGCGCCCGAAAGCTTCCGAAAATTGGCGAGAGGGCTACACAGGAAGATGTAATGATGTTTGTCAAATGGAAAATAAGATAGGGAAATGTAAGAGGAGCTGAATTTGCGACCTTTTCGCTGACGGCGGCGCCCTACGGGATCGACTCCGGGGATGCTTTATTACCGTAGCCATAAAAACGATTTTAAATAAGACTTAGATTAGTTTTATTTTGGGCGCGAAGATGTTTTAAATGACATAGCAGACAATTTGGTTGATTCTTTTTATACGGTTTAAGCTGTTTTGGAAAACATAAAACAACGTTTATTTAATTGGTTTGAATTTTTATGGACGCCATATTGAAGCACTGTCTTTCAGTGAAGCTTACGAAAAATTCAAACAAAGAATCCGTATCAATTCCATAGACAAAGAACTAAACGTTTTTAAATACCAAAAGCCGAGGCTTTATTCTCAAAAATGATATACATTCCCGTTTAAAATAGTGATTAAAGTGTCCATTTGTGTAGAATTAATTAAACAGTCTAATAAAGGCTGCCCTTTTGCTGGAATGCTGACATTTAATTAAAACGACCCAGCGCTTCACTTTAACACAAACTAAACGGGCCCATTACGTGTATGATAATAATGTGTATTAATTATTTTGTGCATTTATTGCTTTAAAAAAAGGATTGATTGTTTTTGTTTCCTATACGCCAACAGATTTAATGGATATTTTAAAAATGCAGACTCTTTGCAGAAGCTTTAAGAACACGCAAAATGTATGAAGAAATTATTTAAAAATCGCCACATTTTCTGATATTCAGATCTCCTGAAATAACACAATTTATCGATCCATTCAACAATTCTCGCCTCTGCCCTGTATTCCAAACTAATCATTCGAAACCTAAAAAAGTAACCGAAAACTCATTGGGCGTTTTGAGTTCGGAATTGGAACGCTCGAAATACGAACGTTAGCAGAAAACGGTAAATTCTTCAAGCGAAGAAAAAAATACGTTCGAAATTCAAACATTCGGGGATTCTAGCTGAATGGGTGCGTTCATAAATCTCTTCGTCTCAGCAAGTGATGTTCGAAATACGAAACAGCGCTATCGGGCCCGTTGGGCAGAGCGTGTGGTGCACAGATAAAATAAATGGAGGAGCTGTGAAAAATGATGACGCGTCCGCGCGGAAAGACGCCCCGAAAGGGGTCGCAGTACACTGGGTCAGGGTTCGTTGTTTGACGTTGTTGATGGCTTTTGTATGTATTACTGTCGAATGTAGGTACCAGGAGAGCATACAATTAGAGAGGTATGAGGAAGGGGCTGAGCATTTGACTAAATTGAAAGAAAGTAAGAAGGCTGCTTTTAAGCTTTATATTTTATACAGCAAAAAAAAAATATGAGAGAAGTAAGCACAGTTTACTGTGCACAAACTAACGCTATTTTTCCACAGATTATAAACTGAAAACAACCACAGACTAAAAGTAACCAGTAGCAAAATCATGGAGACATCAGTGTAACGACTGTTTACACCATTTCTGCAGGCGGCGCCGGCCATAAACACTAGTTTATATTTTTATTGAGGTCATGTCACTGCAATTCTTTGATGTTCCAAAGATTTTTTATAGTTTTCACAAACGGTGTTTTATTATTAACTAGATTTATGTTTTCGTAGTATATGATGACGTATAAGTACATTTTTCTGCGTACAAATGTTATTTTAAATGTAATTTGTAAACAATTTGTCTTATTATATCCATTGCTGGGTGTTGTTTAAACAGCGTTTGTAATTAAAATCTTTATTACGTTTTGAGGTGATAATGTGGTAGTTTTACTGGTTTTACAGCGAGATATTTGTGTTTTTTTTTGTGAATTGTTTCATAATTTCTGGAGTTTGGTTACGTTTCAGATATTTGGTTGTGGCGTATGCCTGAATAAAATGTTTCTCCCTCCTCAATTCCTATAGGATCAGATATGTCTTATTTTTCGATGTTTTTTTTATCTGCTAGTCACACTATTGAGCTTAACATTATGAAAACAAATATAATAAATAATTCTTTGCTTATAGGTTACAGGTAAATCTACAAGAACGGAAGGACCGTTAGTCCGTGTGTGCAAAGACACGTTATGTTTTTGTTAAGTTCTTCATTATCACACACGTCGTGTGTTGTTTTTTATTACCTTCTAACTAACTTCTTCTTCTTTCGAAATTTCATTCCCTTAATTTACTTAATAAGTTATTTCAGACATATTATATAACTAGATAAAAACCTATATTAATAATTAAAATAGGGTTAAAAAAATAACCCTCCACTAACAAATCAAAACAACAACAATTAACACCGCATATTTTCAGTTTACAAATGTCGATACCCCAGGCAGCGCTTATTAATTCACGCCAAATAACAGCGAAAGGCACTTACATTAAAACAAAGGAAGCAGAAATTTAATTAACATTAGGCACAAAGAAGTGCTCCGCCATTATTTACTTACACAAAAGCATTTTTTTAATTATAATTAATATTTACAAGGCGAAAAAATTGGCCTCGTTTCGTTGCTTAAGATCTGTATAGACCGTGTACCCAGATGCTGCGAAGTATTGCGATTGAGTTTTTAGACGAAACTTTTGATGTCAGTTTTTAGTTTCATTGTAGAGAGCGAACTTTTTACAAGTTTTTATTTAACTTATAATGTGCGTATGTAAGTTGCACGAGGCAAATTTTTTAAATCTGGAAGCTATTTTTCGACAAACGTCTGGTTATTTAATTTTTTTTCTAACATAGAAAGCAAATAAGCTGACAGCAGTCTGACAGATGATGTGTCTCATTTGCCAGTTATACTGTTACCCATACCCTTTACAGGACCCATACAGTAACGCTGCTTTTCGGCAAGAATAGGTTTGGCAGTAATCACTTTTAGTTATGACTAATATGGTATTTCTTTTGTCTAGATTGTTTATTCCATGTCTGGGTGTAATTAATTTATCAGTTGGCTACTATACTCGAGACGAAGCCTGGTTAGGTTAGGTTAGCTTTATCTGATGGCCGCGTGTCTGCTGTTCAAAGAGTTATATATCTCAATTTAAATCTTTATTAATGGACCCGTCGATCCCTAAATAAAACAAATAATAAAAAAACATGGAGCATTTCCTTTTAAAGAACAAGTACAATATACCCAGTAGATAACTTTCTTCAAAAAAACCCAATCTCAGGTACGTTCGTCGTGAACCCTCGCGCAGTACAGGGGCGGCGTAACCCTCAGATCACCGGGACTTTATCTCCGCTGACGTCATAAAATAAAGGTTTACTCCGCCATAAAGAAAATTAAAATGAATTATTTTGACGAGTGCGCCCGCGCCTAGCCGCAACCCTACTTGACTGGGGTGAACTGTTACTGCCGTGTAATTGTTTTCCTTGTTATTTGAAGGTGTTTTTCGGTTTAATTATTTGCAGGTTAAGTGGCGGAGTTATTGAAGTTATTGTTAGTTTGTTAAAAGGACACGTGGGTTATATGGATTGATATATTGAGAAGGTACTGGAATCTGTCAAAAGAATTTGTCAAATCTTTGAATCATACAGTATTTTGTAAAAAAAAACAGTTATCTGTTAAATTGGACATTTTTGGTACATAAAGGGTTCCATTATTATGTTTTTTGTAAGTTGTAAACCAAGAAATGAACAGATTCCTAAAAAAAACTATAATTACTTCAAGATTTTCAACTATGAAGTACTAGGCGATCAGCACTTAACAAGATCTTGCATACCTTTACTCTACGCTTCGACAAGAAACACCGCACACGAAAAATAACCCCTTTCAACCTCTTTACGCGTGGAATACCACCAGATAAACAGCACACCCTTTTCTTTCATTCACAGAACATGGAAATAACCCTAAAATGACAATCGTAAAAGACATAAGAATCAACTAGGGCCCTCTGTAGGCTTGGGCCGCGCGGCGCGTTTCCCGAGCGTTTCGCCCGCGATACGCATCGACAGTAAAAATTCAGGCTGCGATTACGGGCTTCGAAATAGCTGTTTTATCACGAAACGACCTCTCGCGGTGTACTGTGGAAATATACGGGGTTAGGTTGTGAGCGAGGACGAAATTATAAAGATGATATCTTGAAAAATTAACAGTTACACAGTTTATCGCGAAAATGCTTAAGAAGAGACGACTCATTTATTCTGGAATTGTCAATATGAATTTTGCATGGGTTGGAGAGAGATATTATGTAAAAATGGATACCTATTTTCCTATAACTTCAGGACGATTTATCAATTTTTTATGCTTGCTAAAACTTAAGTAAGTCTAAAAATAAGTGACAGGTTCTTACGGAATGGCATAAAAAGAATTCAAGTGAAACTGCAAGGACAGCAAACTTAAAAATATTATAAGTTTATACAATCCTTCGCCTTACCAAATTTATTTTTTTATCTTTTTAACAAATTGCGTACGCGAATACCTATGCACGCAGACAGAGTTACGAGAAAATATAAAATTTGTATAATCTTGACAAATACAAATCTAAGTTATTAATACGTTAATCAGTGAACTATGTTATGAGCACAAGGTTTACTTGACACCGTGACTTAGCGTAAGTTACCGATTAAATTATAATAACATTTGCATAATCCGACTTAAAGATATTTGGAATATTTCTCAGTAATTTTCATTCCTAAACCGGTAATAATTTGTCTTTATATGTCCTATATGTTCACTGCGGTTACAAATGCGATTTTGATAACTGCTTCGCTCTTTTAGGACATAGCGTAATGTTGTATAGCCTATGTGTGCCTTATAAATTTAGCTATACCTAAATCTCTGAATTTTTTACATGTAGTAAAAATGGTAATTGTAAATGTTGATATTTCAGGGGACGAGGATAAATCTTTTTTTCGTTTCTGATTAAATAAACATTTCATGCCATTTTAGTCCAGTCATTATAGTAAGTTCACCCCGGAATTCGAGATACCCAGCTAAAACTCTGTAATTACTTGTATATTGACAAAAGTTGTCCTAAAACCTACATATGGTAGGGTAAAATAAATATTTTGACAATTAACAGCCGTGAGTATTATGATAGACTACTTTCCGACCTCGTTTTCGTCTGTCTAGATTTCAGAATACTTTAAAAAGAAATAAAATTTTGAAATATCTCTCACGAGTGAAAGAAGCATAGTTACCCTTATTAGGACTAAGTTCCTCTTGTGTTTGTAAAATAAAAAACATACAGACGAATTGAGAACCTCCTCCTTTTTTGAAGTTGGTTAAAAATAGAAGAACTTTTAAAAATAAACGACGGCACCGCTCGCAAAACTCTTCCGTATGTTTTCAAAGGAATACATTTCTCTGTCGGTACCCATAAGTGCACTAAACGGCCCAAGAACAACATAGTGCGCCTTCACGCTATGTACATCTGTGGGGGAAGCAGGTCTGATTGTGAGAGATTGGTTTCCAATGGCCTTGTATCGGTGTTCAAGCGATTTTGAATTGTAAAGAGTGATTTTAGAGAGGGCAATGAAGGGAATAAATGGCCTATTTACATGTAAAGTACGTTTTTTCGCTAGTAGTTTGATAAAAGGTGCTTTTTTGCATTTTTGAGAAAGTTTTCTTTACTTAGCATGAAATGAAAACGCTGCTTACTTTTTTGCCTGTATTTGCGCTTAGATTTTTTTAAACTATGAAACGGATTTGATACGGCTTTCATCAATAGACAGAGTAGTACAATACTTAAATGCATTGTTTAGATTGATTATTATTGTTACACGACGATTAATAAATTATTGTTGAAAATCATGAAGACATCAAGCTGACTCACTAACTTCACTGTCGCAAAAAATATACATACCATGTAATATTTAAACAAAAATAAATTATATTTTTGAGCACTTTAAAGGAATATAGAGTCGCAAGTCGGGGCAGTTACCAGGACATCATAACTTTATAACAAGTAAAAGCAAGCCCCAACACCAAAGTTGTTCCACATTTAAAAATAATTCCACTCAAAAATCCGCGTCATTTTGAAGAAAACAACACGAAGCTGTGGCGCTAAAGAAAAATCCAGGGGTATTAAACCTAAGTGTCGTTCACAAGCTGTTTTATGCGGCCTTTCAGGGGTCGTAAACCGCTGGCGCGGTCCGTCAGTGATTCCTGATGGACAATTTGAGAGTTTGTACCACTTCGAAGGGCCATAAGACGAGTAAAAGCCCTGGGGACCGTTATCAAGGTCGCATCCTAGCGCCGCGGATTTGTTTTACAGTTTTGAGTCGGGAAGACCTCATAAAGGGGATGGAAACGACGGTGAATTTGTAAGGATGGCTGATAAGGCATCTTTGTTAAATATCTTTATGGGCTGTCTTTAGAGGATTATGGAAGGAATGGGTTGTCTTTGCCCCGTTATAGCCTGTAACGCTGTTCCAACTTTATTCGTTCGTGTTTTTGTAGGTTATCGGAAACGAGAATCGGTTTTAATTGATATTTGAGACGGAAAATGTGAAATTAATTTTCATTGTGCGTAAAACGTTGTAATTAGGTTGTTGGTTTAATTATTTATTATTCCGTAGGTACTGTGACGCGCAGAATTACCGAAAACTCATATTATTCTCTGGTCATGGTACTACTATTGATATTTGTATATAAATTAAATAATTTATTGAGGAACTAAAGGAGATATCCATGTTATTTATCTCTTTTATACACCACTACATAAGTCTAGTTCTCCGTTCTCCGTAAAAATACAATAAGACTTTTTGAAAAGTACTAGGCGCCAAGAAGCTCGGTGGAGGTAAGGGCTCTGGTATTTTCATTTCGCGTCACAGGTGAGAGTAACGTGTAATTGCCGGAATAACGCCCGGGTTATTGCGTGCCGCACTGACGGGGGACGCTAGTGTTGTGACCTGCCGGGATCGCCCGGGATACTCACGGGATGAATGGAATAGTTTTGGGATGGTTGATTGAAGTGTAAACGGCAATTCGGAGAAGGCAATGGTGTAATTCACATAATAGATAGTGCTTGTGTTTCTCTGTGTGTTGAGAAAATGCCTTTTTTGACCTTCTTGTGTATAGCATATTTTCTTTTGTTTGTAGGTAAATGACCCCGTTATATCCCGGAAAATTCGGGACAATATCTACTTCACTCGAGGGTCGACAGTCCATTCACTTAGTGTTTTCAGGACCTGTTGTACTTCTCGTAAATATACACCTACTTAAAAAGGTAATGCTGCTAAGCCTAATTTTAACAACCCTAGAAAACATTTGGCAGGATTTTGTTGGTTTGAAAATAGAAAGCTATTTTCATTTTGTTGTTTGTTTTTCATATATCTAGCCTCTTCTGCGCTCCTGGTAAGTTTCCATAAATGGACACCATTAAAAATATATGGGACCCATTTCTCAAAAAAACTCTATTTATTTAGCTCACGAAAACCTATATATATGGTTAGCTAAAAAAAATTAAAAAGAAATCCCTTGAAAAATCAATAAATGTAAAAGTAAATTAGTACCACAAAGGTTAATCATGGCCCACGAAGGTACCAGGAATACATAAGTCTACTACAGCTAATCCGTTGGCTTGAAAACCTCAAAGGGCATCTACAGTATTTTAGAACACACAGTATTTATCAACGTACTGTTAACACAAGCAAAGTACCGGTAGCCACCTCTAAAATATCTTCCAGCAAGACAGAAGTGAATAGCAATAAAATTGTCATATAACCTGCACGGCGCACAACCCACGACCCTCGCAATGAGTAGTTAACGCACTTCATTGTTACGATATGAGCTATGAAGCACCTTGCTTTGGGGTTGGGTCGCTGTGTAAGCGGGCTGAAGAATAATGTTTAATTCTGTTATAACTGTAACAGGTAGGCCTAAAAGTTATATGCACGCGTTTTGTTGTTACTTTAACCTTATTTTAATCGATTCTGCAAATGAAAGATAAGCCCTAATGACTAGATGTCCTTATAGTTTACTAGCTTCTGCCCGCGGCTTCGCTCGCGTTAGAAAGAGACAAAAAGTAGCCTATGTTACTCTCCATCCCTTCAACTATCTCCACTTAAAAATCACGTCAATCCGTCGCTCCGTTTTGCCGTGAAAGAAAGACAAACAGACAGACAGACAGACAGACACACTTTCCCATTTATAATATTAGTATGGATAGTTGCACCACATAAGATACTAAATTGCTTGAATTTATTCGAACAATCTTGAGAGCGTAATGTAATACCTAAATGGCATTAGCAGTTTCTAGTGTTTCTTCTTTTTATCAGTGTTCAAGATGAAAACCTTGGTCACTAAATTCGTAATTATCTGCATTAATATGCATGGTTTTAGTTATTATTTTTGATTTGCGAAATCAAACACGTAGAGTTAAAAAATATCAGATTTTTTTTATAAAACCGTTGGAATCCCAAACCCGTTTATGACATTTATCATTCTCAACGCGTTTATGACATTTAGGGGGTTTTTCTTTGCCTTTTTTTGTAGCTAACCGCTATGCTTATAACCCCGCCGTCAGTGGCACCGCACACGGTAGCAAATTGTTATTTTCTACGAGGTCTGCGCGATCCCTCAATGTGTGAGGACTGAGGACTGTTCAACATGTTGTCTTGAGTGTTATGTGCTGTAGCTTTATTTGTTCACTGTTGGGGTGTTTCTCTAAGCGAGGTTAAATTGTTTTAGCGTAAATTAAGCTAAATAGCGCCCGGAATTTATTTTGGATAATAGCGGTTTTTATAAGATTTTTTTAATGGTAAACTTTAAAAGAAAAGCTTTATCTGAATGCACAATTTTATCTAAAACGTTACAGCTGTTTTCCAGAAATATCTTTTTTTATATTAAAATATACACGCTTCTTGATGATGCTAAAGATGAAGTTTTTGTACAACGGAAAAAAGCACAAAAAAACGATTTTTGAAAATTTAACCCTTACAGGATGAAAAGAGAGAGAGAAAAGTATTAAAATGGGCAAAAATATTGGTGTCAAAATATTTCACAAAAAAAAAGTACCCTGTATTATCATTCAAAGAGAAACCATTAACATACCGTTGTAAATACTGTATGGCTGGCCTATCACCATACCTTCTCAATCAGTATGTCAGCCCCGCCAATTCCGAAAACTAATACATACATTCACTTTAGCATATAAAGCAGTAGTAAGGCTAAATTAGACTCACGCCAGACGCAGGAGGTTCTATGCCGTGCTTAGTAATAATTATCGGACAATTGACAATAAGCTGGCTCTATCGACTACTAATCAAATGTAATCCGGCTCGGGGCTAATCTATAGTGTTGCAACGTCGGTGCACTGTCTCCTGGACTAGGCTAGGGGTGGCACTGATGTCAAATTTAGGACCAGTTTGATAGATTTTAATTCTTTTTTTTGGGAGTAGGAAATCATCAAATGACGTCTCCCGTCCTGGGTGCGGCGGGAGGGCGTATCAGACTTTTACTGACTAAAACCCACTCATGTTCCTTCGGTTGTCCTTTTTTTTTTCGGGGTCACGGTAACTATTATAAACATTTATCACTGTATTTTATTTATACTAAAACATATTAAAATTGTCGCTTTGCGCTGTCTGCTAGTCCATGTATGCTTAATTCTTTAAGACTACCGATGCGTAGTTTAAAATTTTTGATGCGGTTTTTTGATAAGTAGAGTGATTCAAGAGGAAGGTTTATGTCTATAATACGTGCATATTATAGTAGAGAAAAGCCGGGATTTCGAAAGATTTGTAACACCCGTGCAAAGCTGGTGTGGGTCGCTACTAAAAATATAATTATAATACCAGCCTATTACTGTCTTAGGTACTGCAGAATAACAGCCTTTTCTCAAACTGAAAAGACTCGAGCATTGATCACCATGCTTGCCCAAAGCGGATTTACGATTTCAGACTCCTCTACTATATAAAAATAAGTCGGGTTTTCCTTCCTGACGCTATAACTCCAGAACGCACGAACCGATTTCCACGGTTTTGCATTCGTTGGAAAGGTCTCGGGCTCCGTGAGGTTTATAGCAAAGAAAATTCAGGAAAAATCTACGCGGACGAAGTCGCGGGCAGAAGCTAGTATTCTATAAAAGTTCAGGTTTCCCAATGATTCCCCTTACCGATGTCTCAGATGAGGTTAACTTTAGAAAGCAAATATGAATAAATATGTATCATTGGCACAGCATAAGTAAAATACCTATAAAACTCGCACAACTGCTCAAAATACACAACCTCAGTTACTCTGTGGCAGCCCTAGCGATAAGGGAGCCCGTTCATTGTCGCACAGTATCCAATTTCAAGTGGCGACTGGCCTTTTGTTGGCACGTCCAAGGAGTATTGACGGCACGGCTGTGTAGCCTATATGCCATATGGGAAAGGGTTGTAGACGGGTCAGCAGAGGAGTAGGAGGAGGAGGAGTCTGTAGATGTTTTGGTCTAATGGATAATTATAGGCAGTTCGAATTTAAGTGGAGTTTTAGATAATTATTTTTATTGTTTAAGTAGGCACGCAAGCCAAAAAATTCTAAGTTATGAAACCCATTTCTTAGAACAAAAGATCTAGGCTAAGTAAAGACAAAAATAAAAACGAGCCTTAGAAACAGCATTGTGATAATATGTTTTATTAACCCTTTTGTACACACCCCCTACGAAATATTTTAACATTTTGATAAGAATTTTTCTCTTAATCCCAAACCACTTTGGTTCCATATGAAAAGAGAACCAAAACATTGTAAATTCATACCAATTTAGGTGACAGTGTACAAAAATAAAAATACATCTGTAATCCTGTAGCCACCAGGGACACAGCACGAGTAGGAGGTTCCACAACACGGAACAAATATTAAGATGTGATAACAAATTCAGTATGCTAGTCTAACGGTGGCGTGGCTGACGAATAATACATGAACTGAGCTGGAAGACGTACCAAACTGGAGGAATTCCTTTATAAATGTATGCGGTATCATCACGTAGTTTTGCCTTGGAGGATAAGCAAAACTCAGAGCAATAAAGGCTGACTTACAAAGATAGAGGAAAACAAGAATAATGTAGTGAGTTCGAAAAGTTGAGTGCTTTTGCACGTGCTAATTTTTAAGCAACAGACCTGAACTTAGCCTTTGAAAATGTTGGTATTTAGACACCTTTCGAGGTTACGAATCCCTAGAAATAAAAGGACCAACCCTCATTTTTCCACCATACATAAAAACAAATGACCACATTAGGTGGAGTCTAAATTACAGTAGTAATTAATATGGTGCCAGCTTCTCACTATCCAAGAAAATTACACAAGAAACAGCCTTGTTGGGAAGCTTAAGGATAAGAACCAGCTTTTATCACCTAATGAACGAATTACGATAAACACCGACGAAATTTATTCCAATAGTATATTGAAAGTAACGGCTCGCCCACCAGGCGCACATAACATTGATGCAAATGTCCCATAATTACATTAGCTTAGCATTACAAGGTTGTATTCGAGCTCCATCAAATTGAAACGGCGGGCACCACCGAGCCGCTGGGAGTTCCCGAATTAATGCCCGCGCCCCTAATTGCGATTGTATGAAGATGCAAATTCGCCTAAGAACGGCTGAACGAGGAATTGTCACCGTCCGTTATTGTTGCGATCCTGGGACTTGTAATTGATAAGGCGTGCGACTATTTGAATTTTAAATTTCCTTTACGTATCTCTCGGGAGACGGATGGGATTCCCTTTCTGTTTTCCATTTCATTATCGGATTTGCGCTTTTAAAGCGTTTAGGTGTTGTTTTTTTTTGTTTAATTAATTTTTAAAACCATTCACACTGAAGCATGTCTATCTTATGAATGAGATCTTTCAGGAAATTCAACAACAAATGGATAACGATGATCATGCAAATAGTTCATTAGGACTAGGGTGACCTAAATCGTAGAAGTGAACGAGCTAATGTAATATTTACACAGTATCGCTCTCGAGAGGTCTGTGGGGTGACCACGAGAGATGGAAATGTGGGACAGAAAGGAAATTGTGATGTGTCATCGTTTTCAAGCCCTACTTTTTGCATGTCATTGGGAAATAGCCGGTGTGGCTTATGAAAATATTGTGATCTTTTCTCATGAACAATTCTGTAAAACATTGTAAAAGTGTTTCTATGGTGGTTGGTATTTAAAATGCAGTATTATAGTCTTCTAAGTACTTTCCTGCCAAATTCATTAACCCTTTTAGCTAAATCACTACCATAAATAACAGCATAGCCTTTAACATCGCTTACTGCATGTCCCCCCTACACGAGCAATAAAGCCGGTTCCACACCTGTTCACACAGCTCGCTTACGAGAACCCTTCCTAATGGGTTTACTGCCAAAAATGACTCTCTCGTTTACTCTGTGGCAGTGTTAGACTTTTTTACTAACGATTAGTGTAATTGGGGGTTTAACTTTATAAACGTTTTACAAGTTTATTTATACTTATGAATCAGGATGTTTATGGTTCGGATTAATTATTAAAACGTTTTCATTGCTTGGAGATTTATGTTGTTCGATTAAGAAAGACAAAGTGGGCCAACCCATGGTGGCTCAATATGTACAGGACGACAACCATTTTGGCTTCACAACGAAACTCGTTTAAATTCCTTAAATTGAGTAAAAAGCACGTCAATCCAAAATCTCATCACGTACCAGGATGTCATAACTCAATAGCAGGTAACACTCATTTGACAGTGTAATAAACCCTGTAATTACATGGTTTAATTGTGTAGCGGTATCAGGAACGCATAACGGGATAGGCACAATGATAGACAAAGGCGCTTCAACGTCGACCTACGACCTCGTCAGTCAGCGGCCGTCTTCATGTACTAGGAGGTTAGGAGTTAATTACAGTTTTTGGATGAGGTACAATTATGGAGGTGTGGAGTTGTAATGCCAAAAAACTGACGTCTGTCTCTCGTGTTAGTTGTTTTAATTATGTACGTAATTTCAAGCGTGACTTACAAAAACAGCCAGCATAATAGGTAAAAAGATACAGCTTATTACTTTCCCATAGCATCGAACTAGCGACCCGCCCCAGCTCTGCACGGGTGTGTTACAAATCTTAAAAAATCCTCGCTTTTTCTACAATAATAAGCATGGATTATACTTATAAACCTTTCTCTTGAATTATTTTATCTATAAAAAAAACCGCATCAAAATCCGTTGCGTAGATTTAAAGATTTAAGCATATATACAGGGACATAGATAGGGATAGAGAAAGCGGCCTGGTTTTATACTATGTAGTGAGGATATGAGACAACATCAAAATAATTCCGAAATAAAAATAAGAAATTCCGAAATTTCCGCAAAAATAAATAGAAATCTTGCCACATCCATCCATTTGTTCGTCACAGCCGGCCGAGACAAGAATGCACTTCGCTCAACACAACGCCTTCATGATTCGTCCGTCTCATTACAATAGATTTACGTTATACCATTTGAATACTAATCAATATTAAAGGTATATTGTTGGAATTTTAGCGAAGACCCTAGGTCTTTCTGATAGCGATTGGCGATTTAAAATCCATACTAATATTACACTGAACAGTTTGTTTGGTTGAACGCGCTTATCTCAAAAAGGACTGGTTCGAATTGAAAAAATATTTTTGTGTTGGATAGCCCTTTTATCAAAGAAGGATAAATAAAATCGCGCTACAACCTACGGGAGCTGAGTAGTAACCAAAGTTTAGGAGAAACCACCACATACAAAGCATATTAAAATACCAGATATGTTTCAATCAACCCTGAACCAAATGCTTTAGGAATAAAATCGAAAATCTATAAATAAAAAATGTAGCCTTAAGTGCTGTGGTAGATTTAGAACTTTTTAAAGACTTGCACGAAACTTAGTAGACGACAGAAGACGGAGAAAATAATATATTTTTAATGATAAAACTACATACATGCAAGAGGATTATATTAGATGAGATTACGACTATTCGTATACGACTATACGTATCATATTGCGAATATTTCAATTTTATACAAAGGAACGTAGGTACCAAAATTCTGATCCTCTCGTACTGTATTCAAATTAGAAGGCTAGTGAGTAAGCGTCTTACTAATAATCGCTGCATAAAGTTATGACAGGTTTATACGTCAAAAAATGTATGGTTACACAGGCTATGTTCATGACATAACTTTTCACAGTGATTATTAATTAGTAAGAACATAAATTTATACAAACAATGTTTTTTTTTATAAATTTCTGTAAAAATACCAGGCTGTCATAACCGCTAGCAGTATGACCAATACTCTAGTCATGTCTAACGAAGCGTATTAAATAGAAATCATCCATTAACAATAAGCTGTGCCTCAATCACTGGAAACTTGACAGTCATCGTCTACGAAAGGTGGTAGAAAATAAGTATAAATTAAATAATAGCACTTAATGCAAGAGAATGTTTAAGTAAACGAAGAACTTCAAGTCCGTTTTCGAAACTTGAATTCTTTTTGGGTCTGCTTGCCTGGTATATTAAATCAGTATTGGTGATTGATATAAAAAAAAATGAGTTCCGAAATGTAGTTTTTAACCGACTTAAAAAAAGACGTTGTTCGTCCATTTTTTATTTGTGACTAACAATTTTTATTAACAATGTTTTCAAAAACATAGGATATCTAATAAAATATTAGCTCACATTGAAATCTTACAGCCGACGATTTTAGCAACCAATTACACAGATCCGAGCACCGCACGTTTTCTTTTATAAAATCTCTTGTTTTCTTACAAACTCATTTTGAGCGAAGTCCAACTTATAGTGGTGAAGTTTCTTGATTATTTTAAGCGCATACGATCTAAAATATACAATTTTACGACCAAAGATCTGGCCCTAGCATAAAATGGAATTAATAATGTGCGCTGGAAAGGATAAATACGTATACTAGTCAATTCACGTGGTTTTCTTTGCATTTTTGATCGCGAAGTTAGTAAGTAAAAGTTCAAAATGTGATTAACCATAAAGATTTTTTATTTAGATATTGTGTGTTATTTTCGCACAATAAAATTAAATACACTTATTACAATACATTTATTATAAGCTACTCCATAATTTACAAATTTATAAACAAAATCTGTAACTGGTTTCCGAAAGTTCGCGATTTGACCTAATTTCAGAACAATGCCTAAAAATCAATCATGAAATCTTTCTTCACATAATCTGTGCATACGATCAGACAAACAATCACTAGATCAACATGTTCTTTATGTGGGAGTGTGGTTGCCAACGCTACAATCCTTGGAGCAATAATAAAACGCAGGACAAATAGCCAATGTCTCCAATCTTGGATCGGAATGGGCGCCATTTTGCATTTTATGAGACAACAACTGACGATGCGATGTGTGAAGAAATTAGTAATTTTTAAGGTTTGTTTGATTAATGCTCACGTAAATTTTGTATAACTATTGTGTCATCTCAGTTTATCTGTTTTGAGTTTCTTTGACTTGAGTAACGTGATGATTTTAAACATTCTGAAATATCAGTAACGAAGTGACAGTGGATAATAAAAAGATCCTTGTTTTTTATTAATTAAAACGCAATGCCTAACTGTGTTGCTAGGTATATCATTCTAAATTTAGTTATGATAATGTTTAAAATTACAGTCTATTTCTCAAAATAAAAGAAGAACGACACTCGACAGTCAGCAACAGTATCAGCCGATTTCTGAATTGAGTATTCAAGCTGGAATCAGTAAAGTTTTGCTCAAGTGGTTGATTAATACTTAAGTTTTCTACGTTTCAATCGTAAAAAAATGGTTTTCTCAAACCATAATTTGTTAAGTTTTCTTTACCTACAAAAATTGAGAACAAATCAATACAGGGACGTTCCATTACAAGTAAAAAAAACTGTATTTACTATTACAGTTATTCTGTCTTAATATTTGCATTTGTCAATTATGAAATATATTTTAATAGTTTCCGGAACGATAAATTGCAATAGATCGGAATTATTTTAAAAGGTAAAAATGCTTGATATTCTGTTATTATTAATTATCTCGCAGGGAACGTGTGTTTGCGAAGAACGAAACGTATTTAAATATGACAAGTGATCACTCACTAATATTGACAAGTCAACAAACAACAGGTGTATTCCGCGGTTTTTTTTATTTGTTTAAACGAATCGAAACATTGCTTCCTGTGATGATGTGGTAGAATTTACAAAAGGCGATATTAAATATTTTAGGCATGGATAACACTATCTCCTAAAATGACACACAGATAAAAGTCTTTGTATTCTTGCAAATGGTAAATTCCTAAAATCTAGTTTTGAACTGTTCATCATCGAGAGTCACAAAAAAGTCTGGTCGATGTTTTGCCGTAGCCTTACTTTACGAACCTCTATCCGTGATAGATAACGATGTATTGACACTGAAGATGTTTTATTTGACGCTAAGCACAGTTTAAGTAGTCCGATTTGGGTACTTAACTATCTGATGCTCAACTTAGCAGTAAGCAGGATTTGAGTACCGTAAATAGTGTTCAGAAACGCAAAAGTTCACAAAACTCAAGTTGATTACAATATTTGATGTTCCAAACTGTCAAATTTGAGATTTCTCAAACTCTATGCTTTCTCAAACTCAATGCTTAAATCAAACACAAAAATGTTTTTTAAGTCCTACTTAAGTCATAGATAAGTATTCTCAACGTAAAATACTCAATTCAGAAATCGGCTGTTAGTCTGTATTCCAAGTGGCATTATCTTGGAAACCCTGAAACCTAATTTCACTAAAATTTTAATAGACTTTTCTTGTATTACGTCGTCGGATTTGTTTAGTTAATATACTGAAAAATGAGTACTAAAAACTTACCAATTATTAACTTGTAGTATCGTTAACCCTGTATCTTGTGCTAATTGTTTCTTCTGGTCTTCCGAAGGGTACGGGTGCTGCAACAAAAAAACACATACTTTATCGAAACGGAATGGTTACAAATAGAATTTGTGAACATCCAATTACGGCGAACAAATCTAAATTGACTTTAATTAAATCGGCCTCTCCCGATTGTGTACAATTAGATTTTGAGAACATTTTAAGGATTATTTTCGGGAAAAGAATTGTTTTTCTATTCGCTTGTGGAAAGCTCTGTTTGGGAATTAGTGTTGATTTATTTGTATTTGTCGGTCTAATTGTTTGTTTGTGCCTTTTTTAAGTGTAGCATAGTTTAACTAAGGGTTTGTGATGGCATATTGTGTGGTATAATTGCTATAATTTGCTTTCATCTTCAATGTTTTATGTGTTCTGTTATATCTGTAAAAAAATCTAAAGAGTGCTCATTGACCTTCTTGCTTGATCTTCTTTATCAAAAAACCTAGTAAGTACTTGGAACGAGTAGATGCTTAGGCCGATCCTCAATTAAATATTCTGTTTTCAGTTGGTTATCCCATAACAAATAAAATAAATGAACATCTTTCCCTCATTCCCTTAGCTCATTCTAATAACTTTCATCTTTCTCAAGCACAAATTGTTCTTTATCGATATAGAGAGCAAATTACATTATTTATTCATCTTGGTGTACCAATGTTCATACAAAAAGCTACCAGGGCGACAGAAACACGCAACACGTACCGTCCTAATGTTATTGGTTTTTGGCGTGCAACTAGAGAGCTCGCGCCCCGTGAGACCTCCTACGTTTTATCTCGCCTTAGTACATCAGTAAGGAATGTGGGTAAATTATAGATATTGTTGGTATGAGTTCCTAGTCGTGGCGACAAATAAAATGAAAAAAAACTAGCTAGGTAGGTATACCTACTTAATTTGTTTGAAATGGGCAAGTACCTATGTCACTTTAATAATTTTGTATTTTTTAAGTTTATCTTGGATGTCACTGACATCTCTTGCTTCAGAAAGCACGTAAAGCTATCCAGCCCCCTTACCATGACGTTTAAAGTAAGATTGATTTAGTCCTGTTGCAGGAGTGTGCAAGTGACAGCGTTAGACACGTTGTCTAGCGCCGTTTCTTTCCCACTGAAAGTAATATCAAAGTAATACTGCTATAAGGACTTGTGGTACGCCCCCTGGTCCTGCCCCCTTACTATGACGTTTAAAGTAAGATTGTTTTAGTCCTGTTGCAGGAGTGTGCAAGTGACAGCGTTAGAAGTAAAAGAAGAGTTCCCACTGAAAGTAATATCAAAGTAATACTGCTATAAGGGCTTGTGGTACGCCCCCTGGTTGCCATAGAAGTTTGGGTAGTCAGAAGCCAGGAACACTGACCAGTCTAACTCAGAACCCATTGCGAAACTATACCCTCATTTCGTCCAGTTACTGGGTTGCTGGAAGGTCTGATAGGCAGTCGCTTCGCTAAAACACTGGTATCCAGCTGAATCCGGTTAGGCTGGAAGCCGACCCCAATATTTGAGAAAAAGCTAAAGAGATGATGATGAATCAGTTTGACCTCTAAATACATTTTTAATCAAAGCGAAAGATCATATTTGCGGCACTCTCTGATTGGTCTATTAAAACAATATTTACGTTATTTTTTCCAAGTGTTGTAAGAATGCATCAGTTAAAGTAAACTGACTGTCCGACGCGGGCGCAGGTAAATGTGGTAACACACTGAGCGCATTGCTTAGAAATAAAATACAACTCCGATAATGCTGCATCGGTTACGTTCAATGAAAGTGTTATGAAAATGTATATAACCCGGATGTATTCAAGAGACGAGTGCATAGGCATCTTTTGGGTGAGCTCGCTCCATCATAGGCCCCGTCTATGCCCTCGGGCTAGTCTGGGACCAAGAGCAAGCCCATAAGTAGTAAAAAAAAAGTTTTTAGGCATATCTTTAACTAGCTTCGTACGGATTTTACAAATCTTTCTAAAACTTATGACTTTTCTTTTTTATAATATCCATGCCTTTCATAAACCTTCGTGTTGAATCACTCAATCTATTAAAATTATTCTAACTCTGAAGCGTTAAAATAGTGGATAGAAGTTTCGACTCCCACGCAGGCGAAACCGCGGGCGAAAGCTAGTGAAAAATTCATTCTGTAATACGTAAAGAAGAAACGAATGTATCGCCATCCATACTAATATTATAAATGGGAAAGTGTGCCTGTCTGTCGTCTATCTGTCTGTTTGTCTTCTTTCACGGCAAAACGGAGCGACGAATTGACGTGATTTTTTAAGTGGAGATAGTTGAAGGGATAGAGAGTAACATAGGCTACTTTTTGTCTCTTTCTTACGCGAGCGCGCGGAGAGCCGCGGGCAGAAGCTAGTTAATTAATATTCTAAAGTTAAAGTAACTCAGTGTAACGCACCCTAAAAAGCGCGGTAGGTCCACCAACTCCTGCGCAACCAAGTTTATTATTACAATAACGGGTGTTTGGCTATTGTCGAATTGCACTAATGCATTCCTAATGCACCAGGATGTTATGTTCGTGTGTTTGTTTGTTCGGCAGCGTGTTTATCTCGAGCATGGCGGCCGATTAATCGATATCTCGAATAATACGATGTTTAAAATCGTATTAATTTTGTTCTCAGATCAATGCAGTTAAGTAATTGAATGGTTGTTAATGAAAGTCGTGATTGTAATTGTCGTGAGAACGTTGTTTAAATTGCTGCTCGTAGTCAAAGAGTTTAAGAGCTACGCATATTTATTCGGCTCCGTATAAAACATTTTGTACGAAAGCTACAGACGCGGAAAGTTGAAAGAAAGCGACTATATACAAAACTAGCTTTTGCCCGCGATTTCGTCCGCGTGGTTTCCATTCCCGGGGGATTTCCGGGATGAAAGCTATCCTATGTCCTTTCCCGGGTCCCAGACTAAATCTGTACCAAATTTCATTCAAATCGGTTCAGTGGTTTAGGCGTGAAGAAGAGACAGACAGACAGAGTTACTTTCGCATTTGTAATATTAGTACGGATTGGTGTTTTCTATGGATATAAGTTGAATAGAGCTGAATAATTGTGCGTAGTGTCTTATTTGCTTACTATCTAAAAAATCGTAAAAAAATTTAGCCCTATTTCACCACGTTAGAGGTTGGTGTTCCAAAAATCGCTTCTTATTGCAGCTTTACGTCATAAAAAAAAATACTTTGTTATCAATGCTTTCAGAGATTATTTACAAACTAATATGATATTAAAATTATTATGTTGGTGATTTCGAAAAGCTTTAAAAAGTATTATTTTGAAAAAACTCTCACATTTTTCGGTTCAAATTCCTTTGACCTTTGGTAAAATTAAAAAAAGGCACAATCGACCGGCTTTTTCGATTCCATTACAAAAAGCGGATATCAAAAATTTATGGGTACCATTAAGGTGGATACAAAAACAGAAATATGATAAGCAGTGGTCTCGGATAACGGGATTGTCAAAGATTCAATGTTATATCAGACGACTTTTTGTCCCCACTTTTGGAGGATAAGAAAGAAAGTAATTGATTTTCAATCGAAAGATTAAGAATTGTTTTTTGTTTACTCTTATGAATTATTTACTAAAAACAAACGGTAAATGTAAGTCTTTGCTAATGATAATAAGTGATTTCTTGTTCTAAAACTTCTTTTTGATTGCATTATTTGGAATAGTTAAAAATAATTGGCGGAATTACTGGTTTCATTACAAAAACCGCTAACAAGAAATTTCATTAAATAAAAAATAACTCTAACATGACCTCCACGGCAAAATCCTAACTACTGTCTTAAGGATTCCAACAATAATACCTCATCCATACAATATCTAATTCCGTTTAGGCATTTAGTATGTGTAAATAATAAAGAAACTCACACACAAGAACTTACAAAACCACTCCTTATTTGAGCTTTCTTAAAAAAACGCGGCGACCAAATCAAATCTTTACAAGAAAATCAAAATAACTGCAACTAAATATATTGTTTTCAGCCGTATGCACTAGGGTCTCATAAACAGTATAGAGATATCAAATTTCGCGAAAGCAATCCCGTTTGCTTCTCATCCGTTGTCGGCCGCCGTAAATCAAGTGTGCGCATTAAAATGGCGATTATACCCGCCATAAGTTGTCGATAAATCGAGAATCGAAAGAATAAGCTTTAGGGACGCAGTTTTGGGTAAGAATTTTGCGTGTATAAGGTTTTTTTGGGGAGGAAATTGATAATTTTCGTTTATTGTCAGCTGAAAAAAAAGTATTGAAAAATTCCGCTGCTTGTTTAGTGAAATAATGAAAAAAATTAGCTAACACTATGACTTATTTTTAAGTGAATCATTGAAATGTTAGTTTTTTTAAGAACACAAAGATAACAATATATCCTAAGAATATACCAAATAAGATTTTTTAATATGAATTCTAAAGCTATATTATTTCGAATATCGCCAACCCTGCGATTGCCGCGTCGAAAAAAAGGGCTAGCAGCGAAAAATCCGCTCTTGCTACTATAAATTTTGTTTCGCTATGTGGAGGAGAAACAATCCATTTGTTGGCACCTAAATCTATGGGGTGAGCGAATGAGAACATGTAAATACGCGTTGAGGGACCGCGAACGCGAAATAGAAGAAAAAACGACTTCGGCCGAATTAAAGTTGAATAATGTCTTGATTTTCGGCAGGCCATGTTTTTTAGCCATATTCTGGACGAACAAAAATGGCGGATTTTTATTTCAATTTGATTAGTGTTACATTTCAAATCGCTTTTCAATTTAAAAAGCGAAATATTATTGTATTATATTTATGACACATAATAAAATAACATATAATTATTTTAATGTTGATACGCTTACAAATAAGTAAACGACGTATGAATACAAAAATAAACGAATGAACAAAAACGCAAGTAATTTGAGTATTTTCCCCTTTCTTATTACTTCCCTCACATTTTCATAAACCGATCAGGAATAAATTACAAAAAAAAAGTTATATGAAAAACGTGAAAAACACCTTACTAAAATATTCACTCGAACGCGGCCTCAGAAAACCGAAATTCCCTAATGATATGCGTCTACAGGCATAATTCTTGTGCGCGGGAAAAGTGTATGGCGTATTTTACAATTTTCCCAGACTCCAGTGTTGCCATAACAATAATAATATATTCACGGGCCCCGGTGATTTCCGGAAATGTCGTAAAAATAAAAATCATAGCGCCGTCTCAGAGGAACCTCGGGTTATCTTGAGGGGATGTCGGGCATTTCGGCAAGCCTTGATGGAGACGTAAAAAGTTTGGCATCTTTTAGTATATTGTTTATGGATAGAGTATTGTCTTTCAGTGCTGTTACTCTCCGGTTTTGTCTATTAATCGGTATAAAGATAAGCGATAGTGATGATCTTGTTTGTTTCCGTGTCTTTTTGTAATTTCAACGTCGAAATTTATATCAAACTGAACTTTTTGTGCCTTAAAAGAAGGTTTTACATTCTAAATAGTCGATCCCATTCCACACGTTCTTTAGTTACCGAACAGAGACGGTTTCGCAGCAAAGAGTGAATGCGAAACATGTGATGGATTAAATTTTTCGGCAGAACGACGTGACATCCACGGATTGAGCTTTAAATTATGCACGCTTCGCTTCCGCGCGTCAAAAAGAGCGGGAATAAGTTTTTTTCTTCACGTACATTTAGGTTATGTAAAGTAGCTGGTGAAATGACTTTGAGAATTCCTTCCCTGTTTTCTCGAAACATCGACTCGTTACCGAAAGCATGTGTTTTGAATCTAATAACTGCAGTCACATCTGTCATAACCCCATTTCAATTACATTTTAAAGCCCATCTGATGCTCCGCAAAACAAAATCCCTGACATTTTAATACAACACAACAAAGCTATTTTAGGCATAGTTTACAAGCTAAAGTCGTTAGAGGGCAGGAACCGACCACAAATAGACGTCAAAAAACTATGGACCCCTAGTTCGGGGTCTTTATGTCCCACCAGGGACGCATAAAGGTACGGAGGTGGCCCTAACCCTATCGAAGAGATGTGACCGTGTGATGGATAGCACTATCACAACCCTCCCAGTCCTTCTGTTTCTACTCGACGTGTCTCCTTGTTTATTTATTTTATGTTTTGTTTATGTGCGAACACGACGACCGACGATACATTGTCGTTTTAAATGTGAAATATTTTCTGTAGTTCACTTTTTTCTGCTTTTTTTTCGCGAAGTAAGATTGATGGCTCTCGTGTTTTAGTTGCGTCAGTTAAGTGTGAGATTATAAAGGTACCGAAGATACAAAATCCTTACGTATTATAAAGTAAAATTTTCCACCGCGTCTGTCTATCTGTTTGCGATAAACACAAAAACTGCAGAATGGATTTTCATGGCGTTTTTATTAATAGATAGAATGATTCTTAAGGAAGGTTTAGATATATAACACTAGTATATTAAAGCAAAGGAAAGCCGAAAAATCCTGTATGAAACTGAAACGGTTAGCTAATATCTATAAAACAAGTCAGTTTAATACTTTATGAATAAAAAATCAAATATCACATAAAAATCAACTCTGCGCAAAAAGACTAACAAATCTCTAACACATGTCACGACAATGAATCGAACAAACCTAAAAACTAACAACTAAAAATGACTAAATGCTATTCTTTTTAGTGTTACTAAATTTGGAACGTGCGGCGGTAATTGAAAGACACCATGCTGTCAATTTTGGAGAGCTGCTAGGTACAGCATTTTTACGTAGTCGGCGATTCGATGGCATAAAGAATTCAAGTGCTCGATCCGGAGTTACCGCGACAGGATAGCAGTTAAATTATGCAGATCTATAATGGACAGCCGCCGTCCATGGAAACGAAAATAGTTTTTCGGGAACATGTTGGAATGTTTGGCTAATGTGCTTGATATTTTTCTTTATTATTGTTTGTTATGACGGTGAATTGATGATTGGTAGGGGTTTTGATTTAATATAAACTAGCGAGACGACTTAGTTTCGCACGCATTTTGTAAATCTTTGAAAATATAAATAGGTATTATACATATAAACTTTTCTCTTAAATCACAGTGATTTTTGACAAAAACTACATTAAAACCCGTTTCACAATTTAAGCCTACATACAAATAGCAAAGCTGAAAGCGTTTTCATTTTATACTATGTAAAGTCAGGTACCAAGATAACATAAGTCGAAAGAAGTGCAGTGTTGATAGTGTTTATTTTCCAAGGACGACCAAAACAGCTAGAAACGCTACCATTCTATGTAGTAGCCAAAAATCGCCAACCCCTACCTTTAAAACCACGATAAACGCAGTTCCCGAAAACCGAAAATTGAAAATCGGATTTTCACTAAAACGCCGCCGCCATTATACCAGTGAATCGCAATACCAACAATGGCGCTAGTGAGACGGTAAATGGCGTCGATACTAATCTGTGGAGCCGGAAGAGGCCGCGTTGACGGCCGTTCGGAAACCGCAACTGGGCTAGGAAATGAGATAGGTGCGTTCTAACTCCTAGCCTGCTATGTTAGCCTAGTACCTGTCTCACAATGATGGAATTGGGACAATGCATGACATGTTAGATTGTGGGCCATACATAGCGTTATTGTCTTACTACTCCTTTGTTTTGTGACTAATTTAGCTTGACAGGGCAGAGGGTGGTCTCAAGTGCACCTGCTTGACATGGATTAACTGCAGAACTTTGGAATTTGAAACATAAAAAATAGAAAGAGTAAAATAAAATAGTTGATAGAACTCTGTCTACCCAACTTCTGAGTGTACTCGAAAAAAGAATTGCCAGTAAAAACATATCCATTTAAAATCAACCATTAATTCCATACAATACGACAGTTTTGTTCCCCACACTATGTTTGGGCACACTTTTACTACAAAAGTAAAACAATAAAGAGTTTTGCATATCAATCGGGACATCAAAAGAGGCCGTATCATTAAAAATTAAGAAAAAGAAGTATGTAGACCAGGTTGTTCTGTCATGCCGTTCAATTTAGAATCTTGTGTAGTTGGGGTAAGGTTGAAAGTGGTGTGTGATAGATTTCATGAGTGTAGGAAATAATAGCGTATGTGCGCCTGGGCAGGCGGTGAGCTCAAACGGTTGCCAATAAATGTGAAGTAAATATAAAAAGAAGTAATATTCATGAGGTGCTCGGAGGATGCTCTCGGGGCCTAGGGATGGCAAAGCCTGAATAAAACACCCTGTGACATTTTTAGGGTTAAATTGAAAAAAATAATAGAAGCCTAAAAACGACCTCTGAATTTGTGACTTTCACAGTTATCTAACTCTAAATGATTCTAATTTTCCTTGAAAATTTTCAATGTTTATTCAAGTAGAAATCTTGAAACTAAATAAAAATCAATTGTGCTTATTATTTGATGATATTGTTAAATTAAATTTTAAATAAGACCGACTAATGACATGTGGACTTTTTTTTAAATTTTTCAATGAAAAAATAGAGACTTAAGAGTATTAGAAAACACGACTACATTCAAACACATCTACGAATATTAAAACCCACAACCAAAATCAGAAAAGCACGTAAAAAATATATCCAGAAAAAATCCCAAAAAACGTAGCGTAGCAACCCTACTGTGCGTCAATTCAGTCTGTTTTGCATGCGACTCGTAGCAATAAATAACAGTAGGGTTGGCAAAAAGTGGCGTTCGAAGCAGGCTATTGTGCCTCCGTCACGGGCGATACAAGGTTTAGATTGTGGACCGACAAAACAGAAGATTGACATTAATTTAGTACTCTCAAATTTTATTTAATTACACGAAGTTATTTAGAAAAACTTTTAGAAGCAAAAAAGGTTTATTAAGTTTATTAGGAAGCTTGTCTTAACAAGGCTTCTTCTGATACAAAGAAGGCGCAAACATTGATCGCCGGGATTGCTCAAGATGTATTGGCGATTTCAGACTAGAATTATGTGATTCGTCTTGTAATTAAGTGATTTTTTCCTTCACCTATGTCAGTGATATCTAATAAGCTCAGAAAGTACATGTAAATTAAAAAATAATGTCACATCAGTTTTTGCATAAAAAGCTTCCTAAATCACACTTTAAAAAAGAACTTTTCAACACGTTCAAAACGAAACACTAACCAGCGCTTTCAATTTTCCAAAATAACCTTCAAATTAAACCAAACTAAATCTACATTCAAATTAAAATGGTCTAAATAAAAATGAAACTAAAAAGAGCCGATCCGTAACGAATCGGTTGCATAAATTAAGCTCTTGTCGCGCATTGATTAGTGCCGCGAGCGAATAAATAATAATCGAGTCCATTCGATTTTGATTCGAATGAATCGAATCGAAAATATACCGGTCGTTGCATTTACACAGTCGATAGAGCGTTGTGAGATAAAACATGTATTATAGGGCTGTGGTGTGAGCCAATCTGTGTCTATGGTTTAGTATCGATTACATGGGTATTTTTATAGATTGGTACTAGTGGTAATTCGTATTTGATGTGACTAGTAGATTATTGAAATATAATGCTAGAATTAACTTTTATTTGAAACGGAAGGTGTAAAGTATAATTTAGATAACATATTTTTTTATTTTGCTTTTTTCTCAAGGTCCATTTCTTTTTGTCCAACGGTTTTTAAAAGCTTAAAGATGTGAATAATCCGTAAAATCTGCGTAGAGGTAAGCTACCAAGATCTGTTTGCCAACCAGAAGCCACATAGGCTCCTGTTTCTCCGCCAGATCCCATACTTTATTGCCATCCTAAGGGGCTACATCTCAAACACAGAGAAACATAGATAACAAGGCCTGAATTGCGCGCTACAATCAAACCCTATCCCGCCTGCTATCATTATTAGTTACTTTTAGATAAACTTAATCACACGTTCGTTTCTAAATCTGTCCAGTACATCAGGCGCTATAAAGCCGGTACCACACTGCACGCAGCATATCCGCCGCGCACCGGCTCGCATAAACAGGCGATATCGCGAACGCCGCTTGACAAATTTCATATCTAACAGATATCGATGCGGCGTAAATCATCGCGCGGTCTCACCCGCCTGCATGTCGCCCGCTCGGCGTGAATTATAGATGTGGATGCAGCTTTATTTTACGAGCATGGCGTGTGATGCGTGTGCGTAAGCGCATAGTTCACGCGATTGTCGAACCGTTTGATGTCATTTGTGTTGGCTGAGTTATGAGTTACGTCATTATTTGACGTTACTTTATACAGATGTATGTTTTGGAATGTTAGTCAAAAGGGTTTAGTTTTAAGTGCGAGTAGTGAGTAGTTTAAGTGCTGTCTCAAATATTTGGATGCTTGAGTTTAAAGTTCCTTGGTTTAAGAACAAAGAGACCGACCACCTATTGCGTTATTAACTCTTTATTTACAGAAATGTAAACAAAAATCAGTCATCGTACGTAACATTGTTGAGACGGCCATATTTTTCTTATTGAATCTTTGCCTTACCCCTAAAGCACTAAGTTAAAGATATTACAAAAAAAAGTACTAGGAGAGCAAGACGTGCACAACATCATGCCTACCAGGATTACATAAGATATAGCAAGTAGAACACAGCGCTATCTCGAAGAGGCGGGGAGCCGCGCCCCGCGGCGCCGCAAATATTTGCACGCCGCCAACGCCCTATGTTTGCCTAGTACATAGCTGTTGTGCGCACAACTCCTGGCGTTGTTGATGCCTTGGTAACTTGCAGTTATGGCGGATGTTTACTCGAATACTTTTGACTTTTCTTGCTATATTGCAACGTGCAGAATGAGAGAAAAGTGCAAAGTACTGCATTAAAAGACAATTTTATGGTTAAGTAAATTGGAAACTTATTTAATCACATCACATTGAAAATGTGCTGCAAAACGATAATGGTAAATCAAAAGGCAAGCCCCTCAAATCCAAAACATGGCGGTTCAAACGGGTCACACTACCGAACAACTCGGGCCATGTCACACGTTCAGGCGTCAAGAAACAAGCCTGAAGCCGTGCCGACAAATCGCCGAGCCACGCCAATGCTGTGTCGTCAGCAAAGCCTCAGGCGGGGGGCGGAGCGCCCGCCCTTGCACACGACCTCGACTCGTGTCGCCAAATTCGACAGAAGAAGTAATAGAGGCAGGGGTCCCAAAGGTCCTGTTTTTCGTAAAAAGTGTGTAATTGGTAGGACAAGGTCTTGGGTGGGTGTCGATAATGATAGTGTTTTGGTAATTTTCTCCCATGGTTGGGATGTCAAAGTCAGATTGTTTATTTATATAAATCTAATAAAAGGCACTTTAGAATGTCATTCACAAGTATACAGTGGAATCTAGTCGTCCATTCCGAAGGATTGTTTCGTATGTGATGACCAAAACAACTATTTTATATAAACTGATTAACTGACTGACTGATTGTTGATAACAATGCAAAGTCCAAACCGCTAGTCGTAGCTAGACACGATACTTGCTGAGTTTGTTATTTGTGAGGAGTAGGTCATTAAGTAAGGATCTTTGGAAATGGCAAACCTAAAGTGGTGAAGCTATAGACGAATAGACAGCACTACAGTAGGAAAACCATCTTCAGATCTTCAGTTAATAGTAGGAATAGGTCAAGCTTATCACCATGAAAACATTCGACATTATAGATGCACAAAATCAAGGACTCTTTGGAGACATTCATAACTTGACAAAAATAAGTAACTAAACTGGAAAAAGTTAATCGTAACTTTATAATCTGGTTTTTATAGTATTTCAACCATCGGTTTTATCCCCTAACACCCGTGACCAAAATGACTCGTATCGACACTAGTGCGACAAATCAAACACAGTAATCTCCTATTCTAAGACGGCGAGCCGTCCCGAGTCGCTACGTGTCCAGTGTGCGGTGAGCCTTGCTTGACACCCGATAAATCAGCCGGATCGACCCGATCGCCCGGATCGGAACCGGCTCTCGAATAAGTAATGACTGGAGACGAGCAAACTTGTGTTCTGTTGTAATTATTTAATTAATAGAAGTGGACGACTGTTAAAGGGTTAATTTTCTACTATTGAGAGCTGGAAAACAATTGCCATTAAAATTGTCTCAGTCACAAAACCAAGAGTTAGGTGAAACGGTTCCAGCACATAACCTAAAAAGTTCAAAGTTTCAAAACATGAGTCAACATTATAACTTTGGGCCATGTACAAGATTAGCATCGCGATTCAATTAAAATAATCATAGCTGTATCTACTAACAAACAACCCACGTTATTATGTGAACAAAACAAAAGCACAAATTAGAAAACAATCTCTTACAGCGTCGCTCACATGAATGGCCGAACAATTATAGAGCACGAGTCAAAAATGACTTGAAACATATTTTTTCTAATCCCTTCCCACGCATAAAGCTCGCTAGTAATTACAGGTTCGGCTCAGTAATAACATATCGCATCAATAAAATTGTATATCATTCAGTTGTGTTTCCCGCGAACGCGTCGGGTGATTAGCGCAGCCATCTTGTGGGCGGGCACACCCGAAGGCGACACGATCTCCGATTCCATTCTCAAAAATAACACTAATCGGCGAATCGAGCACGCGCGGGAACACCCGAACGTGTGTTTTTCAAATTCAGAATGTACCGAACGTCCTACGACGATATTACCGCGCAGGGATTTGACTACTGTCACTTTTGACAGATGTGATTGACGTTTATAAATACCGCGAGTCAAGTGCGAGCTTGTTATATTACTTTCGGGAATTCATCAACTTTTTTTATCAAGGCGAAGGGCTTTTAAATGTCATTGTCGTTTTCTACATTTTAATAAGGAAACTGACGTCGGTTTTCGTTCATTTTTTGGCTGTATCCTTGCGGTGTAATGTTAATTAACCAGTTTCGTTCCTCGTCGCAGATGAGTGCATATTGAAACGTCAAAAAGTGTATGTTTTTCTTTTGCTCCTCATTCTCCGTGGCTCCCCAATATCGTCGCGTCATGAACGAGACAGCCCGGCTTCGGCCGACGGACGCTGGGTTTTGAGAGATGGAATAGAAACTGCCTGTTTTACCAGGAAATAGACGGGGAATTGGAAATTTCAATTTCGTTTTCAGATGGTTACTTTGTGTTCCGAATGGAAGAACGTTGTTAGCAATTCGAGGTATAGAACAAGAGTAAAAAAATCGCGTCGACACGACAGCCACAGGTTTGACAAGTCAGAATGAGGCTGCATTTTTAAAACTCATTTGTCATTTGGGCACATTTTTGTCTGAACTGATTGAATACTCATGTCGTAACAGCGAGACCCGCCATCAATGAAATTATTACTAAAACTGAAACAATAGCAATCTTAGCCAATGTTATAACCGAAATGAATAATCAAACTAAGACGTCGTCCAAAAAGTTTAATCCAAGAAGCGAACAGAAAATCATTCATTCATATTCATAGTGGAAACAGGGAGCGAGGCTTTCACGAAAATGGCTCCCTGTTCCTAGGAAGAGTCGGGATGAGATGCATGAATATTAACACGGCACCGGTACCAGGGAGCTATAACTATATTAGAGCAAGCGCTCGCACTGCATGCCAACGGTAGGGGCACGTTTGAAGTTGCGCCCGGCTACGTTCTGAAATTTGACATTTTGACAGCTCTCCGACGTTGGCTGCCTTGTCTCCCGTCCCCTTCTCTCACCTACCACCCATCATTCGCCATCCCTCTCGCACAATAATAACATTACGTGCACGAGATTCCTGTTTCTGCTACGTCTGACTTCTGATATGAATTGTTAATGCATCGGTAATTGATATTATAATTTTGATAGACCATTTTGTTCTAATGGTCGTGGCTTTTAGTGTGAGAGCTCCGGTATCTTTGTAGTAAACGTTAAATATGTCATGTGATACAGCTTTTATGTGGTGCTGGGGTTCTTGGTGTCTTTGTTTGGGCTCGTCTTTGTGTGAACGTTATAATGGGTTTTGCTTATACTGTTTCAATCAGTTATCTTTGCTTCAATATCATCTATTTATTAATACTTCACCTAATAATGTTTCGAAGTCGAGATACTTTTAAATTAATGAACGAATGATTGAGGTAGCTGTAGTTATGTAAATGAAAATCTCTAGGGTATGACAAACGTAAAATTGAAACTTTTCAAGTAACCTTTGTCAATCTTCCAGCAGTGTTCTCAGATTATTCGGCGTCATAGTGTCCCCAATTAGAGACCTAGACATCACGAAGAACAACAAAAGAAAATTAACAATACCTTCAGCAGACAAACTCAATGTCACTACGAAAAGTCATGTATTGAAGCCACGCTTGAATGACGTACAATTGGTCCAAATTCTGAGAAAAGACAATAGACAAGTCACTTCAGAACCTATTGACACCAATTTCACACATCAACGTCATGATTTTAAACACAGCATTAGCAATATCTGTGAATCTTTCAAAAACCGAATGTCAGCTACAGAATTGACGTAAGACCGACATGCAGGCACAAAAGAAAATGAACAATAACACTCCGAAAAAGACGTTCTAATTCACAGACACTTTGAACATGTGCTAATCGAAGTCTGGACCAAAAAATAGCCGACAGAAAATTAGGACAAGACTGTCAATCGACTGTCGATGTCCTCTCACCAAAAAAAGGTGTATTTAAGGCTCAAAATAGACCGTCAGTCAACCCTTTCAGGGGAGTAAGCTGGCTAAATTTGCACTATTCCGGGGGGAAATTCGGTGACGCTTGGAAATAGAAAAAAATAAGGATAGTGGAAGGCGGGCAGTCATTGTTGCATCGGATCGGCTGGATTTTTAAATAACCGATGCGGTGGAGCTAAACGTTTGAATGGCGTTGAATTCGGGAATGGAAAAGAGCGTGATCAGTAATTCTATGAATAGAATGTTCTATACTTAATCAGACTAAATTCGATCATTGTTGATGATATATCTAATCAACGATCAACTAGCGTATGCCTTGGTGTTTGATGTGAAAAATGCACCTGTAACAATGCAATTTGTATAGTCGCCATTTAATACAATTTTTTGCCTATTATTTCCCAATATTGTAGCGTCCGGTTGGCGCAATATTTAATTTAGATTTCAATCGTGTTTTCAGTTATTAAGACATAAGAATCATAAAAATTGGCCTGAGAGATCCAAAGCGCCACAAAGGAACAAACATACATACACTCATACAACAAGTAAAAACACAATTTACATTTAGTTTGACGCAAAGAAACAGTCCCGTCCTACCAGGGCATCATATCAACGTGAAAACATCAAAGAAACTAAGAACAAAGTGAAAACAGAACTTGCCCCGTTTGATTAGGCGCGTTCTTAACATACGACCGCCTCAGGCAAACGCTTTGTTACATCCATCCTTTGTGTAGTTACGCTGAAACAATCAAAGCTTACTTCTTGTCGATTGTTGGGCTCCTAGTAACCTGGCTAAAAGGAAGCTGACGGCAAAGCAACGACGGTCGAATTGTGACCGTCAATTTTGATCAGGAGTTGTGACATAATAAAGAATTGGGTTACGGGTTCAAAAGGTGTTTTGAACTTGCAATGTTGGACGGCGACTTCCTATGTTCACATTTCATGATACCTGTTAAGGAAAAATTTGGCAGCAACTAAAAAATCTGGTTCTAGTATCTTTGCGGAACGTTCTAATGTAATAGGGTCGCAAGCAAAACTAATTACTTTTAACTCAAAATATAGTTTGATAATTCGTTATCAAACTCGGTTTTTTTGTCTTCATCTTTCATTCTGTAAATTATTCAATATTCTCTCTCTAAAACATATTTCAGATCATTACCTGCATGACGTCGTTAGCATACGTCACCTACTGATAATAATATTATGCAATCAATCCTTTAATTTAATCTCAGTTACAATTTGTCAAAATATATCTTATTTTTATGTCATGTTTGAGATATTGATTTCTGAGCTTATTATCTGTAACAATTGGCTTTTTCAAGGCAAGAGAGAGAGAGAGAGAGAGAGAGAGAGAAAGAGAGAGATAAGACATTCATTGGATTATTAATAAGAAACTTATTAATGAGAAAAACGGACTGATGCTAGGCTACGCAAAAAACTGCTACCACTACCGAATGCAGCTGATTCGGTAAGACTGAAATTGGTTGGAAAAAGTAACAATGTTGTATTGAAAATGTGTATAGACGACGGTGTCTACTTCACATGATTTGGATGACGTCTGGTTGCCTACCATCCAAAGATAATAAAAAAAATACAATGATATCATGAAATGTGAAAAAAATATACTGCCAGCCCGAAATTCTGCCACACCTCAGCAATAATAAAATGGCAGTGATACGTAAATGCACAAAAAACAATACTGCCAATATAAAGAGGTTATCCGAAAATATCCACGACGTACAATGCAGTGCAAAAAAATTGTCACACGCCGCGCGAATGTCAATAAAATTTGATGTTTACGCGCGGGGCGATATCTCGCGGCAAATAAAACCGCGCCACCACTTTAAACTGTTTTCGTTCGTTCGAAAAATGATTTTTTTTATTTCGTTTTAGTTTGTAGGCATATTTTTTCGGCCTCAATTGGATGGAAGGTGTTATTTAGGGGTTTCATTGAATTAGTGGAGTTTTAGGCGGATGTATATTTTTTAATAATGTTGCAGTGATGAAACTTACATTTTGAATATTTGTGTGATTATGGTGTATAATTTAGAAATTCTACAAGAATGTTATCTGCGAAAAAAAAATATTTTCTTTATAGGCTGCAATTATTCTAAAAGAACAAAGACATGATTAAGAGATTTTCTTCAGGCAAAAATATTTATCACCAATTATAAAAAAAAAACAATTTAGGGATACATTCTTCATGTGTGTTGTTTTTCCATATTTCTAATCCCTTTAATAAAAAACTTAAGATAAATCACAAAAACGTAAAGCTAACAAGCGCGATCAATATTAGGCGGGCGACACACGATAAACCCAATCAGCACACAAAACATAAAGAGGCGTGCACACGAGACAGAATTCACGAGCACATTAACAATACAGCCATTTGTGTGGCGCAAGTGACGAAAAAAAAATAATATTTGTAAAAAAATGGCTAAGATTTTTTATTCTATTATATCCATACTAATATTATAAATGGGAAAGTGTGTCTGTCTGTCTGTCTGTCTGTATGTTTGTCTTTCTTTCACGGCAAAACGGAGCGACGGATTGACGTGATTTTTTAAGTGGAGATAGTTGAAGGGATGGAGAGTAACATAGGCTACTTTTTGTCTCTTTCTAACGCGAGCGAAGCCGCGGGCAAAAGCTAGTCTTTCAGTAAACTTAGAGTCTGTTTTACAACCTCGAAATAGTCCTTATCTACAAAATAAATTAAAAAAGGAACAGGTTTGGTATGAATTTATCTGCCAGGTATTTTAATCAGAACTTATTAGAAGACTATGAAACAGATGCTTAGTATAGTAAAGTTTTCAAAGCAGTCTAACCAAGGGATATCGTGTCGCCTAGAAACTGGATTGTGGAGGTCTGATAGGCAGTCGCTTCACGTAAAACACTGGTGTCCAGCTGAATTCGGTTAGACTGGAAGCCGACCCCAACATAGTTGTGAAGAGGCTAGGAAAATGATGATGTAAGTTTTAAAGCTCTTAAAATGCTCTGTGATACAACGGTGCTCAATTCGTTTAACGTTCGTATGACCGATACCCAAATATAAGAATGGCGAAATAAAGGGTCAAATAATGGCGAGATTAACTACTATTGTGTGATATAGCATACGGCCAATCTGATGACAAGTAATCACTACAGCCTGTGGATATTTGCAATGTCAGGAGAATCACCACATATCTCCATATCTGTACATCTAATATATCTTTATATATATAATTCTGCTGTGCGTGTGTATGTCATTGAACTCCTCCTAAACGGCTGGACCGATTTAAATGAATTTTTCTGTATGCATTTGAGTGGCGCCTTGGATGGTTTAGATTCATAAATCAGCCCGGCAGATGGCGCTAATTGCTTAAAAAAGCATGTGATCTCGGAAACGTAGGGCTTTTCGGGGACGAGAAATCGATCTAGCTCAGTCTTATGTCTGGGGAAGCGAATGTTTTCGAGTTTTAAGTTAAAGTGTTTGGCGCCCAACGAAGTGGGCACGGGCCAGCTAGTATATAATAAAATCGAAACGAAGTTAAAACTGTACATTGAATATAAAAAAAGAATACATCATATTTTATATATTATGTTTTACAACCGATTCCAAAGCCAAAAACTTTTTCTTTTATTAACTGTGTGTCTGTTTGCTTGTGCGTTTGTCCTGAATAAACGTAATGAAGAACGAAAATAAAGAAATGTATGTAAATGGCTAACCAAATTATATGTTGACGCATCACTCAAACAGAATAGATTCTGTTAAAATTTTGAAACATTTTATTCCTTACAATAATTCTCCTATAGATACACATAATCTATCTAATAACTCTCACACCACACGACTTTCCTCAACGTAAAACAATCTCAAACAAAAAGGGTCACAATTCAGACACATTGGCAACACCAGCAACCCAACTTCAATACAGAACTGTCAACCCTCCACCGCTCGTGATACGCGCCCCGGTCTCATTGTACGCCGTCCGATAACCCTGTCAGCGGCGTGACGGAGTGGCGTAGTTATCGCGCGCGTATTGTCCGCGTCCATTGTGTTACGCCGACGTCTTCATACGCGCCGTGTGCACCGGCTTTAGTTTTAACGTCTATTATGATATGTTACGGCGGTAGTGCGGAGTTGTTAGTTGTTTTTTATTAGAATGGAAGTGTTAAATGGTAGTTATTTTCCTTTCGATTTGGAAGAGAGAGGCAGTTTTTTGGATTTGCTTAAAATCTCTGTCATATTACAGTTAGATAGTTATCTAGTTTGCGGCGATTCTTGTGACTTACAGCTTTCTATCAGTGAATGATGTTTTGTAATCAGACCTGCTGGCCTATTCTGTAAGATCTCACTTCAGTTCTCACTTCTGATTCCGCGGTGAAAACTATATTAGGTAGTACTATAACCCAATAAAAACTACGCTAGCGCCACTCAATGAGAACGTAGGTAAATTTTTAGTGAAAACTTGTCCAATGTGACATTGAATACTAAATATTTTTCACTTCAGGTGAGTTTCAAAATAAATCGGGAATGAGATCGAAGTCGAATTCGCACGTGATTTGTTACGGAATAGCACTGCTGTATTTCCAGCGATTACCTCTTAAAGGCTAACAACATTACATATATTATAAGATTTATCGAAACTCAAAATTATTTTATTCAGGTGAAACATTTACAAGCACAGAATTGTCAGTTCGTCAGAAAGTTGCTCGTTCCCAATAGTTCCTATAGGTCGTCTTTAAAATTAATAGAATATTACTATAATTAGGCTACAATATCCATGACTGTCTAAGATACAATATTAAGAGTCATGATTTAAAAAATTCTTACATCAAAGCTGCCCATTACAATCCAACTGACACTTAAACAGAGAGATACACAGGGTTACGTCACTACTTTCATCACAATACCGTAGTCAAAGTCATCAGCACATACTGTTACGTAAAGCCTTGCATTTTCCTAGAAAACAACCTGCGTTCCGATTGGCCGAGCGTACGGTCTGTCTTGGGTTTGATTGGCTCGTATCTTATTGGGCGTAGTGTTGCAGTCGTAGGGTTAAAACGTAGGTATTTGGCTGTGTAGACTAGGGCTTAATAATTGTAAGAAGACCTGTAGCAGTTGATTATTATAGAGTTAAACAGAAATTAGTAATTATGAAAGAATGGAGTGTATAATGATTTTTAATGGAGATTTTTTTGTTGCAGTATCCGTTACAATAAGTAATGGTTAATTTGTTTTGTTTGCGTCATAGATAAATACTTTGATCCTCTTTTAAAAGTACCTTTAGTATTTTTTCAATGACTGGCGGTACTAGGCTTTACTAACAAGTAAAGCCTAGTACCGTATCGTATTATGGTAGATGTCATACTTGGAGTTTCACCAGCAATCTTTTACGACTCTACGAGTATGTTAACTGCTTTATGATAACAATAGCTCTTCCACCCGCGTAATGATAGGTTTTTGGTTAACTGCTCCGTTCTTTTGTACATTTTCACACACTTTTCCACATTTTTATTGATGCTCCGGTCAAAGAGTGATATTTCAAGCCTATGTTACTCGCTGATAACGTAGCTTTATATTGGTGAAAGAATTTTTCCAACCGTTTCACTAGTTACGTAGCCTAATCAATGCAAACAAATAAACAAATTTTTCCTGTTTATAATATACAGTGTAGATATATAGTGTAGATATAGATATAAATTATCAGAAGGCGAAGTATTGTCTCTACATAGAGTACTCTACATTCTTTTGACTCTCAATACTTTTTTGCACTTAATGGTTTTATGGGAACTTTTGTTTATCTCTCATTAAACTGTCTGCTTTACATGTCAATTAGAAGATTCACATTGTTTTCTTTCACGTATTATTAGAGAAACGATACTTTCACTGTTTTTTTATGAATCATGTTAATTATGTCACTCTCATAAGTGCAGAGGTTTGTTGTGTAGCAACCGAGCTTTGGGTCTTGAATTCAGTTATTGTTGTATGTTTGCGAAGGTTCTGCCGGGTTTAAGGTAATAGAGTTTTCGACAATAGCAAAATATCGATAATGTATCGAAAAATGGTAAAATTACTAATCAAAGTCGTTTAAGTTTAAGTAAATCAAACTGCGGGTGAAACCGCGGGAGACAGCTAGTTTTCAAACGTTGTTGTAGTTGACGGGCCTGTTGCAAAGCCAGAGGTCGTGGGTTCGATTCCCACCCAGGGCAAACTTTGTGTGATGAGCATAATTGTTTGTTCTGTGTCTGGGTATTAGAGGTCGTGGGTTCGATTCCCATCCAGGACAAACTTTGTGTGATGAGCATGATTGTTTGTACTGTGTCTGGGTGTAATTTATCTATAATATGTATGTATTTATAAATTATATAAGTATGTATATCAGTTGTCTGGTTACCATAACACAAGCTCTGCTTAGCTTGGGATCAGATGGCCGTGTGTGAGTTGTCCCAAGATATTATTATATTATATTTAGTATCAAGTTGCATAAACTATAGTATTATAAATTTGTCAATATTCTGTGGTGTATTAAGTAAAATATAAGTTATCCTCTGTGGTGTGGACTTTTTTTTGGTATTTTACCTACATTGTTTTCTTATAAAGCAACACGACAAATAATGTAACCAAGTTTTGTAAAACATGAAGTTTTGGAAAGTGTCCGTGGAGTTTCTTGCTTGTTCTTCTCCATAGAGATCTGCCTACGTTTTGGAACAGGCAACTAGCCTCACCTTTCTGTAACTGACGGACTCTTTGAGAATTCACAAGTGCCTGTAAATGGTCTCATCAATGCCTTTGACTTCTGTGTCATTTTTTGACACAGCAGTCCATTGTCAACAATAAGAAGTAAAGAGAAAACGAAGCTCCTAATGGTCCGATCGAGGTAAAAATATACGTTGTTTAGACCGCACTTTGGCTTTCTATCTTGTCATCTTAGTTTGAGAATACGGTAGTTTCCACCATTATCAACGTACTTTTTATGAGCTGTCAAAACGCCATTCTCCAATAGATTTTGTATTGCAATGGCGATTTATGACGTCACTAAAATAACAACTCAGTTGACTATCTATTTATTGATTACAAAACAACTAAACATCAAATTTTATAGCAAATTGAAAATGAACCGAATTTATTGGCCTGAAATTAATAGAGGTAGGAATTGTGTCTAACATTTATTGGTTAATGGTGAAAACTACCCAATTATGCGACAGTAAGCACTTGCTAAATCGATTTTCTGACTGACAGACAGACAAACAGACTGATTTATTTTCGCGTTTATAATATTTTAATGGAATTTAGCGAAATAATTTAATGATCTTGTTTGAGAGTTACTTATATATTGCTCAAGAATTTTCAATGAAACCAGATACTAAAACACTGTCACCGTAATTACAATATACCATGTACACATATGTAAATAATAGCTAATAAACATATATTGTTGATAACTATTAAATTATTTAGCACTTCAGTGTTAGTACTAGAGTCGCAGGCCATAGGGCAAGTCCTAGTTACGACACCTCGATAATATGGTCATGGAACATGTGTAGGTACTGTTAAGTTGTATATTATTATCTCTTAAGGTATATAATGCTGTTTATGTATTTTAGTAGGGAAAGGTAGAAGATATTTTATTTATTACTAGCTGTCTCTATCTTTGGTTACTACTCAGATCTCATAGGTCATAGCGTGTTGTTATAAAGCATATGGCTCTAATCGATTAATGGGATATCTGATACATATTAATGACTACCACATATGAATACTAAACTATTTTTTCAATCAAACCAAGAACTCCTAAGATTTGCTAAATCTAATCATACCTATTTCATTATTGTCAATTTTTCTGCAGTCCGAAGCCAGTTTAACTTTATTTGCCATTCTAATTTCAAAAATAGATAGGTAATAAAACCCTTTGGCTCATCAGACAAACACAACGTTATTACTATCTACATCAGCGCAGCCTCACTAACAATAATTAAAATCACTTATAACCCGGAAGCCATTATTTCGAACCACCTAGCATATAACGGAATACCTAAAGCCCAAATAAAACTTCAAAATAACAACCGTAACGCAATAAAGATAAAGTTTAAATTCGCGTAAACAAACGCATGTTATCATCAATCGCGAAACCTAAAAACCACTTAATTCCGTAAAGGCGGGTTCACACCGCGCGAGTTGGCGAGGCGAGGAAGCGTCGAAAACGGTCGAGTGAGGGCGTAGTATCGTGACGACTCAATCGCGATGCTATCGCTGCTGAGCGACGAGGCCACTTGCAAATGCATTCGCATGCTAGTACAGGCTGTTTAGCGTGCAATTGTTAAACGTTCTAAGGTTACTGCTTTGAGGTGAAAATTAGAATGGAAATTAGGAATTGCTGACTAATTTCTGTATGCCAAAGTGCTGCTGTTACATGAAGGATGTCAGCGCTTCTCGCTGGATAGCTTTTCACCAAAGTTTTATAGAGAAAGCTAATATTATTTTAAACAAAACGTAGCAAACACAAGATCAAAGCATTTTTATCAATCAACTTTTCTTACACGCACATTTGAAATGCCAGGTCGGACGGAAAACTGGCGCTCCTTCCAAACAGTAAGTTTAGGTCTACACACATAAAGAAAATTACAAAGTTTCCCAGGTTTACAAACAATGTAGCCCTGATATATATAGTAGCACTAATGTAAACGTCAACAAAAAGCATAATTAATGCCGTCTATTCCTTAAATTCTCAGTCATGAACTCTTAACTTGCTGAGCAACCATTTTACGTCCAAAAATATATACCCTTTCTTACAAAGTCCATAAGCACTTCAACTTAAACCCCGGTGAAGTACGTCCGTGCTATTTGAATATTTGAAGCGACTTGACCACGACACGTATTGCCGTAAATTCGGCAGCACTCTGTACCATTCGAGGTAATCCTCGGTGCATGCCAGCGCGACAGTCGAGTGCGCGAGTGACAACTCACTTGCACTCAGCGAGTCTAAACCCGCACTTATGTTGCTTGAATTTTGTTGAGCATTATTCGTGTTGAGCTGATAAATATCAGCTTTGTCTCTATTCGTTTGCTGTTTGCTTGCAAAGGATGTTTTTAATATTTTTCGGAAAAATGAGTGTTTGTTTTATAATAGAATGAAGTTTAGTCGGTTTGTATTGAAGTAATAATGGTCTTCCAATGTTATAAAAATAATTATCCTTATATTAAAATCTAAGACATCACTTCTAAGATAAACACGACGACGACGTATGTATGAAATAGGTCAATAAGATTTTTTTCGAGACGTAAAGAATTCAGTCTAACCAAGGATATCGTGTCGAGCAGTAGTAGTGTTGTGGAGGTCTAATAGGCAGTGGCTTCACGTGAAAAATTGGTATCCAGCTGAATCCGGTTGGACTGGAAACCCACCCCAACATAGCTGGTAAAAAGGCTCAGGAGATGACGACGACTTATGTAAAATTAACGTTATAGTTATTCTTTAGAGACAAGTTATTTGACGATTGAAAAATAAGTCATATGACTAATATCATCAATCAAATTAAACTCTTTCAGTACCTACACTATAAAATAAAACCTATTTCAGCAGAAAAAGACGTTACAATACACGATCAAAAAAGAAACGCTAGTCCACCAGACTCTGTGAAACAATTACTTAGACTGAAAGGGGGTGTACCCCCCATCCCCCCTCGGGGTGGGGGTGGTACCTGAAGCCATTTTCATAATGCACCACCGGTTCACTTCTTAAACTTAACACTTTAAATAATTGCCAAGCGCGAGACCGGTCTATTGTACCAGGTGCTGGAGTCCGGTAGTGAAGGGTTGGTCTTATTGTAACTACCTATTACAGTGATTGCAGTTTCGGGTTGTTTTTTGTTGTTCGTTTGTTTTTTGTAAATGGTTTGGTTTTTTTGAGTGGAGGTTGGATAGGTGCTAATTTGTAAATGATTCTTGAATTACTTCGGTATTAATATTACAAATATTGACTATAATTTTGTCAGTACTTGTGTTTATGGCTACTTTCTTTCAAGTTATTTGAGAAAGAAAGAATAATCCATATATTACAAATGAGCTGACGCCATACCAAAAACCACTTATTTACAATTAAACATAACTTTTTAGATTTTTTTTTTATTTATTTTCTTAAATATATTAATAACTCACTAAAATTATAAAAAAAATAACAACAAAATTCGTCTATATTCCAAAATCGATTCTAAATACAAACAAAAAAGCAACTATCCACACCCACCCATGACAAAAGAGTGTAAGTAAAAAATCTGCATTTTTAATATGACTAAGTGAACTTCCTAGCGAGGTGTAATTTAACACTTTTCAGGCAAAGTCTAGACTGAACTGAAAACTGCAGCGCCTGAATTTTAAGACTAGGTCTGAAATATGGCGGAAGTGTGTGGCGGATAATGCCATCATAATGTATGGAGTTAATGTTCATGGATTATTGTCATGTGCAACGTTAAGGCACTTTAAAAAATTCTGTGTGTTAGGAACTAAACATTGAAAGTTAATTTTTTTGGTAGTAGTTTGTGTTAAACAATTTTCATTAGAGATTCTTTTAAAATTTTAGTGGTTTGACACTTTTTGACGTTTTAACGACTAAATGAATTTACAAAATTTTGCACAAACTAGTTAACTAAAAAGCTCGTGAAAAGACTAAGCCGATCAAATAGAAAACCTTTTATCCCGTTCCTCGTGGGATGATATTAACTTACTCATAAATAAGGTTCATATTTGACTAATTTCATAAAAAAAATCTTTATACGCTATCCACTTTACAGTCCTAATACATATTTTATCTATATAGTGACCATATAATAAAACAAAAGAATAAAAAATTACTCTATAGTTCGCACCCAATCAAACTATTAAATCTAAGTACCTGCAATAATCTTGATCACAGTAAAAAAATACTTAAAAGTGGTCATTCATCATGTGTTAATAATACTATCATCATTGCCCCTGATTCGTCTGCATTATGACGAGGTACTCGTACCAAATTACAGATGATTTCCTCAAGTACCCGTTAACACATCAGTTTTACTGCCATCTCGCTTCATTACAGTAGCTGTAATTATTGCTTGAGAATTTTTGATTTGACTTGTGTCATCTTCTTTCCAAATTATTTAACCTTTCGACGACTAAGCGACAGCCGGCTGTCTGGCAGATCTTGTCTTTCTATTGTGTCTCGAATCACGTGTGTTCAAAGGTTTAAATTATGTTGAGGTCGGGTCCAGGCTAACTGGATGCAGAAAATACCATGTTTTCCTTGCAGAGATTGCCTTTCAGACCTTCATAACTTCATATCGAATTCCTAAGCTTTTCTCAATTATGTTGGGGACGGATTTCAGGCTGACCAGATGCAGTGACCAGTGTTTTACATGAAACAAGCCTATCAGTCCTACGCAATCCAGTTAGTAGATAATAACGATTGATTTGGCCCGATTGATTGTCAAACTCGATTGTTTGATAAGTCTAATTTTGCCAAACGAGCTAACCTAATTATGAAATCATCCATAATCTAATAACTTACGTCAAACTAACTCAATAAGCCCAATGATATATTATTATTATCCAGCATTTACAGTTCCATGTACATCTAAATTACATGCTTGCAGTGGAATTGAAAAGAACGAGTGTACAACAATCAAGGCCCTTCTTTAAAAAAATTAAAGGATTTTGCAAAGACGTAGGTTAGTTCTTCATTTCAGAAAATTTATACCAAATTTATATAAATACATGGGCTAAGTTTGACGGTATCTTGGCGGACGCAGTCACGAACAGAAGTAAGTTGAAACATTACTTAAAGCATTAATTTCATAATCTTATTTACATCTACAATTTATATATTGAATAGTCACATAGTAACTTAGAACGTTAATGCTCGCATCTTCCTATCTTACAAAAACAAATTATTCTAAGTAAAAATCTTTTTTTAAAGCTCACATTATGAAAATTGGCCATTCTCATCTAATATTTTCGCTGTATTCTCGTAAATATCTCCACAATATATCCTTCGGTTCGGATCGCGTTGGCCGGAGTAAATCCGCTGTGACGTCACGAACCGTCCAATTTTGCTAATGGTGCTTAAACTTTACTTATTCCACGAGTTATGAAGCGAACGTTCGTTTTTTAAAAAAACATTGAAATTTTGAGTTGTGCTGCTTTCTCGGGCGGGGTTTTGTAAAAATAGACTATTTTTTTTATGAATATTTAAATGTCACTTAGATAGCAAAGCTTTTTAAGAGTTGGACGTTTTTATTTATCTGTATTTTGGGCAACTCTTTTTGTGATTTTAATGTTTAGGGTTTTTACTTACCCCTACACCAGACTATTTTTTTAACTTAGAAACTTACCTGAAACAAATGAAAAATAAACAATTAAATAAATGTTCATTATTAATACAAGTAATATCAGACACTTTACAGACCAAATGTGGTAAATTATAAAAAGCTTCGAATACTGCATAGCAAAATTTACAGACCCACAAAATTACCGAAAAACTTTTAAAATCGACAAATAACAGCACTTAACCGTGAATCGCGGCGGTCTGCCGTACCCCTTTCGCTCATTACCGCGTCAGTGCATACATTCATATATCAACCTGTACGTAATTGAAACGCTCGGTCCTTTCGACCTTTACAATCGTCATAAACTTGATATATATGCATGGTTCATTTTATTAGTTATGCACTTACTGATTGGCAATTTCATAGTAACTAGTGTTACTGCGGCTTTCGAGCTTAAGGATAAGTTGGCTGTAGATGACATTGGGAATTAATTTTCTTTATCTATATTGTCAATTTCTATATGAAAAGTTTCAGTACATGTTTAAAACTAAGTGGAAAATCTTTGACTAAAGAACTTTCATAGACAGACGGACGGATACTTCGATCTCCACAGAAGTACCCAAACAAAACCAACTCACCCGGAAATCATAACAGCCAGTTAGCGATAACCCTAAACTAAAACTAATTTCCCTACACACAATTAGCAACAATAGTCGATTATTAAATGGACCAAAGGAAATCCAATGGTATTATCGGAAAATCTCAAGGGTGGGTACCAGGCTCCCAGAAGTCCGAAGCGGTCAGCGTGCCTAATCGCGCGAGAGGCATTATCTCGCGGCCAGCTTCGAGTTAATCGCCCGACGGCCTCTGATTAGCTAAGCTCCCAGCCTATCTGCCCCCCTGGTGTTCGGAATTATGCAGGCACGAGTTGCTGCCTGACCCGGCCGGGGAGATAGCGAGATAAAAACCCTACGTTGAAGTTTGATGGTGTTTCTACGGGGTTTCAATGATTTATTATGAGTTTTTTTATCTTTGAAGCTTGTAATGGGATGTTGTGAGAAAATTAGATATTTAAATTAATGTAAATATTCAACAACGTACGGTCTTTTTATTTTATTATGAAGAAGAATTCTGCTAACAAAAATATGTAGAGAAAATAATAAGTTGTGTTATTTTGACAAGCCTGTTTTAATCAGCAGGAAATTTCACTAAAAATATGAGTGCTCATTAAGCTTGTTAATAAATAATGTGGCTAACACATGAATGTCATATAACGCCAGGTGGGATGATGTCCGCCGACCTAGGGCTGAGCCGCGTCGGAAAACATAGTAAAAACGTGTGAAAAAAGGTGGAAAAATATTGTAGAAACCTGTTATTTTACAAACTCGTGTTCAAATGCTGTTTGGGGAATCAGGGATTAAATACGTTTTTATGTCTGAAAAATGATGTTGGACATGACAATGTTTAATTTCAGGGCGTTTCGCGTCAACTATCACGAATTTGTGTTATGATGGCGTTGTTAAGTTTATTAAGATTCTTGTTCCTCTAGGTTTCGTTATTCGTTACTAGCTAAATACCTAATACCTAAATAGCTTTAAATTATGCTCTTTAAGACGATGAGTCCAATCGCTAATCAGAATCATCCGAAGATCCGAATCGAGAAACATGGAATTTCTGTTTCTTTCTATAACATTAGCTTTTGCCCGCGGCTTCGCTCGCGTTAGAAAGAGACAAAAAGTAGCCTATGTTACTCTCCATCCCTTCAATTATCTCTTAAAAAATCACGTCAATTCGTCGCTCCGTTTTGCCGTGAAAGAAAGACAAACATACAGACAGACAGACACACTTTCCCATTTATAATATTAGTATGGATAATATGAGCAATTTCTTTTTTTAACTTAGTGACTTCACGAAGAAGCGAATTTTTGGAATTTAACGGGGTAAAATTGGAGATGAAAGACTGATTAGGCACAGAAAGTGTGCTTGCCAAAAAGTTGTAGTGGAACCTGTTGGCTTAGTGATTCGTGATTACCCAGGACAAACTTTGTGTGATGAGCATGATTGTTTGTTCTTGTCTGGGTCCAATTTATCTACATATATGCAGATATATTAGTTGTCTGGTTGGAAGGGGGAGAGGAAGACCGGAGAAAAAATGGATGAATTGTCTGAAGAATGATATGAAAGAGAAAGGAGTAAGTGAGCACGACAGGTGACAGGCTGTTATAAAAGAAAAAAAACATGTTGCACCGTCCCCGAGTAAAATGGGATTATGACAGGAAGCAGATGAACTATCAATTGTCTAGTTGCAGGCTCTGGTTACTTAGGAATCAGACAACGCGCTAACGCTGTCACTTGCACACTCCTGCAACAGGACTAAAACAATCTTACTTTAAACGTCATGGTAAGGGGGCTGATGGCCTTGCGAACAAATAAGGCTGTTTTGACCAATGATATTATAAGTAAAAAGTTGTAGATAGGTTATATTCAGCCAAAAAATGGCACTTTAAAAGGTAGCTATTTTAAGGTAGGTTAGGTATTAAAAGGTAGGTTTTTAAGGTAGGTTTTGACCAAAATGATACTGAGTATCGCGTTGACATTTGACGTTTATCTCTTTTTCACTCACACTACTTCAATCATGCCCTCCTACTTTGACGTGTAATGTGTGCGTTAGTGTACCGTTTTTTAAGATAGAATTTCGTTTAGTTTAGTAACCTATCTACACCATTTACTTATAATATCATTGGTTTTGACTATAATAAAAGTGAAGTGACAAATAATAATGAAACATTCGTCCAGCCCTAGGCTGGCAGATAAGTCACAGGCGCGTCCGATGCAAATGTTCGTATTATCAGTAGCACACACACCAGGCGTATGCAAAGTGTTGTTTATTAAAATTAAATAAATATACTCGACGGAGGGTTGGCCTTTTCAAATGTATTGCGGAAGAATTTCAGGTGTTATTGTTTATCTTTTGTTGGTAAGTGTGGATTTTTGAAACAGGGCATACTGGTAAATAGATGTTTAGCTTGACAGATTTGTGATTTTGACTATGAGTGATTTCACTTTTGTAAAAGGACATCAAGCATTTCGTCCAAGAAAAATGCGAAGCCAGACCTAAAATTATACCTAAAAGTTAGGTTACACATACCTTACACTACTACTAAGGATTAAACCCTACTGCCTCTTCTTAGTGGTGAATAGATTTCTTCGCGCGCTTACTCATCTTACAAAGCACTATGGAAATAACTAGAAAGAAAAAGCAATAAAAGGGTTAAGCCTGTGGTGATAGTTTACGATATGCGTGGCTAGCAATTGGGAATAAATGTAGACCTATTGGTGCAAGTTTATTTTTAACAACATTGTATGAAAATTTCCTGACGTCCTTTGTTGGACCATGGATATCAATCGGGTTCACAGCTCTAAGAGCTTGCAATACTGAATATTTGATATTAAATTTTACCCATGGACCTCCATTCTTGCAAGTACCTTCTTGAAAGAGTGAGATTGACAGACGGACAGACAACAAAATGATTTTGAAAGGGCTCTTACTGAGGAACTCGGAGTCTTAAGCATGACACAAAACTTTATGTGTTTTTTTTCGCCCTGTTGACAATATTTAGTAATAATTACTCTAACCTTCCAATCAAACCAACTTGTTTAAGCTTAACACTACACAAAGTCTAGCAAAATACCTAAATTGGAACTAACGTTCACAAGCCCGTTCGTCGCGTGCTTCCACCGGCTACAGCCATCAGGATTAACCAGCTAGGCCGGCTAATCCGGACAGCTCTTTGTTTAATTAAATCGATACTATCGATAATTGCCAACTTCTAACAATCATTTAGATTCTATTCATCGGATTACGCTCTCCTATCCACACTTGCAATTTTCCTTTGCAAGAAAAAAGCAGAGTAAGAAAACACTTTCAGAGTTCTCGCGCGCTCGGGACCCAACTTCGTTCACAATCTAGATATATGGGCGAGTTAAGATGTGCATCTAAATAGCCTCTGCCGCCCTGGTACCTAACTTTAGATTACTTGCACCAAGTTTTACCGACTTTTCCCAAGGAAATGGTAAGTTTTCTTCGGGAAAAATTTTCCGCGTGTAACCCATTCAGTTTGACTCAAATTTACTGTTCAAGTTGGACTCGTGTGTTTGTTAATCATACGTTTTCTCGGAACAAACTGGGGAGTGAGGTCAAATATAAATTTGTTTTCACAAGAGATATGTTTGCATTCAGAGGGTTATTTTTCGGCCATTTTTGAGCCGCAATTTACATGTGTTGTAAAACGGTTAGTTCGTAAAAAACTAAAGGGTAATTCCCATAAAAGTCGACACCATGAAACGACCCCACGCGGCTGGGGCACCATAAGTTGAAGGGTTCCAGGGGTTGATGGTTCTTAACAATTCATAAGTGAAAACACTTTGACCGTCCGTCTATTACGGCGCTCCCGTAGGACGGACCGGACCGATGCATTTTTAAAACGGGTCACTTTTCGATTGTAACCTCGACAAATTATGGGAAACATGTGTTTTGAAAATTTTCTGTACAGTTTTAGAATTGTTTTCTTTACTTGTAATTTGTCCATGTATTTTCAATGGAGTTGAGCAGGGTCGTCTCATTTGGCTGATTGTTTATTAAAGACAAATTATATTTTAGTTACTTTATATTTTAGGTAACTGTATTAGGAAGAAAATTAATTATTGCGCTTTCAAACTGTACAAAGTTTTCATTCGCCATATTTATTTCTTACTGAAATTCCTTACCCACTTCTATAAATAAACAAACAAAAAAATACCAATCAATAATATCAGTTTAGATAGTTATAATGAAATACCTTCTTATCAGACTTCATCAACCAATTCTTCAATTAAACTAATCTACCTTTTTATCAATGAACTTTGCAATTACGCCAGCAAAAAACATTAAAAGTATTGACTTTTATACCTTCTGTAAATGCAGGTGCCCTAGTACATTTCGTGACATGCTACCCTGATATGGTTTCTGACTATCGTGGGTAAAATTAAAATTATCTTTGAAATGAGGTAGGGAATCATTAGAAAAAGGGGGGAAATAGAAATGGTTAATGAGAAAAAGTTAAGTGCTCATTAAGGAACCAACCATAATGGTTGTAAGTTGAGTACTAAGGTTCCATAAAAAGTAGCTAGTCGTTTTATAATGTAGTGAAGTACATAAGTAGAAATTATTATCAGGTTTTGTTTGACGAACATCAATACAAAAGTATTTTGGACTGAATAAACAGCCAATCATGGGTAATTCTAAAGTCTGTACATTCGGATTCTAATCTCAGCCGTTTTTGACAATAATTATAATATCTTTAATCTTTCTACAAGTTTCTTAAAGATAGGAGCTGTACTGAAATTCTGCATAACTCGATTTTAAAATTTGGACAACGATAATTGGCTTTCTGATCACAGGTTTAATTGTGACACATCGTTGATTTTCGTGCCATAATCTGTGCCTTAGGCCATGATAAAAATACGTATTTTGCTTATTCTTCGTCTTTATTTTCTATCGTTGTTCGATAGTTGTGTGAATGTATAAGTTATTTAACATAGCTAACGTATTAGTTAAGAAACTTTTATTTCCAAGTTATATAAAAAAATAAAGTCATGTCGATAGCACTCGTAATGTTAAATATATTATTATAATTATCTTAATTGACGTTTTTTATTCAATTGAGAGCTATTTATAAAGATTTTTTTGTGGACTCAATAAATTATTTCCTAATTGAAGTAAAACTTTACGTGATAGGTAATACCTATCACCAGGAGTTCATGAATACTAAAGAAATAGATAAAGTCATCAATGTCAGCCTTCACACTACAACACTTTTTACATAAAAGGAAATGGTAATATATTTTAAAGTTGCGTGTGTGAAACGCAATGGAGCGTTAGTAATTAGTATGTTTTGTTGGCAAACACATTGATTTCTTTTTTCTGAGGTAATTTATCGTTGTTTTTTTTAATATGTTCAAACGTCATGCTGATTGATTTAAATGTTTCTTTTAGGATTGGGTAAAAACTTGTTAAAACCGGAATTCTTAACAGAGACATGTAAGTTAGACAATTAAACTAAACAAATAAAATCCTGCAACGACTCATCCAAAGAGAATACTAAAAAACCAACACAGTCTTCATTGCAAGAAAATACAAAATACAAGAAACATTATAAAGTCTCAAAATAAGGCGAAAACAATATATCTTCAGTAACCCCGCAGTCATCTACATGGAAGCCTCGGGACAACGCAGGTGCGACTCTGTCACATAAATAGGAATACCTTCCACCCTTTTTAATATACCCTAGATTTGGTATAACACCCTGATATAGGGACTCAAAGAATATAAGGGGTTTTTCGCGCAATATAACTGTGACATACGAATACATTAATCAAAGTGCGAGCTTCGCGAGGATTTTTCGCTTGATATTGTGTCCGTAACTTATGGTCTCCTGGTAGCTTAATATCATCGTGCAAGCTAGTTTTTCGAGCTGTCTCTGTTATTGATATGCTGGATATATTATTTTCTTTTATTGGAGCTACATAGCTTATGGCCGTCGCATCACTACCATTTTTTCTAAACTATAAACATTTCTCCCCCGTATCGTTTCATGAACCTTTAACCCTTAATTTGGCAAGAGAAAAAAATGTGAAAATGTATGTTTCTTTTTACATTTTCGGCTTCACTAGGAGTTGCTAGGACACGAAAAAATAATTTGGAAAATCTGGTATTATCTAATTTTCAGAAAATGCATGTTCAGTATTCTGGACCTTGCCAGGTTTGCCATAAAGTTGTCAATAATTTTGATGTACTGTATAATGCACATTGCCGAATTATTACTTTCTAGGAGTTATTTTTATTTTGTGCAAATGATAAAATATAATAATAATAAAAGGCTAAAAATGATAAGTTTTTACAAAATCTTTATTTATGAATGTAATAAGAGGTAATAAGGAACATTTTTCTTATTTCAAGTGAGATCAACAATTAAAATCAGTCTAAAGATATACTACTATCATAGCGGACGTTGTCATCTGATCGACAGTTGTTATTTTCAGGTTTATGAGATCTCCCTTTAATTTGTAACTCTCTTGCTAATTGAAAACGGCAAGACTTCAAAGGCTCCACTGTCCCAATACTACAATCTCTGCGATAAACTAACCAGGCGTTGTTCACACAAATTTTGAGCATTTGAACAAAGATTAGAGTAGGTATACCAACGTCGGCTCTTAAGCTTCCTCTTCACGTCTGACGCATCCGCGGGCGCTTGCCGACGCATCCGCAGATGGATCCATGATGGAGCCATCTACACGTCTGTAGGTCCATCAGTCTATGTTCCTCCTCGATAGACGCGACTCTATGTTGCCGCAGCTATTTATTTATTTAGTTCCTTTCACTACTGCGTTTCATGCTGAAATTGCTTTATAAGTAGTCTGGTACAACCCAACCAGCATATCTGCAAGATCGACACCTCCCATGTGATTATTATAATGCTTTATAAGTTCTCGACGAACGACGCCGATGGTATAGATAGTGCTTCAGAAAACATCTCTTCACTGTCTTAGTGTCTTGGAGGTTTGTGTTTACAACAACCTTTTCATTCGAACTTGTTTGACTTTCTAAGTCTGATGAAGCGTTAAGGAGGACGCTTCACTGTAACCCACGAAATTTAAAATTTTGAACGTTTTTTGCAGCCAAAACAGACCTCAAAGAGTATAACTCGATTGAATTACTATTTATGAAATAGGCTATCAATCGAGTTATATGCACTTTGAGGGCTGTTTTAGTGATTTAAATGATTATAATTCTGTAAATAATGACCTATTACAGTCGAAATTCATTCTTTATCAACACACACCCAGGCACTGAGCTGCAAATTGCAAAAATACGTAAGAAAATTTGAATTTCGTGGGCTACCTTGAACATCCACAATAATTCGCGGCACTAGTGCCAATAACTTTCATGTAGGTACGTGATGTTTGTTTAAAGACCTGCAAATAATACAAATTTTAGAAGAAAAAAATACACACTGCATAATTAGTTTATAAAATCATATCAATAGTTACTTTTCAAACTAACTGGCAGTGTCCAATATACTACACATCCCAAAATCGCACTAAAACAGTACCTACTTGGCAATGGGAAATATACTGGACACGCTATTTTCATTGAATATTATGAAAAATCTAGAACTGCTATTATAATTTTAGTTTGTGTACACGAACTCATAGGTTTTATAAAATATATTGAGGAAAGATAAGTAATCATTGCAAAGTAAAATAACAAATAAATCGGGACTTACCGAGAGCGGTCGCAGCACGTGCTTCCTTCCAGACATTTCCGCGGCTACTAACCAGCAAAAAACAGGCGCAGCTTACGTGTATATACACTATATTGGTTTCCAAATAAGCTATTGTAATTTAAATAAATAAAATATCGTTTTAAAAAAACATAGTATATTTTTTTTTTAAGTTGATGTTCAGTATATTGCCTATTATCGAATTAAGGGTTAAGTAAATGATTTGTCAGCCTTGCACAAAAACTATTTAATACGCTTAATTTTAAAGTCCTTCCTAGCAAAAAAATCTACTCAATATTACTTTTTGGTTTTATTTTATAATTCCGTGTATTGCAAAGTTATGAAATGCTGAGCCAGAACGATATCACTTGCCAGCCTAAAGAGAACAGACAGACATTTTGTAATTGTTTGTGTTATATGTTCGTCAAAATGCTTTTATCAGATTATAACAACGAGAACACTATGACGTCATCTAAGTAAAGCCACGTAGACTTGTTATTAGCTATTCTGGCGTGTCCACCCGTAACCTCTATGCCCCCGGTATCTTCTCATGTCCGTAAGTCACTCCCTAATAGACGATACGTGAGGTACCCTCTTTGTGCATAGTGATGTTGGACTGGACAGTGGGTATTGGTGATACCCTTGAGCTGAATCTAGTACCTTAAATTATTCAGATCGAAGGAATAGATGAAAACTTTAAAACAGCTTTTTGTTTGGTAGTTGCAACGAAATAAATGGTCTGAGTTTACATGTTAACGCATTGTAACTTTAAATTGTATTGTTGGTTCGACGTTTTGCTAACAAGATAAATAACACAATATTCATAATTTTATTAACAAGACGTTTCTTTTCAAAATGGCTGGATCCAACCAAAATATTATTTAAAATACGACTATCAAAAAGTACACGAGCGCCCGTATTAAGTAACCTGAGACCGTGTCCAGTGGAGATACACGTTATCTTAACGACCCCTCCCTGGGGGTAGGGAACACCCCCGATACACCGGCCAGATATGGACCGGCCAATTTTGGTCAACTGTACCTCCGTTACGACTCTTGTTGTTTTGATCTGTTGATAAGTCTCCATCAACTGTAGTTGTGATTACTTGTGTTTTTGGAATGGGATTGTAATTATTAAATGCTATAATTGGGCTATCTTGGAACATTTGTAGGTAGTGTTGATAATGGCGAAGCTAAGAACTGTCTCAGGGAGGTCACAACGGTAACTCAGTGGCCAATTCAAATTTCTTACACAGAAATATCTAAAGATTAACTCATGAATACCAGTAGTAGACGAAATATAGTTTAAAAAATAAACCATGTCGTTCTTGAAGCTCATTTCTAATCAAATGTCATAAAATTTCCACTGGTTTAGCACTTAAAGCGTAACAGACAGATAGACAGGAAGACATATTCTTTTCGCATTTGTAATTCGGTATGTTTAAACTGAATATGAAGATTAACCTCTCAAAATATTACACAAGGTTGGACAAAAACAAAAATATTAGTAAGTAATATTATAAGTCAGTTAATTAATACTTTTAGTAACACGATATTGTGAGTGGAGAGAGGGTTATTGTTTGCGAGGGTAACGGGTTCGGTTCCCCGAATAGATTATCCGAGTTATAGTACACTGAGTTTACTTAGGCTACTTGACGTTTACGGGGTTTCGGATATATATTCAAGCTGTTGCCTTTTGTGGGTAAGCAAACAGGTTTACGGATAAGGATAAGAAATGATAATTTCTTCGATTTTGCTAGTGGCATAAAATATTCTGACAGTTCGTTACAATATTGTACTGACATATTGGTACTTATATTAGGAAAAGGTTTAACTTCTTGGCATTTAATTTTTGCTTGCAAGAGTTATTTATATATGGGTGTCAATTTTTGGTATTCCGATTACAAATTACTTTCACTGATGGATGCTACATTGTTGCCGAGTACCATAAGCTATGTTTTAAAGCTGTAGTATTTACAATTTTTAGCCTGATCAAATATTACGTTTACTGGTCAATTTCATTCCTGAAATTTTAGCTAATCGATCAAGATCAAGGGGTGTAGTTTAGCAAAACCCTTAAAGAGATTGAGAAATGAAATGAAAAACTAAATACGATGAGTGATTAGAATTGAGGAATAACTTATCGCCCAACAAGACAGAGTGCCAGGGTAAAGTACTGTCGATGTCTTATGAGGGCACAGAATAATAGAAAGTTACGTTAGCAATTTGAAGACTTACGTTACCCAAACCAAGTTTTAAACGTTTTAATAAACGTATGTAAGGGTTATCCACACTTTGCTCACACCGAACACTTTTGACCATTTTTATTAACCCCATCAATAGCGCGAATTCCATTTCACGAAATTCAAATTTCTCCAAAACGGAATTCGAAGACGCATTCCGAACATACATCTATCCCTTTTCAACGGGTGTTATAGACGTATGTTCCTATCCTTGTCGCTCACTCTATTTCCGGTTGTTCCTGCAACGTCCGCATTTAACGTCGCGGACTTAAAAAGTGGGTAGTTTTCGGAAATCTGCTCAGCGGATGGCCGGAAATGATTTCTGTCCGTTGGGGGACGGGATGGATTTAGGTGGACAGACGTGACAATCGTGGGTAGATTAAAAAAATATTCGTTACTTGTTGGGACCCAAAGGGGATGACAGTAGACAGCCTATGTTTTCAATTTCTGATACATTTCAGTATTTTTTTCTAGAACTCCGCAATATAGTGCTTATTTCTTTACTATGATGTGGTGTTCTACAAATCCGTAATACGTATAATACTGAATAATATCGCCAAGAAATCCGCTCACCCATCCAAAACAAAACCTCACTATACCTTAACCTCCACATACACACGACCCCAGTCCAAAGAAATAAACATTTTTATAACTTAATTTGCTGTCCACCCGCTTCTGTCGCTTTAATATTAATAAATTCTCATTGGCTGGATTCACTTGCAATTTGCCCTTGCCGTCCAAAAGTAAAACTTATGACGCACCCTTAGTCCTAAATAAGTAGGGGTGGACGCAAAAAAGAGGAAAATTCAGTAATATTTCCGTGGACAACATTGGTGGTGAGATATCGAAACCATTGGTTACAGTTACGGGACAATATCCCTATGTAGATTTTGGCGAGGAAAGATTTTAGAACCTTGATTAACCTAGATTCTGGGACTCTAGAAGATTCTAGTTGTATAACAAAGTCTTGAGTGAGATCTGAAATGAAATAATGAGCTCAAAGAATACCATCCGCATACAATAAGTTATTTGGTGAAATCCGTCAAGCAAATAGAATAGAATAGAATAGAATATTCTTTATTGTACACCAATAGGACAAAAACAGTAAAGGACAACACAAACAAATATGCAAGAGTACAATAGGCGGCCTTATCGCTAAAAAGCAATTTCTTCCAGGCAACCTTTGGATGGAATCAAATTATATAAAAATGGGTAAAGGGTAGTCTATGGCGTACATAAATATATATATATAGATATAAATATTAATATATATAGAAAGATATATATATATATATATACATATAGATACATATAGATAGAGATATATATATATATTTACTTATATGTGCATTAGATATATATATATTTATACATACTAGTCATAAACAATACATAGATACGATAGAAGTAGTATATAAAATAAAATTGAATTTAACCGAGTGATGACAGTGTTAGAGAGCCAAGTAGTGATCTTTAACCATTTTTTTAAAAGTAGTTAGAGACTGTGCGCGTCTAATAGCCATAGGCAGATCATTCCACAGACGAATAGCTTGAACCACAAACGATTTATCATAAAATGATGTGGAGTGGGCTGGCATCTTCAATATTAAGTTTTCTGATGATCTAAGAGTACGTGAATGTGTGTCACAGATAAATTGGAAACGCTCTTTAAGGTAAAAAGGGGTCGTAGAGTGGAAAAGGATACAGTAAAGCAAGGACAGAATATGAGCATTCCTACGAAGTCTTATTGGAATCCACTTTGACAAAGCAAATGAATTTAAGTTTATTTAAGTACTCTTGTTACAACTAAAAGCCCATCCAAGTTTAGACAAGTAATATTGAAAGCGTCATTTCCCTCTTTATCAGATAAAATAATATGAAGAAACCAGTCGATCCTTCACAATCAGCTAAGAATACTACGCCTAGGTAGGTCGTATCATGCAAGCATTTATCTTATGAATTTATCTAGGTTCATTCCGCCGCGGTGGTTCGCAAAGGCAACCCGAGCCTTCGGTAATACTACACCGCAAGACGCATATACTCAGTTTTATGCGGCCTTAGAACATTATTATAATTGCTGTGGTTATTGAAATTTTCTATCATAAGCAACTTTTAGATAGTGTTTTGATGTTTTTTAGATGGCTTCATTGACTTTGAATTGTTGTTATTATAGGAGTCAAAGCTACGTGTGAGTTTTTACGAGTACAGTTGTCTCAGCTTTTGCTATGCTTGTTCTATTTTTACCGATATTTGCACAGATTTCAATCATTTTGAAAATATGCCGTTTATAGCCAGGAATCGCTCTAAGCAAAGGCTAATAACATCATAGTCACAAGTGGCCGGTCTAGACTTCACAGATAAGAGGTGCCTTAATTACGTGTCTGTCAGAAAGATTACAGTGCACAGCGTATTAGATTATAGTTTATTCAGTTCCGCGTTTAAATTAATTTACATTACCTCCATGTCTGGGAATTTCAAAGTTTCTAGGTTAACAATGAAGTGTCGTGTTTGAATAGTTCGCAATTGCATCGCGCAGCCTCTCGGCCTGACTAGCGCGTCGTGCAGAGAAACTGTTCATGTAAATTGTTCTATAACTGTTGTTTGTGCTTGTATTAAAATAAATGTAAGTGTTGTCTGATCTCTCGAGTTTATTATTATAGCTACAAATTAATTAAACCACACGAGTAAGTCGAAAAACTTGTAAACATTTACAAAATCTCAACGATACTTATAATATATTCTAACAATCAAAATAACAATGTCATTACCCGATACAAAACGTAATAAATTACCAGGAGATCATAAGTACAAGCAACTGAGCGCACCCAAAAACAATATGGAGTCTTGTCGCGCGACGGGCGCCCTGTACCGGGATTATTACAGACTTATAATTATTTTTAGCCCCCCGAAAGGGCTTAAGGCAGCTGCGTAGGATTTGTACTAAGACTGGCGTTATTCAATATTATTTTCTTTCGGGAATTTCGTAGGGAAGCGTTCCAGGTGAGGCATTATGTGAGATTTGCAGCGTCTGCGAGGATTTGACGATTAGCGGATGATGTAAGCGGCAAGTTCGCGTTAACATTACTGATTTTGATTTTAACCGCAATGGATTAGCTGATATTTATGTGGGATTCTACAGTTTTCATGTTCTGTAAGGAAATAAAAGCTTATCGTCTGAAAGCCATTATTTTTTACGTAAGCTAGCAATCTCTCGCAACAAACTAAACGCTATCCGAACAAAATCTATGAAATTCAAACGCGACCGTTATTACACGTACCGCGGGCAATTTTAAAATTCAAAACGCTCCCAGTCACGGACATTCGGATTGTTACCAATATCGCATGCACCGCACTGAATTTAAATTCACATACAATACTCACGATTCCGCGTTAGCCACCAGATCATTTCACATCCCTTTTTGGTCGTGGAGCGCTCGCTACCGAATTAATTCAAACGCTTCATTCGATTCCATCGAGCTACTGTAACTGTGTAATCGCATATCAATCGTTCCATATTCGAACACTCGACCTTTGTGGTCAAGGATTCGAACGTGGGACAACCATTCATTTGTTTCCCGCCGGCGGCCGACCAATCAGCGGAGCGCGCTGTGCAGGTGGCGCGCTGTCACCACGCGGTGTTCCATTTCCCGCAGCACGTAATCGAATGAATATTACAAACGTCAAACTGACAGCTATGCAGTTTCACGCCCGATATATGGGTCGAATGCTCTTTTTACGCCGATTTCAAGTATTGTCTATGTGCGACCGCGTGTCATCGCACCCGTGACACGCGAATAGAAATTCGCGAGGCTTAAAATGTTATCGCGCGAGTCGCGTTAGTGTTGACGCGTCCCGACCTACACCGGAACAGTTTTACAGGGAGCTCATAATGAAAGCACTTAGCGCTAAGCGAAGCAATTATAAGTAATTTGGAGAGCGGTAATGGGCGCGGACAAGCGATGCGCAAAAACGCGCCAAAAACGTAACGCGCTAAAAGCTCCCTAATTCGATTGGCGGCGTATGCTTTTTAAAGTTGGAGCTGCACGACGAAATGGCGCGAAATTTCCTATATTCAAAAAGGATTTTCTTTTTAGGAAATAGCGAGACGCAGATATTTTAGGGAGCAGGCTAATTGTGAAAGCTCACCGAAGATTGTAATTAAAAGTCGCTCTTGTAACTCAGCGGGAGCGTACGGAAAATTCGCGGAATTCATAGTCATAAAGAAAGTGGGATTGGAGTCGGCTCGCTTCGAATGAAACAGAAATACCGGGGCTCAGGCGACTTTGCGAGCGTCACCTGAACAGCGCTGAGCGTACCGAGCGCCTTCTTCGGCCCTGGTGATTTATGGCCGCGGATCCGGACCGGTAATGAAATTGCACCCTCTCTCCTCCCTCGCCCCCTCCTGCCCCGCGTGCCGGTATCCATTCTAGAAATTACTACGCAACACTGAGTCGTGCACTTACGATTGTCTCGCCTCCCTGATATCCTGGTAGTCTTATGCTAATGTTTACTTTTTGTTCACATTTCATCAATCAATTTTAAGCCGGGGGCTGCATATAGATCGATCCACAATGTAAGTAATTTGAAATGTCAAAGACAGGAAAGAAGGTTGTTTCGTTGTTTCGCATAAGTTTTGTGCATATCTTTTACGTGGGGCATAAAAATTCCGAAGTTTAGAGAGTAGATTAAGCTCGTGCCGACCAACAAAACACCGTCCAGAAACATCAATCTCGAACGTCCCAAAAAAATGGAATACCCTATTTCCTACAACCCAACTGAAGCACTATGCACAAAAAAGGGAAAAACGAAAAAAAAACATAATTCCGGGCGCGGGAAATTGCGATTTACGCTGGAAAATGCCATAAAACACATACATAGAGGCATTGTTGGGTAACTTTTAAAAACGGATCACAATGGTTGCATTGAGCGTGACGCAACCGCCGCGGTGGACCGCCGACGCTTTTCAATTAAAAATTCCCGACGCCAATAAAATTTTCATTGAGGTACAAAGATTTCGTTAGTCACTGTTAGCAGGGAACTGTAGCTAACTTCGTTTTCAGTTGGTTTGTTTGACTTTTCGTTGTAACTTAAGCAACGATTTATGTGAGAGGACGATATAATTCTTCATGACACAAAACATTTGTTGGTCCCGGCTGTCATTCATATATCTCTGGGAGTCGGTACAAGCAATCAGAGGCCAGAAAAACTGATAACCAGTTTTATGAAGGGATATCGCGTTTCCAAGTAATCGGATTGCGCAGGTCAGGCAGATAGCCGTTTAGTTTATAGATTACTGGTTTTCAGCTGCATCAGGTTTGGTTGGAAGCTGACCCCACAAAGTTATGAAAAAGCTAGAAAAATGATGACATTTGTCGTAAGGAGATTTTCGAGTATCAGGTAATTAGAGCCATTAAGACCTTATCGATAATTTAGCTAGAGCTTTCACGAATATGAAGTTTACTAGAAAAAATAGTACATTAAAACGTTCAACGAGACTAGATCATGATATATTTGCCACTTTTTTATGTTCACTGTCTAACTTAAGGCCAGTTGCAATTAATTCGGCAGATAACGAATGACAGCCGGTAGATGTCAGTTAGTTATGAACTGATAGAACAAAAGAATTATCTTAATTAAATTAATAAGAAGTTTAGTGTAAAGGCTATTCATCCATATTCGAGGACAAAAATTAGTGCTGCACTACAGACAACATCAATTTTATACTGACCGTTAAGTGCTGAAACAGCCACGCCCGGAGGATGTTGGTGGCCACCTTCGGGAAGATGCCTCTCTTCTTCTGATTCTTCTTGCCGTTGGTGTCGTCATCCTCCTCTCCCGTGCCCTCGCCGGAGCCGATACTCGCGTTGCTCGCGTCACCTGGTGAACAATGACGGTTAAATACTTGAAGTGCTTTATAGTCATCTATTGGAAGAATTAGATGATTAAGGTCAACAGCTTTGACTGCTTCCTATAGCTAATCAAGTTTATTTGTATGTTTTAAAATAGTTTTTCTCTTATCTAGTCCAAAGTCTAATCTCCGTAGCTTAGCTTTAAACTCTTTAGAAGCGTTTACAATTTATGCTTTTAGAATGAAATGAATCCCTCCCTCGATCAAGCCATTACTTGAGAACGAACTAACCGATTGCATTCAACTTTGTTTTCTTTTCTTTTCTAATACTATGTAGAATATAAAGAAAATAGGATTTATTATGAAACAAACTATAAAAAAAGGAAAAGAAAAGAAAAAAAAAACAGAAAACTTAACGACTGTTTTAACTTCTAAACCGCAAGAGGTAGCTTTTTTGCTTTATGAATCTAGATTTATGAATTTTATAATGTAGTCGTCTCGTTACTAAAAAATTAATGCAACGTTAGAAGTAATATAAAATTTTCTGTTCTATAACACTTATTACAAACTAATACCCCTAATTCTAATTAAACGAAGCCAGAGCCTAACTGTGACAGCCAATTTGATATTATCATATTATGAATTTAAAATACTTGTAGTCTGCTCTCTTTACTAAAAAAATATACATATTACAACGTTAGAAATAATATAAAAAATCCGTTCCTTAACACTTATTAGAATTAATACCCCTAATTCTAATGAAACGAAGCCAGAGCATAACTGTGACAGCCAATTTGATGTCATTTTCGATAGGATTACGCAAGCCCACTGGCAGTGGAATTGGCTAATGCATCTGGCACCAGTAGTCGGCTAGCTAATGCGTTATCTACCTGCACCGGGGTAGGTTAAAAGGTCAAGCCAAATTGATGTCCCTCCCCATTCTCTTTGATTGAAATTAACATTCATTGGATTTTGGTACTGACTTGCGTCTCTTCTCTGTGACTGTTTAAAACAAGGTTTTATGTTACAAAGAAATGATACGGCTTCTAATTTTTTTACTAGGACGTTGGTCATTTTCGTAACTGCAAGCCAAAGACGGACAGTGTTTTTTTTTTCAATGGGCCAATTTTGCCAAATTAAGTATTTGGTAAAAAATTGGTGAAATTAGCCCATGTTTATGTTAAAAATTATTGTTTTATTCTCTAGCTGAGATTTATACTAGGTATAGTTGTATATTATAATTTTAGCTCATAAATTTGGTTCCCACTTATTAACTTGACCATACACATACTTATTTTTTTTCTCTATAAAACCCGTGTCCTCCGCGGTTCCACTTAACGTCAAAGGTGCGAAAGTAAAATAGTCGTTAATATTACTGTTACTTTCCAATATTCTGAGCTATTTTCCTAAATTTTCGCTAACTAAGAAACTTATACCTTATACTTGGATTTTTATTCAGTAACTTGCAAGTTCATAGAAAATTAATGATACTATACCATAACTAATAGTGTTGGGTAATGTACATTTTTTTGTTAAGGACTATTTATATAAAATAATGTACTTATGACACATGCAGGAAATAAAAATGAAAACTTTTTAGATAAACTGTATACAGGTACATTAATTAAGTTTATTCAATTTAGTTAATTCTTACCTCACTAACTTTTTTCTGTTAAAATGTGGTAGTTAAACCTTTAACTGTCAAGTCACTGAATAAAATAAAAATGAAATAGGTTAAGAAATTCTCAAATTATGGCATAACTAAGGTAAATAGGGATTCGCTTATATAAATAGATAGTGCTCAAATAATAACCACGATAAATAAAACAGATCTTGATAAAAGTAAAGCTCATCTTGACATCCTATTTTTAATTGTTATTTATAAATAAAAAATGTTCTAGTAATCAACATTTCTCATACGAATGCATTAAGCACGTACGTACAAACAAGACAAATTTCACGTAATTATAACAACGTGTTAATAGGGTACCAGGCAGTTAGCGAACTCAGGAGATGTCCCGTTTGTACACGAGAGCGTCTTATCAAACTGCGCCTGGCATATTAATTAGAAACGCCAAGTTGTATTTATTTAATCACCTGACATACCGCCGATTCCTATCTCCCTGGTACCTACGGTTAATTAATTCTTACTGTGTGTTTCTTATAATTATGCATTTTACGTCAAGATCATTGATGATGATAACAGATATTCTAGATTTGAATACTTAAATAAGATATCTTGAGATTAGTCATAATTCTTGATGAACTTTGAAGATCTTTTAAGACATTGCAGCGTCTATAAGATTGCAAATAGTGCATGCATGCTTCATATTGAGGCAGGTTTCTTCAAAGGCAAGTTCGTATGCTGTTTTGCATGGATGGTTGCACGACAATGTTGATTGATTGATTGACGATATGTTTAATACCTGGACTTAATTAATAATAAAAATAGTGATTATCTTGTTTGTTTTGTGTGAACATAGTTTGTTTCGGCATTTCTTCACAAGGGTAGTCAGCTAGGAAATGTCGACTTCAGCTAGTTAAAACAATTAATGACGTGTAAAAGCGATTTTAATGTCCTATTTTCGTAATAAACCATTTATTTTATTTAATTAAGTAGGTATAATATTAGGCCAAAGGAAATTCTACAGTCTTAAAACATTTTAGGTAGCGTTAGCGTACATTTCTCTTCCGTTTTCCTAACCGAAAGAGAACTGGCGTCTGATGCTTTTTTCCTCTGCATAATACATGCGAATAATTTTGGATTCTGTACTACAGATACCAGGAGAGCAGAACCAGGCAACAGGATAAACAAAATAGCGTGCACTGAGCCGTATCAAATATTCATCGTAACAGGAACAAATCGAATCAGGAGGTAGGGGGTGTGAGCGTCTTATTGCCTTACTCCTTGTTGCTTTGTACATCGTTAATATTAGAAACCTGAATTCACTGCTCGTACCAATTTTCATTGCCTATTTTTAAGCTTTTCCTCAATGTAACCTTTTTTAAAACATTTTTGTCATTCTTTTAAAATAGTGCTGTGCGCATACCGTTTCGGGAGTTATCGATAAAAATGGATGTCGTCGAAACGCAACGCGACGGCAACTGTATCGAGTATGCGTATCTCATTCGACCGGTGGCATGCACATTGTGATGGTAATAGGGGCAAAGTAATAAAATTACTCTTAGGCCATTACCCATCGCCCCTCGATGTTGCGTGGCCACCCCAGCGCGATATAGGGTGTAGAAGACACAATAAAACGCTTCCAGTTTGACAAAAACAACGGGATTATTGTCTGTGTAATTGTTTTATACGTGTACCGAGATTTATTTTGTTAAAATTACGTTTTAAAAGTTTAGTTGTATGTGGGTTTTTTGGTTGGTAAACTTTTTGTGTGATTGCCGTTTTTAATTTGCGATTTTCGTGTGTGTTATCTGTTAGAATTGATGGTTTTTGTTTATGAGTGTAACAGGCTTTTGCCAGCTTTGTCTGCGTGTAATTTTATAGCCTTATATCAATCAAGAACGTAGTTTTCTTCGTATGAAAAAAAAAAATCGAAACAGTTTTTTTATGACAGAGTTGAGCTTCTACAAACAAAAAACTATCTTCACCTCTTCTTAATATTAAAGTAGGTATAGAAAACAAAAAGATATTCTTTCACTCATCCTGTATAAGTCAAAGCGTGCCAAATCAGAGTGCAGTTGCATGATGCAGTGTTGTAATCCCCTTATTCATCTTAACAACGCACACATACGCACCTACCCCTAATGTTTCTAATACACCCCCAAATGGAACAGCGCAAACATAAACAGATATGCGTGCGAAAAGTCAAGAGTGCAGCTTTTATCGAGTTAATTTTATCGAATTAAAAATTGCTTTTAAATGTTGGGAGTTTCCCATCACTATTTAGAGGTCTTTGTTAGCATTTTTTTTATCGATATGATAACAGTTACAATAGGTATCAAATAGTATGTGATTTTAAGATTAATGAAGGTGATGATTGACGGGCCTGTTGGTCTAGTGGTTAGTGGCCCTGACTGCTAAGCCGGAGGTCGTGGGTTCGATTCCCACCCAGGACAAACTTTGTGTGATGGGCATGATTGTTTGTTGTGTCTGGGTGTTATTTATCTAAAATATGTATAAATTTATTAATTATACATTTATGTTTATCAGTCGTCTGGTTACCATAGCACAAGCTCTGCTTAGTTTGGCATCAGATGACCGTATGTGAGTTGTCCCAGGATATTTATTAATTATTTTATTTAATGATTTGAGAGTTTTATTTTTATTTTTATAAAGAGACAAGCTTTTTTAACTTAAAATTTGCATAGACGTAAAAGCCCATTAAATGATTTCTAGAAGTTCAACAAATCAGGCCGCAGGATCAGCCAGTTAAATATAAAAGAGTGCTTGGCAAAAAAAAAAACATTGCTTCCCATCATATTCTACGAAATTTATGACAACAAACATATTCTAGTTTCCTTTTTTACGAATCAATTTTCCTTATTACGTCCCAAAGAAATATATTTGTTATAAGAGAATTGGTTCTCTCATATCTATGTTAATCTCATGAAACAAAATACTTATCTCCCATGCACCAACATTCAAATTCATGTCTCATACTAATCAAGCCATCGAGACGAATTCGACCAATAAAAACCGATTGCTCCATCGGGCCATGTTACCCTAGTACTTCAAATAGAAACATAAAATGACTGAGTCGTACATTTTAACTAATTTGGAGAAAAATCGTAAAATAAACGATGTGTTATAGGATTCCTTATTATCCATTTTATAGTTATACACTTCATATTGGTTATGGATGGATTTTTATGGCATTTTTACTGAAGATATCGTGGTCACTCTAATTTTTATGTGATGATGGACTTCACGACGCATTCAAAGGTAATTTTAGTACTTCATAAAACTTCTTTAGGATCTATTTAACGGTTAGTTTCATCGACATGTCGTTTTGATACGGTTTTTTATTCAAACATTTTAAGTAGCCGAGTTTTATACTTATTTTTATTGGAATTACTTAATTTTCTGGATATTGTTAGAAAAAAAGTAGCATTTCGTATGCGGTAAATATTGTAAATGTGAAGTCGTACTGTTGCTTCATCAAGGAAAACATAATTATCGCAATAATGCAAGGTGACAAAGACCTTGGGATCTATGTATAGCTAACAATAAGGCTATTTTTGTTTATGTCAAACTTTTGTCTACTACTTTACCCCTTTAGGGATTGAATTTCTAAAAATTATTTCGTTTCTAACGAAATAATTTTTAGAAACGTCACTTAATTCTTAGACGCTCTCAAGTTTATTGCTGTCCTTATTTTATCCCTTTAGAATGACAAGGACAGCAAAAGACTTGAGAGCGTCTCGGAGTTGAATGTCGCCTATTAATACAGGCCTAGAACCAGCATTTGGTTTGTTGACATATCAGTAATCAGTCATTCAGTCAGTTTACTATCAGGGCGTCGAACTGATTCGACAGAATATATAAACATTCTGTCGAATCAGTTCGACGCCCTTTATCTCCGAAATTGAGCCTAAACTTTCGAGTAAAGTAAAAATCTCTTAAGAATTACTGGAAATCCAAAGTAGCTGGTGACAGCTAAAAATATCTAGTCCACGCCATTCGTCGGTACATTTGTTACACGTAACTCCGGGCATAACACGTATCGGGCGTAACAAGTGAAACTGCTCATTAGTCTTAAACCAGCATGGTGTGGTGTTTACTCCCATGGCGTTTGTAAGCCGATTGGCGCAACCCGACACCGAATCCGCGACCCTCGGGCTGGGGCACGCGCCGCTGCGGTTTGGGCCCTTTGTGTTAGAAAAAAGGAATGAGAAAAATTGTTCCTGGTGTCTGTTGATGATTTTTATATTAAGGACGGTGTTGAACAGTAGGTTGGAATCAAAAGCTTATGCTATACCTATTCTTCACTATCAAGTATAAAACAAAGTCGCTATGCACTGTCGTCTGTCCCTATAAATGCAAATCTTTAAAATTACCCAACAGATTCTGATGCGGTTTTTTTAATAGAAGGAGTAATACAATAGGAAGGTTTGTATGTATAATACATGCATGTTATAGTAGAAAAACGTGGGGTTTTCAAAGAATTGTAACACCCGTGCGAAGCTGGGGCGGATCGCTAGTAGATGATATTTCTGTGTAGGATGGTGTTGAAAGTGGAGTATCTTCCGATCAGGGTGTAGTGTCTGGTGGGCTACTGCTCGATGGTTCTTGTCGGGATTCTATATTATATGCTAATGTCACGTCAAACTATCATATCGCAATGTAGGATGTCAGTTGTAGTTCACATGTTAGGCAATAGATGGCGCAATATAAAGAGATGGGTATTTCAGATGAACAGCTACCTTTGAATGTGTCTCCAAAGATTTTAAAGCAGAAAACATAACGATAATAATCTTAGGATAAATAGCGACATGTCTTTCGCCTACGACTCTTAAATAACGGGTTTTTTCTCAACTTAACTGAACTGGAAATTGCGTGGGATGACACTTTATAAATATTTTGTGTTTTTTTTTCTCTTCCGCTGCGACCGTCGGAATAAAACCTCATTTAAGAATGTTTATTTGAAGATTAATATTGGCTGGAAGTTAATGCTGGTTTAGTATCTACTTGCTGAGAATTATTGCTTTTGATAAACTTTTAAGTATTAGTGAGTAGGTATTTTTGGTTGTGCAAATGCTAAAATAGATTTTTTCATTTATATTTGAAATAAAACCAAAACTAAGTATCTTCTAATGGTAATCTAATTGATTGTTGATATATTAACGCACAGTCCAATCTGCTGGTGTTAGAGACATGAAACTTTAGGGTGTATTCTTTATGAAAAGCTAGTTTCCACTAAGAAAGGTTTTTCGGGAAATTCACCACTAAAGTAAAAAGTATTATCCTTTAGTATTTTACTAAAGGAGTAAAATAGTAGACGGAAAATTCGACGGCGATAGTTAGTAATTGTATTGCTAAGAGAACACTCCCATATCACCACAAATATAGATAGGTACTAAAATTGATAAAAAATAGTCAAAATCCCAAGTATCAGGAGATACGAGAACATCATTAGACAAGCACAAAGCGACCTCCAGTTCTGTCGGTGACACTCTCGGAGATTTATCGAGTTACCCACATTAGTGCAGGGCGCAAATGAGTGCAGGGCTATCGAGTTGCGCCAATCAAATGGAAGCACGCGCTTGCTAGTGATGGGATGCATGCATATCGATAGAAATATAATAAACAATTTATCACGAAAAAAATATCAGCTGTTCAGTTCATTTGGCAAACATAAATGTACTAACAGCTGATTTTGTTTTTTCGATTTCAGGACGCTTCCCATAGTAAAAGAAGATGGTAATCATGAGCACAATCATGTGTTTAAGTATTGTACACTAATTACCATTTACCCTATATTTTCGATCTATTGTTTTTGTTGAAGGTAAAAAGGATAAACTGATGTTTTTGTTGGAGGTTAGAAAGATAACCTTTTGAAGTTTAAGGTAAAAATGACGAGAGCTTTTGAAGAGTTTGTTGGTGAAGTACAAGACTTAATAAGAAAACTTTTAATTTGTCTACTCCATGTTTGGTTAGCGAAAATAAAATATGTTTGTAAGAAGAAATTGTAAGTTTACTGGCGTATGAGATAAACATTTAATGTGTGTCTTCGCGTCTGAGATAAAACATTGAATGCTTGTCTTCTTATTATTGTTTGTAATTATCAAAATCATCGGTTTTTCATTTTACTCTTAAAAAGCAACAAATTCATCAAAACTGTCATCGACAACAAATCACCGACAATCGCAACACTAAAGGGCGACAACCGTTGTCGTAATACGTTCAGCGTTTTGATGGATTGGCTTCTTTGCAGTCCCTCCTATTTGCAAACACCCTTATCTCAGGCACAAGGGGGAGGGGGTGTACCCTAGCCCTAATTAAAATTGGCACTCCGTTATCCATGCAGTCTCACCTCACCCTATCACACCCACACAAGGTTCATTTTCGAATGAACGGTAGGCAAGTAATAACTTTGCCGTCATTGCATCAGGATCGGTTGAATGTGGGAATGCAATATTTGAAATTGGAATTTATTTTAATAAGATTGATTGGGAGATTTTGCGTGACGTTTCTAATGCGCTGATTGGCTGATTTGTTCTGAGTTCATGGGTGACAAATTTACAGGATTTATTGGACTGTAGCTAAAGTATTTAGCTTCGAATTCTACTGTATGGTTATTGAAATTGTTTGTATTCTTCGTTACAAAATGTCAATTAAAGAGAAAAGGTTGATCACCAAATTGAATAGAATGAGCAAAATCTACCACAAGATAAAATGTAGGAAATTATGACGCAAGTCACATACTCCACTCTGAAAACATTACAATTCTTAAAACTCAAATAATTTATTAAATAATATTATAAATTTTATTATATTTTAAAAGGCACTTTGAATCGTCATTGACAAATCACAACTACAAAGAAATGAACCTAATTGCACATTTTTGCAATTATAATATAAGTATGTTTATCAGTTGTCTGGTTACTATAGTACAAGCTCTGCTTAGTTTGGGATCAGATGACCGTGTGTGAGTTGTCGCAGGATAATTATTTTTACTTTATTTATTAAGAAGTAGCACAAAAAGTATGACAATGTCTTATTTACACTATGTATTCCTACTAAAAAATCCCAATAACTCAAAACTCACACATCAAAAAACGAATAGACTACATCCCTAAACCATACCGTCAAGCTCTACCCTCAAACGCGCCGGAGTTTGAAAACGCAACGCACGCTTAATTACTGTGAAACGAAACGCCACGCGAAACGCAACGCGCCAGCTCAGTCTGATGACTACGCTGTCTTATTGTGCTGTTTAATCAGCTTCGTTATTTTACAAAACGTAGCCTGACAGCTTTTGGGAAATATGATCGTGGTTTTCGTTTTGTGATTCTCGTGTACTCGTGAAAGTTAGGTTTAATTTGCAGTATCACTGACAGAAAACTCTACTATATCCCATAGTAGTTTCATGTCAGTTGAAAAACAATTAAATTGGTCAGCATCGCATTCAAAAAGTTTTTTTAGCACTAGATTTTGCTTGAGACTTTCATTCACTCTTGACATTTTCAAAAATCCGTGAAAAATGTTTTAAGAACTTCACATAGTACAATGCTAATGGTAAAAATGGAACTTTGCATTATATAAATAAAGATTTTTGGTGAAAAAAGGAAATCGAAACATTTTATGAGGCGTTAAAATTTTAACGATATGATGACAGTCGCCATTTCTTGGCATCAACAGTCATTATTGCGTATTTAAGTGCTTATTATTAACAAAATGTCGAAAACTTAAATAATAAAATGTTTACTTTCTCTCTGAAAGCTGAGTAAAACGCTGAACGAACCGATTACCAAAATATATTTAACGGATTATTAAAAATCGAGTGTTTCGGTGCATCGTTGCGTATTATATTAATGGAACTTCGTACATAAACATCCCATTTACAAGAATACCAATAAACGTAAAAGGCTTTTAAACGTCAAAATATTACGCATAAAAGCACACATATCAGGCAGAAAAAATGTTTTTACGATTTGAAGTTAACCCTTACAACGGCGTGGATCACGTCTCCGCGATTACGCAGCATTGAAAATTAGTTTAATATCTCAAATTGACGATTCCGCCCGGAACGGCCAATTAAGAGGGAATAACACTTGGAATTATCCTCCTGATAGCCAAATTATGGGGTGCCTTTATGGACCATTAAGTGTGCCGTAACTCGGGAGACGATTCACGAATATTTTGTACACACTAAATGTTTGAATTTACAGCGATTCGCGTCTAGCGTTTACGATATTACCGCCGCTTGTCTAGTTGTAAAACTCAGCTCGGCGTTTTGTGGGTTACAAGTTGTTCCAAGTTAATGGCTTGTCTTATATTACGGTTATTATATTATGACGTTTAAACGAATGAACTTTACTATCACATCAAACATAGATTAGCTTAATTAAACATTCTGATAACTTAATAAAAGTTATAATAAACAAATTGATGTGGGCAGTTGATGAGTTTAAGTTAATAATCTTGGTGGTGTTACCCCAAGTTATAACCGCATGTATTAAAGGATTAAATATAGTAAACAGCAGACGCGTCGGGTGCGGCGGCCCTAAAGTGGTGGGCGCCCCAAAACGCGTAACGGCCGTTCATTCGCGCATTGATTTCAATTTGAATTTTAATTGCGGAATATTATACAAAATTACATTGCTTAATATTCACCCTGGGGCGGCGATTTTTGCATATTTTTAACCCTGTGTAGAGTCGTTTTGGTGCGGGTGGGTGCTGATAAAAATCGCATATATTAAGTAAGAGAGGGCCGGATTTTGAGCGCAGATAGTCGGGCGGTTTTCATTAAAGCCGATACGAGCGAGATAGGTGTCGTATTTTATTGCTTATCCTCGACTCGGACCGTTCTGTAACGTCTTAAAATTCTACTTAAAAGATTGTGGTTTTGAGATTCTCGAGACATGTTTATGTTACTTCCGACGGCTCTCTTGATTTGCCCATGTTTTCTGCAGAAGATAGTCTTTCTGCTGATTCGCATGTTCGAATTAACATAAAAAACTACGTGGATTTAAATGTCAATAGAAAACTAAAAGTCTACGATGCCAATCACGAAAATACAAGAAAGCTACCAATTGAATCAGAATAAAGCTAAACTAAAATTTTCCAGTCGCATGACTTTTAATCAAGTGGGCGACAAGTCGCATTACTTTACGACAAAATATGCATTGGGTTTTTAAGTTAGATCAGTGCATGCTTAAACAGGGTTAAAAGCGTAAGGGGTTGATCGCGTTTGACGATTCTGATTTGCGACTTTATTAATATGGTAATAAATTGAGTTTGTGTTTTGTAACAGATGTCTTCTTGGCGAGGCTTTGAATGATTTGAGTGGAATATAATGATGTCACCATTGATGAAGATGGAGATTTTATTTGACATTTTGTTTGACTACTATGGTTATAAACACAACTATTTTCGTTTCTCTTTTTTCCTCTTGCACTTATACTAATTTACTGGGTTCATCGCAACACATTTTAATCTTCCATGTCGTTCTGTCAATTGCCATGTCTATTCCATTCACCTTCAAATCGTTTCATCAAATAACTTAAAGCGATACTGACCGATAAAACATAATCTACAGATCCCAAATTCCACCATGAAACGCCATTCCTTATTCCGTTACCACATTAATACGCGAAACATTTAAGAGCCACCCGACTTGACAAACAGACATTTGCAAATTACATCGAAAAAAAAAACCACTTTATTTCCCAAAAGATCATTATCTAAAAACCTTACGAATACCTGAAGAGAAGGCTAATTGCAGGAGACTCATCCAGTCATCCCGCAATTGATATTTTTTAACAAAAAGTAATGCTAATAAACGACTACGTATCTTCGCTTTGCATCGGCTCGGCGAAGGAACGCCGTCAGGATTCCTTGCGTCTGCTATCACAGAACTGGACCGCCAGAAATGTATATCGAGTCATCAGATAGTTGTTTTAAAGGGAATATTTATGGAATGTCGTGTTCTCTACATACTTGTAGACGAGTTTCACATTTATCTGTATTTGGATGTGTTATTTTTGTTAGTGACTTCATGTGTGACACATGTTGAGCTAAGCTTTGTGTTGAAAGTGACTACTACTTACTGTTCATTATTATTTATAGCTGCGGATCACGAAAATAAGCGTTTCTTTAACGAACGCTTTATACATCAAAAATATCGTAACGATAAATAATTTATGTTCTTAGTGGGACGTCGAAGATCGTAGGCAAAACCAAATAAAAATTATAATTAAATGCACAAGAAAGCATAAAATTATCAGTGAACCAGTAAAAGTCGTCTGCTAATAGGCAAAACCATTCCAAAAATAACAGACTGAACAAAATTCGATTATGTTAATCCCACAAATATCGATAACGACAAACATTAAACACATAATTTTATTACATTTAAAACGTCTTTATTTACACAGAACATTAACTAAAGCTATTTCCAATCAAATCACGGCGACATAAATCTGTTGCGTACGGCCGGACTGACAATAAAAACTGACATGGCAGCAGGGGGTTAAATGCTCTCAGTAGGTATCCGTTGATTGGCGATTCCAGGGCTGGTGGAGTTAAGTTGAATTTCCTTTTTATTGTGTTTTTATTGAGCACCTATCCGTTTTATGTGTTTGGGGTAGTAAGAGGTCTAAGCGAATTTTGATAGAAGACGTATCATTAATGCTCTTGTACTTTTATGACGCAATTTTATGTTTTGAGGCGTGTTTTTTTAAGGATTAGATATGGCTTGGGTGGACCAAAATAAAAGGAAAAAGTTTTGGGACCATAAGAGCGACAGGCGACACAATGTACCGACAGCTAAAAAGTAAAATAAAGTTAGACTAAGCCGACATGATGATGAGGAACACGAAATCAGACTTGCGACTTCTTAAAGACATTTCTATGGCAATCCAGTTTCTTACTCATTAAATCCTGGACCTATCTTTAATTTTCTTATCTATTGTAAATATTAATAGACACGTAACATAAACTGAATATACCACATAAAACTTGTTATTTTAAACGCAACAAAAGGCAAAAGTCGCCTACACGACCGGTCCCGAGTACTAGGATAGCATATACTTGCAGCATTTATCCAAGGAGCGCTGTGTGAGGCCGTTCATACACCGTATTTATGAACACCGTGCGTTCATGATCCCGTGGTAACGTTACACCGCCGTGTTGGTGATTAATAAGAAGTTTTTTTTGGTTAACAATTGTTACCGAAGAGGATCTGTGTTTCTTGAGTTGATACTCGGCTTCTATAGGATTAAATGAAGAGTAATGTTGTGGTAAGAATGGCATGTCCTCTAATTAAAAAGATTGTATCAATAAAAGAAATGGGCTCATTAATTTTACTTAACAGGTAAGCGCTTTAAGTAATTCTAGGAAACTAACGTTTGAAGTAAATAAACTTAAAAATACAGAACTCTGTCTCTTTTAAAACAAACTCAGCGAGGCCTGACTAACCTTCATGCCTTTGATATCACAACACGTAAATTAATACGTAAAAGAACAAAAAAGGAGTATTTATCAAAAAGCTTGCGGTGTCATCGTCCGGTCCTGATCACTCGATACTCGGTGCGCCGGCGCAGAAACGATACCATCGCATACGCCGCGAAAATAAAATGCCTCCAATCAAAGGCGATCTTTAAAAACGTCAAAAATAATGTTTTGGTTAGTGTCATTAATATTTTTAACGACGACAGATTTTTGATAAGAAAGGAAGTAATTAAAGAAATTCTAATCATTTTGCAATAAATTTTAAAATGCTTATAAAATGAGAGAACAATAAATAAAGCTCCATAAAAAATCAACACAGGCACCGATGTGGTCCATGTTTAGGACTCAAAAAGCACTGAATTTGCCTAGAAGTATTTATGATACCAAAGATTCCCACGGGCCACGATGCATCTGCCTACCACCAAACTTTAATGCCTGCATCAAAAAAGCAATCATTTGAATTCTTGAAACAAACTGAAAGCCATTCATAAAGACTGACTTGGAAACACTGTTATTTAGCCCCATTTATACCTAACACGATCTAGACTGGAGCTAGCCTAGATTTGTGCCTCAGATCCGTCTAGCTAGTCCGGAATGCTAAAGACTAAGTTAATTGTTATTTGAATTTAGACGTGAGGAAAATAACAACCAATGACGGCCATGTGAATACTTATGAGGACGAAAAGATCTCATACATCTAGTTAATAAGGCACTCGTGATTGTGTTTTAAATAAGACTTTTATTATGTTGATGGGGGTACAATTTGTAATAGGAGATATAATTGTTGTAGGTAAAGTTTCAAATATTACTAAAGACACGTTACGGTCCACCCAAACAATTGCGGCTTTTAAATCAATAAGATTTTACACTACAGGTATTGCTAAAAGGATACCAGCAAGTTTCAGTGTTTGTAATATCATCCAAAACTGAAAAAACAACTATTTACAGTCTTCATTGAGCTGAAAAGAAACAGTTATGGAAGCAATTTGTACCCTTTTAAAAGATTTCTACTTTGACTAGTAGAAAATAATCAGTAATATATTTACATGATGTTTTGTACAAGTAATTTTGGAAGATGAACCATTAAAAGGGTTATAAGCGAAGATAAAATAAATGACATGGTAAATATAGATGTAACCGGAACACTTCAATCTCGAACAACAGGTATAAAGATACAAAATGATATCGCAAACGTTTGGCCGGTGGCACAAGTAGTGACGGGTGCAACTGTCAGCGCGCATCACGCATCAAATTGTAATCTACTCGCATTGCACCGTCTAATTGAGGGACGCACCGGCACCGTAAACAGCGCGCTTTACGACATGTCGGCTACCCGCGCGACGGCGCGGCACGCACCAAATAAATCAGACGCAACACAAATATTACTGTCAGTCGCCCGCGCGTCATAAACGGCCGCGCCATTCGCGTCCAAAATAAACTCGTCGCATGCAGTTTTCGCAAATAATCCACGGATTAAGTCGCGATTGATGTGCGTTTTTGGTCGCGCGTCTTGCGGACATAAATAAGCGTATATATTTGTCGTGTAATAAGACGTTGACGTTGACCAAATAGTAATTGGTGTCTGCTCAAGGGAGCCATGTTTACTAAGAGAGTTAATTAAGCTCTATTATTTAGCATCTTGCGGTATACTGGACCAATGGGCGTCATTAATGCATTTTATGGTGACATTTTTTATAGGATTGCTCTGCCACAAATATCTTCGGCAAATATCTTCGGCGCATGCTTATAAAAGATATCTCCTTTTGCGATTGACATCTCTATTATAGTTTAGAATAGTTATTGTTTAAGTAATGGATAAAACTTGAGTATTTTATTCTTTATGTTGACATTTTTATTATCATAGTAATGGCATTGTATATCATTCTTTCAATTAACACAGCAACATGAATCAAGTAAAGTAATCAAGGAACCTAAGAAATAATTGGAAGGGTTCCTGTGCAGGAACATTTATAAACCATTCAGATGTAATCATTATTATTAACTCTGAGGAAACATTCATTAAATTACTAAGCATAATAGTGTTTCTGCTATTCTGCGTAGTAGTGTGCTCAGCAATCGCTACTAAGATCTTAAACAACTTTGTTCTTATTATAATCTTTAGTATTAGTTTTATATGCACCTGTGCAATCTGTGCATTACCTTTTTATAAAGAGTTCATCAAGAATATTATCCCGGTTTCTGATAAAGTTATCAAAGGGAATAAACTTTTCTAAAGATTTAACTTATCTGGGGATAATCTTATCTAGGCGTAAATTTATCTGTAGTGTAATCTTATCAAGAGGATAACATCAACAAATGGCTTACACGATTGCATATATTAGTCATTTTGTTTTACCTACAAGAAAATTAAAGACAATGACGAGCGAAATTATCAAAAACATCTCTGAAGAAAATAATTGAAACTATTTTTAATTAATTAGACAGGAAAATGTGACATCCGCCGCGTCCATCTTAGTCGAACAAGCATTCCTTATTCTAAAACTGTTCTAAAAAGAATTCAATTTAGACATTCCATATTCAAAAAATGTGCGCTAATTAAATTGAGTGACATTCTCGATCCGAAAACTGAATCTGTTAATTTCAAATCGCTGTTAAAGTGTCCTGACATTCTCCTAAACTAAAACTAAATCAGAATTTTAAGTGCTAAGTAATCAAAGTCAGGTGATCCAATGAAAACGTTCAAAACTCGTTAATGAACACTTAAATGCTAATTGTTATTGTCCAATCAGTTATCAATTAAAAGATTTTCTAAGGCGTTTATGATATTGGCAATGATGTAAATTAAATTTTCTGCGCCATCAATTAGTTCTGGATTGATCGTAAACAACTATTTAATTGAGAGATGAATCAAATTAAGTGGTAGCTGAATTATTGAAATTAATAATTTATGTTACATAAACCGAGACGGTCATGAATGTTTTAACCAACCCATTAATAATGGTTAATAACCTAGGTCTTAAACGTTTTGGTATTAAGAAATAGTCGTGACGTAGTTGGTGTTTTTTTTTTACTTCAATTTAATTTATTTAATTCAATTGGATTCGATGTAGCTCGTCATTTATATGGTGCGGCGCTCACTTGATTGGCCGCACCCGCCTTTTGTTCTAATTTTATTGAGTGCTAAACGATGCCCTCGCAAATGTCGCGACGCGTCTTTAAAATGTAAATTTATGCGGAACCGCAGTGATTTATGTGGCCCCTCTAATGATCTACAAACTTCTTTGAAATCGTCTCAAAATGACAATGTTCACACTCGTATCTAGATAATCTTGACGCACTTAAAATGTTATTTATTTAACGTTAGCTAGAAACTGTTTTCGCGGAAACTTAGGTACCTGTTTAGGTTAGAAAGTTAATTTTGTAACTGAAGTCGGCTATATGTCGCCATGTTAGGTCTCAAGCTGACACCAGTAATTTCGGTGTAGTCGTCTCGTGGGAATTATTCCTGTTTATGAACGGATTTCTAGAAAATGTTGCATCATGCGTGGTATGAAATTGGATGGTGATGAAAACATTGCACATAAATTAGTTTTATTTTGAACTTGATTGCGAGTGCCATCATAAAACACATTTAACACAAAGATGACCCCATAAATTTGTTTTTTCGCTGTTTTGTTTGAAAACACTGAAAACTTATGACAATACTTTGTTGAAATAACTGGAACGAGTCAATTTATAACAAAACATTATTTAGCTAGTTTCCTCATAGCCTACCAAGGCGGCATAAATGGTAACAATATGTAAACAATAACATAAACAGGGCGAGTCCACCTGCCTCGCACGAAAATACTAGGTGCGCATACATATTGAAGAGATGGCGGGCGCGCGCCGCGTTTGCATACGATGTTCAATTACGAACCCGGAATATGGCATGCATTATAACCGCTATATTGTTATGCTCTTTGGGTGAACCGTCGCCTGATTGTTTCCGTGGTCGAGATGGGGCCGAGGAAGATTTCTTTTCATATGAGTCAGTTACATTCGCAATTTCACGCTTGGGAGTAAGTATAAAAGAAGAAAATCTTCTTAATTTTTAACTGTAGAAAATTCAAGAAGATTCGGTATAATAATTACGTTATAGGCAAAATGAACAGAATTATAAGTAAGTTATTTTTAGATATCGCAAGTACTGAAAGTGAGATCAGCTAAGAGGTTTTTAATTAATTGTCAGTCATCATTGCACGTGGTGAGTTCATTTTTAATTAACTACATACCTACATCATGCATTCGTTTATAAGTGGCTGATTAAAAGTACTAACTACTAAGTAATTAAATAGGGAATAACTAATGATTATTTTAAGATAAAGCCGTCATTTTTAATCAAATACTAATTATTAAATAATACATTTTCTAACGTTCTCTAATACCTCTAAAAGTACTAGGTAATCATAAATTGCAAGGAGATAGCCAGTCGTCTCTGAAATTACTTAATGTTGCCAAGTAATAAGCAATAATTTCCTCGCGGGCTAATAGTTTAGCGACAGCGCCATCTATCGCCGAGTAGCGGTACGCGTCGATAAATCGATGGTAAAATAATTATCTCTGCTATTGGCTAACTGCAGTTGGAAATGCACACCACCTAAGGCTGTGTAATTTTGAATAGAAGTAATACGTTAGATAATTGTTATTTGTATGTATGTCTATGTGTTCATACAACTTTGCATATTGTATTGCGTTAAGTTATGTTTTGATAATAAAGTTGACGTTGACCATTCATTTGGTACACGACGGATTTGCAATTATTTTCGTGTTTATGCGCGAAGAAGTAAGATTTTTGACTGGAATTTATTGACAGAAACTAAAATTGCGAGAACTAGCAGAATATATTTTTACAAGTCGCTTTGTTATATACTTACTCATCCTATTCAAGTTTTGCTCAGTTGGATGTGAAAGGATTTAGGGGAGATCTTTGAGACATTAAAAGTTCCAGTTACGAGAGTGAGTTTCCCGCGGTTTCACCCATGTTTTCAGTGACTACTCCACTCCCGTCATATTTTCATATTTTAGATATTAGTTTTTTTCTATTGTATTCTGTTTAACAGTTAACGGCCATTATGTATAAAACTTAAGTCAAAAGCATCTTCCGTCAGACTCCAGATAGATTAGTAAAAATGGCCGTCAACCTTACGACGACCAAGTGACAGCCGGCTGTCGCGCTGCTATAGTCTTTCTATTGTGTCTCGAATCACGTGTGTTCGAAGGTTCAATGGTTTATCTATCTAACCTGACATGAAATCCACCTTCTCAAAACCTTCAACTTAAAATAACAATGGAAATTAACAATTGGCTAGTTTCTTAGTGACAAAACGCGTTGTGGTTTGGTCTCGACCGCGACATTACGGCTAGCTCTCGTTATCTCGTTTTATTGTGCGTTTGTCACTTTTCAACACTTTTTTTAAACTAGTTGTGGGTTGCGGTCTCGTAAGATTGATGTCTGGCGAATTTGTCGGGTACAAAAGTGACAAATGGCTGGTTAGCTGAAGGTAAGTTGACCATTTTTGTCATATTTACGTGGAGACTGACTTTTACGAAAATCATGAAGTGAAATAAACTAAACCAGGCCAGATTAGTAAGTTTTTTGAAAACAAGACATAGATATGTAATTCGTCAATTGATTTGTCAATGATTGATAATTTTATGAATTGAATTTCGTATCTTTAATCAAATGGCTACCTATCCTACTTTGTTTATGTATCTGTAAATTTAAAAGCCTTTAGCCTCGCAATGTGATTCTAAGAACCCAAGCTCAATTTACCTAGATCCTTATAAAGTACACACAATCATATTATACGTTACGCTACGTGATAAATCCATAAATACACAACGCACGTTAGGTATTGATTAAATAGTTACACAGCGGCCACGTTCAGGTAATCTGCGTGATTATTTCAAATCACCGACACATTACATTAAGCGTAATCTCTAGTAATGGCGGCGCGGTGTTGCCAGCCGCCGGCACTCCCCGAATTGTGGGAAAATAACCATCCTAAGACTCCATCCCGAAACCTATCAAAGGCATTTTAATATTCATGGAAAATTTATCAACAGCATACATTTGAATTATAAATATACGTGATATTTAAAAATGACAGCGACATGAATCGGATAAACATCGATTTCCCGTGAGAAGATTACATTATTCACACATTATACAATTATTTACTTAAAACCCTTTAGTATTTTTATCCGAGTTGCGAGCTCCACGGACAAAATGGATATTGACAGCGAGGCGGGAAAGCGCGAAGACGGCCATGACACTTTTTTCTTTTTAATTCGAAGTGTCACAGTGGACGGCACAGTGCGCTTTATGCCAGTGTCAATATTTTATTATTTATTTTTTTAATCCGTATACTCGAATTACTCAGAGAAGATGAGCATAGTAAGCAATTATAAAATCTTTATTTTTATTAAGTATCTGCTTTCACAAACGTCGTATACTTGATTACTCGTTTGGCATGAACCTTAAATTATATTCATATTACTTTTATTTATTCGAGTCTTATAAGGATTATGTCGCGATCGGAGTTTACGCGTTTCGACTTTTACTAAAAAAATAATATAATCACATGACCGTAGCGAAAAAGCAATAAGACGCACGTCAGAAATAACTTGAATTACAATTTTAATCTTGTCAAATCCGAGTTTTTATTGTGATCGGGCGGTCCGCGTACGGTGGACATAATTTTCGTTTTCAAAGTTTATTTAATAAGGAGTTCTCGCTATAAGAAATCATATTAAACTCGCCCGCGCCCCGGTGAGGGTTGGGGACCTCGTATAAATTCGCGATTTTTATATCCAACTCATTATTATTTCTGAACGTTCGAAACGGCCGCTTTTGAATAAAAAGTTGGCTTTATTTTCATGCAAAATTATTGTTAACTGACAAAAAGTTGCCGGTGAGAGTACGTCGGAGCGTGTCGCCGTCACTCCCGCCTTATCGACGATGTAACATCATTCCAATAAGCAGAGAGCACCGTACAAATGTCCGTCACTCGGACTGCAATAAAAACAATCATAATAAAATTATCTCTGTACCAACTGCACGGAATTAAAGATCAGTTAACTCGCTAGACGATACAAAAATGGCTACTGGAGATTTTAAAAATCATCTCAATCATTCGAGAATATGAGCAGCATTCCTCGCATAGTGTATCTATTATAAAACGCCTGTTTTCCATCAAAAACTTTTTTGACGGAACGTTTATTTTAAGTAGATGGGTATTTTTATCAAATTACTATAATTTTGGTCAAACAAAACTCCGAGCTGTCAGAATTGACGTCGGTAAATCATCGACTTGACCCTTTTTTGTTCCTACTTTAATAATTTCGTTAAGGGCTTTTTAAACGGGCCGCATATTTGGAATAGCTGCCGGTACTTTATGGTCGAGATCATTTGTATAGGAATTTAAATGGGATCGCTTTAAAATTGGATTACAATAAAAATCACGAAATTCTCTGAGAATTATTTGAACTATTCGAACATCTGGGCTGCGTGCGTACGGAATTAAATCTGACGGTAAAAACTATAAAATAAACTCTATTGTATTGGGATAACAATGCGACCTAATGAGTGCGCATCAATCGTCCGGCCTGAAGGAAAACAAACATAATTAAATCAAGGCAGTGGACATAAAGCGGAAACTATTAGGTGCAGTCCCGCGAGTCGCCGATAGCGCACCAGATCTACACAATATATCTCATTATTCATATCTCAACAAAGAGGGGCATAAATTACGCGGCCCGAAAATATCTAAATCCTAATCCATTCGCCTCGCTTGTCCCCGACTGAATCCGATTTTAAAATATTTATGAAAAGGCAACAAAAAAGTAGAAAAAAAAAAACACGAGTCCAGAGACAGAATTAAAAAAAATAAAAAAAAATACATAAGCCCCGAGAGCGAACGTCGGAAAAAAGTTAAAATGATTGTAGGGCATCGAGATGTGGCGTTGTTTTTTTCTGGACGTATCCCCGTTTCATTAGATTCGTTTCAATTCTGTCGGGATTAGTCGGAGAAAGGTCTCTTAAGGATAAAATGCGATGTCCGTTGATTTATAAAGATCCTCTTTCGGGCGATGGGACATAATTAATTGTTTTCCGTGATCTATCGCCGTGTTTTTTGTGGAGCAGGTGATCGTAGTGGAAGCTGAACGGAGTGTTGTGCGGACGCGGCGGAGAGTGCCGGGAGGCTGGAGGGCGGTCCACGTGCTCGCGGCCCTGCTCGTGACAGCTCCCGAAATGAGTCACGTGGCCGCTAATAGCCCCACGGCCGGGGGTGGCGTGCACTCGCCGTTTTTTCCGGCTCTCGTACGGTTGTTTACAACAGTTGGTGGCTATCGATCCGCCCGCCCGGATATAGACGTAAATACGGCGTTATTCATCGAATGAAGGCCCGTTGTGTTTGCACACCGCCCCCGGTTTTGTCGTCTCGGCTGTTTTTCATCGATTTTCCACCGGACCGACGTGGCCGGTAACGAACACCGGTGTGTGTGGCTCCGCTCGGAGCGAGGGTATTATGTATTATCTCCGAAAAGGTTCTCGATGCGCTTTTACGTGTAATCGGTGGTGGTATCGGCGGAGCCTCATCTCGTGCGCCCGCGGGCGCGTGTGTGCGCCGCGCGCCTGTGTGCGTGCGGCTCGCGGGGCACACTGCTCGATTAGCGCGGCCGGCACCGCCACGCCGCCTGATTGGGCCATCCATCACCGCCGCCCCCGCGCGCGCGCCCTCCACCCTGCGGCCCTCCGCGGCGCGGAGCGAGCGGCGCGCACCCGCGACTCTCGACCCTCAGCCGGCGGCCCAAGGTCCGGTTCGCCGCGCCGCGCGCCGCCGACTCCACCGACGCGTTAATGCCGCGACGCGCGCAACAGAGATCGAGGCGTATTTTTAAGACGGATACTTAGTGCGTTACATTATTATACTTTTGTTTTTTTTTGGTCGCGGGCGTGTAACCCACACGGTCCGTGTTTTCATATGGCGGCCGGGTCGACGCACCGCTCCGGTTATGATACCGAATGCCTTTAGATTTTTGATTGAGGTTTTATTTTATTTGGCGCGACGTTCGCCCCGATTACGTTTCTCGTATTCGTTTACCGCTCGGTCAGTTTTTGTTTCGACGAGTTTCATTGTTCGTAACGAGATCGATTTTAACGATAAGCCATCGGTTTTAATGAAGACGTGGGTGTGCTCCATTTTACTGAATCGCACTTTTAAGATCAAGGCTACCGCTACCTATCTCAACCATTGACACTTCCTCACTCGAGTTTGTCAAACTGCACTTTCTATAGTTCATTACAAATCTCTCACAGCTAACGGTCGCTTCAGACATGACATAAACATGGCGAGTGAGGGAAATTTCATGAGTCGTTTACATAAAGGAAAGTTTTATAGGTGTATTAGCATATAATCGCGCGATGCGGGTCGCAGGTCGCCCACTCAAACTAACAAATTGCATTCTCACGCGACGGACCACCGACACACGACAACTCTCAAAAGAATTAAGATAAACTTACAAATTCGTACGCTGCGATTAATTGTCGCCTCGCGGAGACACCGCGCTCGTCACTTTACTAACTAAAGGCAATCTTTCAATGCTACACAACAAGATATCAACTAAATGGTTAGTCATTATTAATATTGCCCATTTTACGATGCTTTTACGATGCCACGATGTTCCCTCGCTTACTTCCGTAAACTTAGCGTTTATTGAGTTAACATGTTGTGTGCGACATCGCTTTTACGACTCGATAGACATGAATAGTTTAATAAAAATCATCAAATTTAGGAGTGCCAATAAAATGTGACTGGTAATGCCTACATCGGTAGCAGGACCGGCGCGAGCGGAAACCGAACCCCATACCATCATATAGAAAAACAAGTGGGTTGTATTAAAACACACAATAACAGTAAATAACACGGTAGTTGAATAGAATCGATGCCGTCCGTATCGGTTCTCGATCGATACTCATTACAATGTAACGTTTTAACGCTCGTTTAGACGCCACAACGAATCACGGGCTGTTATTTAAATTGCTCAAGAACCGAGAGTAATTTAACTCGAGAAAAACTGGTTCCGAGTGAAATTCGCGCTATCTCATCTGCCGTATCTCTTACGATCGCCGTGTTTGCCGGAGAATAGATATAGTTGACTTAATAGCGCCATTTGCGAACATAATAAAGTACATAACTGCTTGGTCATTGTGCTGGACGTAATGAAGCCACGAGTGCAATTTTCGCGCGAGCATGACCTCGGCGAGCGATCGCAGCGTCGACAACGTGCGGCCGAACTTTAGCGTCGAGCTTTAAAAGGTTCAAGCGAAATGAGCGCCCCGAGACCACTAGTAATACTAAAATGCATTTCTGCGCACTCGGGCGGCGAGCTTTGAGCTCCTCGAAACGTAGATTGAGATTAAACGACGCACGAGGATGTGAGGCGAGCGTCGAGGCACTACGAGCGCTTTCGAGTCGCCGTCTTGAGGCGCTTGCGTCCGTCCGCGCCGCGCGCCTCGCTAACGAACAACGATTCCCGCTCTAATTTGCGGACATGGCGAGCGATCGATCTCATTGGATTTTTGAAAAAGGAACACCGAAGGCACCTTATGAGCCGTAGCACAAATTGAGCAATTTAGTGTTAGCCTGCTCTCGCGCCCCTATCGCGCGGCACCCATCTCGCTCGCTTTTTTCATTTTCATATTACCGACGTGAATCCTAAATGAGAATATTAAAAATTAGTTGGTTCATGTTTAGGAGCGGCTTGTAATTATGTGCGCTCTCCTGACAAATGAGTTCGAAGACCGACGGAGACAAATCAATACTTTGGCCGCACAAAAAATCAAGTTCGTCTACCTAATAAGAAATTATAAAGAACGAGAAAGGATCCGATAAGAGTTTGTTAATGAACTTACAAAAAACATTAGGTGCTCGATAACTTTTGGGAATTTTAAAATCATTAATTTCTTTCATATGAAAAGAGTTTTGACAGATTAGGTTTCGTTCGATAAATAATTACCTACCTAAGTTATAAATCAGTATTTTCATGTTAAACAAATGCAATACCTGTGGCAATACCTACTACATAGACTTTGCTATCGAACCATCAAGTAGGTACAACTACATACAGCTGATAGGGGAGCCTGCTACAAAATGACCTAACTAGTTGACAATGGCTGGCCGAGGGGCCCATTACTTGAAATAAAACAAACAACAGTTCACGGTATCGCAGCACATCCATGCGTCATTATCAGAGCATTGTTTTTGTTACTAATTTAGGTAAAAACACCGTTGGAGCGGGGAACCCTGGCGCGGGCATTCCAACGCGCCCGTCGCCATGGCAACCGACGCCGCGCGCGTTCCCGCCAACCACCACCCATCAAACAAACAACTAACAACCTTATTTTTTACTTCACAGAGCTCTAATCGCTAACACCGCCAAATGAAGTTATAACGTTCTTTTACGATGCTCCACAATCGTCGATACCCAATCATAACAATGAAATTGCGACCTTAATGTCTCCCGGTAAAGTGCCATTCGGAACGCGCGAACGACTTAAGAATAGCGACATAAGGAATTGTTTTATCTCTTTCGCACGTCGTAAAGACGGGGTCGCCCCGTCTCGCTCGCGTGCCGAATCCTTTCTTGCTAAAGACGGAATCGATACACTTGATATTTCTCTTTCTGGCGCACTTTTTGTTCGGATCGTTGCCACTGTTAATCCGTCTTCGACAGCGTTCGTTAGATAAAAATCGTAAAGTGTAACTCACGAATAAATTGACTACGATTCTTCGTGCGCCGTTTATTCCGTGTTCATTTTCAGAACATTTCCCTTCGACGAAAATTCTTTTGTGTTTTAAACTGAATGACGGGCGAACGCGCGAAGTACGGTAATTGATATAGTGTAATGGAAACGGGCAATGACGGTGACGTGTAAAACAAGAGAGAGATAGACGCACGTCATTCTGTACGAGCAAGCGAGATGGTTATCGCAGTACGCGACTGTTATAACGATGCATGTGCATTATATTGTTACGGTAATTGTAACTTTACACCCACATGATAAAGTTTAATTTAGAACATGACAGGAGAAAGGTCCCGGTGTTAGTTACTGTTCGATAGATGGCGTTAAGATGTATCGAAGCTGAAATTGGAATTTCTGTTGTGGGAACAAAATCTGAGTGCGAACTTATGTTTAACTGATTTTCTTAAATTAAAAAAAGGAATTAATGTTGAAAAGGAATGAATAATATTTACATATCTGTGTAATAAAATATTGCAGTACTTTTTGCTAACTTCAACTTTTGTTACATAAGTATCGAATCAAAAGCTGCACAAAAACTTATGTACCTACTACCAATATATCTATGACTACAACTAAACTGTCAAAATCACAACCTCAATTAGGCGCACAGCGGTACACCGCCAAGTTCATTGCCGGCGGTAAAGTAAAAAATAATAAGTAATTGTCATTTGATTTTCTTAAAAAGTCCTTCGCGATATTTTCCCGGCGACCTTGCAGCAAGATGACACTGAGATTGTACGCACGATAACACATGATCGATGATCTGTCACTGCGTGCGCGCCATTCGATATTCATCCGAGTACTCGATACAATCGGACACGAGTTTCGATACTTAAAAAACACTATTCTTGAAGCCTTAGAGTCGACATTAGTGTGATATTGACAGATGTAAATGTCATTCGATTTTTCGTCGGCTCATTACGGGGAATCGATTTGAACTGTCATCGGGATGTTTGTTCGTTTTTCAAATAATAGAAACGGTGTTTGGATAAATAGTTTGTGATATAAATGCCGTCGTAATGCGGTCAAGAATGTGGAGAACATTTTTTTATCTGTTTTAAAATATCGAATCGATTATTTGGAACGGTATTGTATACGCAAGAATTTCATTCTTAAAATTATTCTTTGCTATGTATTTACATAGCAAAGAATATTTTTTTAAACTTAGGCAATAGAGTCAACCTACTTACTTCACGGTAAGGCAGAAAAAACAAGTAATTTAGCTTTTAAAACCGCCATTAGTGTTTAAATCAGAATAATTTAAAATGCCATGTATGGTTCTTATCTTTATCTAGCAATAGGTGAACGTTAATTCTTAAAACTAGATTAAATTCCAAGATAAGTTTTTGTACAATTTTATTCTGTAACACATCATAAAATTTTGCAATTCAAATATGGAATAAATGTTTTTTTTTATACTACTTATTTTTTTTAAATATACAATTCAACTCCGTTATCAAGATTTTAAACATGGAATGAAAAAAAAACTTGAATCAAATCTCGGTGTTCTCAAAGCTCGTTCGTAGCAAAAGTTCAGGCGGCCATCAGTCAGGACTGGAGTACCCGTGACCTTGTGCCGACTGTTCCGGACACTGGTGATTGACGGCACCACCGCCCGCATGCTATGATCCCCTAGTACTTGTGCTATATCATCGTGTGTAGTTTATTCGCGTGTACTAGGTATGTTGAATTTGTTTTGATTTTTTTTACTCGTTCTTTGTTATGAATGACGTCCTGGTACTTTTTTATAATTATGGTTAATACAGTAAATATACAAATGTGAATTATGTCTTAATTTATAAGTTTAGAATCGACTATGATATTAGGTACTTAGAAAACGTTTTGGAAGTAAATTAATAATGAGCTTTACTTGACAAATTATTATTTTATTCGTCTGCAGTCGGTTATATCTTGTGCACTATCAAAATTTCTGTTTAACTTAGGAAATAAATAATATAAAATGACGGTGAAAGGATATTTATCTGTGTGACATTAGATGGTAATCTCAAGCTGTTTTTAACGTTTAAAAATAGTGAAACCGTTACAACCACTTAACATACATAGATTCTAACGGATGTAGCAAAAACTAAATTTAGCGACATTTGGTACAACTAGTTCAATACTTTCAGGCGGCGTACCACAAGCCCTTATAGCAGTATTACTTTGATATTACTTTCAGTGGGAAAGAGACGGCGCTAGACAACGTGTCTAACGCTGTCACTTGCACACTCCTGCAACAGGACTAAAACAATCTTACTTTAAACGTCATGGTAAGGGGGCAGATATTTCTAAGCCCTATGTCAAAACCATAATCATAAAAAATGACATATTTTGTTCCAGTTTTGAGCAGCTTATCCTTAACCCGCCAACTTGTGATCACCATTACTTAATCACCACAGTTATCACCGATCACCGGAGTTGTCCATACCTGGGTACTCACCGGGACTGCCCAGGAATACTGAGGAGTACACCCGCCGCGCCACGTCGGGAGGGGACGACCATTCACGACGCGACGGGCACCATTTGCCTGCAAAAATAGAAAAAATGATGGTTAAAATCATGGGTTGAAAATTATAAAGTCATTTATAGAGTAGGTGATGGTTAAGAATCTTAATTATATCTGTTAAAACGTCTTCACCTATTTTAATAGGTAGAGGTTTTCCATTTTAGTCAAAAATAAAAGACATTTTAAATTAAAAGATTTGTTATTACCTAACCTAACCTAACCTATAAGTTCTTCAGCCATTTTCATATACGTGCAACCTACATTATTTTGCTATAGCATTCTTTTTTTGGAAATAAACATTATTAAAGAGGACAGAAGCCAGAAAGTCGTATAATCATTATGTAGTATAAATAAACGCTTTCCGTTCTCTGTCTCTATATGCTTAGATCTTCAAAACCACTTAACGCATTTTGATGTCTTTTTTTTAAATAGATAGAGCGGTTCAAGAGGTACGTTTATATATATAATACATGCATTTTATAGTAGAGAAAAGCCGAGATTTTTTAAGATTTGCAACACCAGGGCTAAGCTGGGGCAGGTTGCTAATATCAGCATAACCAAGGAGTATCATATTGCCCAGTTACTGGGTTGTGAAGGTCCCGTAGGTTGCGGAATGTTTATAATAGTTACCGTGACCCCGGAACATAAAGGGCAGCCGAAGGAACATGAGTGGGTTTTCAGTAAAAGTCTGACATGCCCCGCTGCGCCCAGGACGGGAGAAGTCATTTGATGATTTCCCACTCCCACAATAAAGGTCCCATAGCCAGTCGCTTCAGTAATCTCACCGGATTCAGCTAAATACCAGATTTAGCTGAATCCGGTGAGACTGGAAGCCGACCTAACTTAGTTGGGAAAAGGCTAGGGAGATGATGAAGTTAAAGAATTTAACTACCTATGCTCTTATTTTTTATAGTTCTAATAGGATTAAATACATTACTTTGGAACATTCGTAACATGCTTTTAATGTTTAATCTGATAGTAAAATTACATTGTTGCTTCTCGGTTTTTTTAATCAAACCTTACTCTAACTACTAATTCGTACTAATATTATAAATGCGAAAGTAACTCTGTCTGTGTGTCTCTTCATAACGCCTAAACCACTGAATCGATTTAAATGAAATTTGGTACAGATGTAGTCTGGGACCCGAGAAAGAACATAGGATAGTTTTCATCCAGGAAATCCCCCGGGAACGAGAACTATTATTCCACGCGGACGAAGTTGAGGGCAAAAGCTAGTATAGTTTTTATAAACAAGAGACCAGCCTAGTTTCGCACGAGTATGACAAATCTTTAAAATTCTCTGCTTGTCTCTGCTATATCACACATCTATTTATTTAAAACTAGCTTTTGCCCGCGACTTCCTCCGCGTGGAATAATAGTTCCCGTTCCCGGGGTATTTCCGGGATGAAAACTAACCTATGTCCTTTCTCGGGTCCCAGACTATATCTGTACCTCATTCAAATCGGTTCAGTGGTTTAGTCGTGAAGAAGAGACAGACGGACAGACAGAGTTACTTTCGCATTTATAATATTAGAACGGATAGAAAACTGACTGACTCACTGACTGACTGTTGATATATCAACGCACAGCCCAAACCGCTGCTCCTAGAAACATGAAACTTGGAGGGTGTTTTCTTTGCAAAGAGTATGTAGACACTAAGGCCGTATACAGAAAGAAAGCTGGAAACTTATAAGCGCTCACCGGCGCTTGTCAGCGCTGGTCCGTTCTACACAAAGAAAGCAGGTTTAAGCAGACTAATCAAAATGTCGGAATGATTTGCTTGCAGTTGTTATGGCAACGCCCAGCGCTGACCAGCGCGTGTTGAAGCTTGTCGGTGTTCATATATTTTCCTGCGTAGATTATCAGCGCTGACAAGAACCGGCAAGCGCTTATTAGTTTCCAGCTTTCTTTCTGTATACGGCCTAAGAGAGGTTTATTGGAAACTAGCTTCTGCCCGCGGCTTCGCTCGCGTTAGAAAGAGACAACAAGTAGCCTATGTTACTCTCCATCCTTTCAACTATCTCCACTTAAAAAATCACGTCAATTCGTCGCTCCGTTTTGCCGTGAAAGAAAGACAAACATACATACAGACAGACAGACACACTTTCCCATTTATAATATAGTATGGATTCCAACCTTAAAGGAGTAAAATATGAGATGGAAGTTTCAGGAGATAAAAGCTAGTGTACGTATACTATAATAAACCTTTCTCATAAATCTTTGTTTTCTGGTGAAAATTGCATGGAAATCTGTTCAGTAGTTTTGTAGTTACCGTAAATAGACACCGCTACGGGGTACTTTGTTTTATAAAATACCAGCTGTCCCCCGCGGTTTCGCCCGCGTTATATCAGATTTTTGGTTAGGTACTAAAAATATATTCTATGTCCGCCCCCTGGTCCTAAGCCTCCTCCCCACCAATTTTCAGCCAAATCGGTTCTGCCGTTCTTGAGTTATAAAATAATATATTCTTTTATTTAAATGTATAGAAGTAATTATGCAAAGAGATAAAGTTTATATTTCTGTTGGAAAGAGGAAGACCTGGTTTGGTTACGGAAATATTTCATTAAAAAAATCATTAGTAAACTAGGTAAGTCCCTTGTTTTCTTTTTTTATAATCATAATAAAAATTACATAAACTACATTATAAATATAATTAGTTATAGTTACTACAAACGTTTCGGCTTACACACGATGGCCATTAAAACTATTTTTTTACTAGCAACACAATTAAAAACCGTTTGTAAGTACTTCTCACAGAAATTTGTTTAAACTTTTGTTAATTTATATTCAAAAAATGACGCATTTACTTATTTATAAATATTTATGTATGTTAATGTAATTTACATGCCATTTGTGAGTTTATTGTAATCATAACTAGATAGTACGTTGTCTGTCTGTCGGTGTAACTCCATTATAATTCTACTAATGTCTTTTTAGACACATGTGACATCGCTTTTTCAACAGATTTCGATTTGGAAGAAAAAAACCTACATTAAGCTTTTTCCCGCCTGTCTAATGGATTCCTCCAACTCTCCCAGGACCCCAACGTCATTACGCAAAAAACATACAGAAAAAAGAAAAAATACTCGACTCAAAAAACACCTCCTGGGAGAACGAAGGTGTTGCCGCCCCTAGTCTTTTCTTACCCCAAAAATAAGGGGAGGCAATATCATACACCATTAGCAATTTCGCTACTTTTTTAACGGTGTCACACTGTACATTACTGTGTTCGGTAATGCAGCGGGCGCTCCCGTTAGTTCCGCCGTGTAATCAACGAACGTGCAATGCTTTTACTAAAGAAATGGCATCGCAATACGTTGCTCATTTTACTGTTTAATTGAAAAATAATAAGTTATGTCGCGCGCGCTGCAGCGCGGCGGGGGGCGGCCGATATTTAAAAAGAACGCAACCACCATAATTTTCTCTCGCTTTATGTTCCTTTTTCGAAATTCGTAATTCGAACAAAAGCGCGCGCGGCGCAATGGTGCATGCATGATTGATAGCGGCCCGCTGACGTCACACACACACCGACAACGCTACAGTTTCCGACAAATAAAAAGCCTTGACCTCTGATTCTAAACTCCTCCGGCTCGTGCTACCCTGGTACTTTTACAGCCAATTTGCGTTTTCCCAACCCCGAGCAAACTGCAAACTTAAACTCAAAAACATAAAGTAGAATTACATCGTTGAAAAAAGCGAAAATTGCCCCATCGCAGCTCACGGTACAAGTTAACGCCATAAACAAATACTAAAAATCTTGTAACCCGAAATAAGGCAGCACTCTAAATAAGAATTAAAGTAAAATTGCTGAGGTGTGGGTCCCCGGGCGGAGGGAGGGGCATTAGCGGGGGATTCGCGACGATATTCATAACGCGAAAAATTGTAATAACCTGGCGAATATCAGCTAGGGCAGAGGGTATAGGTACCGGAGGGCGCGACCGGGGGATTTGTTAAAGAAATTGTCTAAATATGCCGTTGCGTTCACGTGTGACGACTATGGCGATAATAAAAAACATACCACTGGTTCAAACCGGATATTCAGCCAAGGAAAGCGTAAATTTAACGACAGAAGAATTAAAATTGTGTTCAACGACCATAAGCGTCGCTTTATAGTGTAAAATTGTTTTAAACTTGTACATAGTATGAATAAAAATGACAGTACGAACAGCTACGATAAGTCGTTGTTTATGGCCAGTGGTCGCACTTCCAATTTTAATTTCAATTTGTAATTACTTACAAATTGTTTTGTTTTTATAACCTGAGTAAATTAAGTAAGTAACTATTTGTTATTATGACTTAAGTAAGAGTATTTCTCATGGTGTGAATATTTTTTTTTTGTTATAATATCTTGTCAAAAATAGGTAGAGATGTAGAGATAATAAGTACTTATTATTCTACTAACTAGCGGTGCCTCAGCTTATATTATGTATGTGTTATACATATTATAAACTTTCCTCTTGAATCACTCTATTTACTTAATAAAAAAACCCACATATAAATCAGTAGCATAATGTTAAAGATCTGAGCTACAAAGCACAGACAGGGGAAAACGACTTTGTTTTATATTTTGTAGTGATAGACAAAGCTTTTCTTTTTTATTTTTGCAATTGTAGTTTTTATAGAGATTTTTAGTGGCTCTAAAATCAAACAATTCATATACAAAATCAGTTTATATAAAGTTATTCAATGTATTGGAAATATCAGGCCGAATTATGTACCACCTCTATCCCATTTTAACAAATTCAATTATTATTTACGTACCAAAAATGACCTGGTACATAAACCTGCTCGTAACAGATTATTAAAAACCAATTAAAACAAAACATAAGACTACATAACAATGGGCTGGTTGAAGTTAAAACACGGTAATTAACATGCATTCATATTTCTTTTCCTTTTTTTCATCGAATTAAAACAATTGGTGCTTCGAAAACTGTTTTGATTTCTATCATTTGCTGCTGTGGTTCTCAAATCAAAGTGGGCGGGGGCAGATGTAAGATAACCCATTTTAAGCTTTAGAAAAGAAGAAAGTTGAACAATTAGATTTTTTTATTGAATTTATTAGGCAGTGTCACATCAAATCTTCTGAAATTCAAAGTCAAATTAAACTTGCTTCAGCGGCAATGTTGAAAATCATTTAGAAGATTGCATTTGCAGTACCTATGTGCATTTATTTATTTGCAAGAAATAATTTAATAAATTAGACTACTGTCATATATTGGAGCAATTATTCCAACTGGAGTATTTCATTCAGTTAAAATTTTTATTTTATTTTTATTTTATTTATTTTTATTTTAAAAAGTGAAAAACTTTGAGCACCGCTGTACTCGCACATTTTAATAACAGTGATTGTACGAATCAAACGTTGAAATCTTCACAAAGGGGCATAATTTATACGGGCTACAATTAATATCGCCCAATAACAACTATTCATTAATGTTTTAACTACACACCTCGCTTCTTGCCGTTTTCGGTCAAATTAAGGGGTTTTTTATAATTGTTTCATTTTATTTTCATTGTTAAATGTTGAGATACTGTGTTATTTTGATGCAAGATTGTTCAAATTGGATTAATTTAAATATGGCTCGACGGAGCGTTTATTTGTTGTGGTTTTGCTTGTGAATGTTTTTAGTAATTTATTTTCTACTATGTTTTTTTCGTGTGAATCATACAAAGCCACAAATGTAAAAGAGCCCTGTGTTTCAAACTTACTCTGAAACAGAATTCATCAATATCGCTTCAGTGGTTTAGTCTTGAAAGTATTGCAAACAGACAGTCACTTCGCATCGATTTTATATTAGTACGTATTAGTAATATTTCTTTTAGTATTTTTTTTTGCGCTCTGTTCTCCCCTAGGATTCTACAAAGCAACAAAAAACAACAAAACAATGTCCTGGACACATCTGCCTACCCCAACCGGTCTACCAGCACTTGCCGATACCTGTACCGGGTACCAGGGACACAAAGGCCGCAGAAGATGTCCCTTCTCACGATAAATCACTCGCTTTTTCTGTTCGCTGCCTCTGCGTGTTTTATGCTCGCCTGGTATAGCACCAGCTGTCAGAGGGATCTTTAAAGTTTTTTACACAAGATTTTTGTTTTATACGTTTTTGATACTTTGAATGTTTCTTTCAAAATGAGATAAAAACGGTGATTTGAGTTTTAGTTCAAAATGTGGGTTATGTTGGGGCTATAAAGTTACGTTAATATTAAAAAAAAATTGAGCCGGCTCCTTATTATTAATAAATAAAAATTAAGTTCCTTTCGCAATAGACACCATCTAAAAATGAAAAAGGAATATAAAAATCGACGTTAATCATTTTCTTAAACAACAGCAAACAAAATATCCGTATAGAGATTTGACATTCACACTTAGTATCCTATAAGAATGCCATTCCATGTAATAAATTCTCACTTACATTCAGCTTTTAAGACTTTCCAATTAGAACTTTAATCCCTACTTTAAAAAACTTCAACATTTCCCACTTCCCAGAACCCACACCCCCCATCTTCTCAAAAGCGTTACACAGAAAGCTATCCATCAAAACTTGCTCACCAATTTCCAAGTTGAGATCTAACAAACAAACGCTTCCTACGTGTAGGGCGATCAGTCGGGCTCAAAGGCAGTTACTCCGATACTATCGTCCATTAAAGGAAATTAGTTTATGGTACAGTCGTGGTGCCCATTGTTAGGTTCTAGTGGATCGGATTAGGCTATAGATGTAGCTTTCTTGGATGTAAGAGCCTGTGTATATCACGTTATTCAAACGCGCTGTAGACGCGCGTTTTAAAAATGTGCGATGACCGCGCGCAAAAATCTACAGAGCAGTTGTTGTTTGTATAGATACACTTGCGGATTAGCATCACTTTTATACTACTAGCGCCTTACTTATAATCGCTGCATAAAGTTATGACAGGTTTATACGTCAAAAAATGTATGGTTATACAGGCGTTATTCATTACATAACTTTACACACTGATTATTAGTAAGGGCATTAGTGTTCTACTACATCTTGCTACTGCTGACAAAGTTCTGCTTAAAAACGCAATATGTTAGCGCGTTTCATCAATACATACGAGCGTTTGCATCGCGTCTGTCGCGCGTCCTTGTCTGTTCAAAGGCGTGCTATAATTTATACGGGTATGCAAAGGTCTACAAACTGCGTCCGACTTGCGTGAGTATTGGGTCTGTATTACTACAAACGCGCGTCGACCGTGCGTTTAAAAACCGTACTATCGACAGGCCCTAAGAAGCTGTTGGTGATGTTAGGTATTGAGATAGTTTTTAATGAAAAACTAGACTTTGTAAGTACAAAACGAAACCCATAAGCCTGTGTGTGATGTATCCCCAAGATATTGTTAGAGTTGCACAATATTTGTATGTGTTAGACTTCTACATATTTATCAATAACTAGGAAGTCGGAAAATGTATAACCCAAAACCATCAAATTCCGCAATTGAAGTTTTTCCACTTTGTTGGTGTTTGGGTATGAGATAAAATTTATTATTTAGTCAGAATGTGAGTGTTAGTCGCTCGATCCAATACGTAGATAGGTTTCAATGGAGAAGAACTCAAGATATACCCATCAGCAGTTTAAGTCATATCTGTAGAGGTATGTAACTGTTATTCAATACCTAACTAACCAACTTTTAGCAAACCCCAAAAAAGCAAAAACAAGATAACTCACATTCCCAAACACAACAGCTAATAATCCAAAAATAAGAAGAAAAAAAATCATTTTTAGCTCAAAAGCATTTCTAATTGCACCCGCCCAGGTTTGGGCGGGCCGCCCAACCGCCCAACACTTATAGCTAAGACAATAAAGCACATTATCGCTTGAAAACAACTGTCTTTACTGTCTTACTAAACTTGAAACGTCAATACGCAGACATTGGAACGTCGCAAGAAAGCTTAGAGCGATCATTTCAAAATGTGCTCTATTGCTTAAATGAGAGGGTTGTAAATCAGCCGGGTGGGTTAAGGGTCGTTGCCTTGGCGAGGGATGGTCCACAGATCTGACTTGTAACTCATCTGTAGGTACAGACGGACTGGCAGATCGATAGAGTACCTACTCCTACCGTTCGTTTGCTTTGAGGCAGTTTTTCATGTAATTTTGATGTCAGTGGTGCTTTGAAAGGGTCTATAGCTGCTCCTATAAATCAAGGCTGGTCTTGATGAGTAGTTTTGGCTTCTAAGATGTTTACATCTCTAATTTTAAGTGGTACTCCGCTTTTGTCTACATTTTCTTGAAGTGATGCTGTAGCTATGTAGGTAATTTCTTTATCAACAATGAATTTCCTCTTTAGACCTTCAAACACACGTGATTTGAGACACAATAAAAAGACAATAGCAACGCGACTGCCGGCTGTCGCTTGGTGGAAAGGAATTCTTTGTAAAGCATAATTCTGATTTCCAACACAACTGAATAAAATTGTATCTGCCTATAGGGGAGTTGGCTACTTATTAATTTATTACTTCTTATTATATTTAGCCAAGTCAACTTGTGTTCTTCTTGTTGATAATAAAAATCCTGTCTGATCTGTCATATTATTATGGAGTGGCTGTCATTACTTTATAGAACTGAGATTCAAGTATTTAACCAGTTTTTATAGAACCTACAATTATATCTCGACTAATACTTTCAGGAGTCATGATGTTTGATGTACTAGTCCTATACTCGACATCCCAAAGTTTACATTTATGATTACACTAAAGATTTTCAATATCTTCAGTGGAATCAATTAGATTATTTTAAGCGTCCTTCTCAATAGTGTCTACTGTTCCTAATTGCCGAGACCTTGTACAAAGTTTTATCACAATTACTGATAGTAACAATCTGATTAAGGCTAAATCAGGCAAAGTTCTTTAAAAAAAACTACGCCCCCCACCACAAAAACATAACCCAGTAACAATTCACAACACCAGATCGTAAATAATATCGAGCGAAGTGCGTCGACCCCGAAAGGCGTCCAGGAAACCTATCCATTACTCGTGACAGCGTTTTTCAGCCTGCCGCTGACAGCTGTCAAACTTGACCTTGACACATCCATCATGGCGTCTTGTGACGTCATTTGATAGGTCACCGGCCGTACGGAGTAGTGTTTGCAAGGTGCAACTAGTAGATAATTTTTGTTTAGTGACAGACAGACAAATTCATTAGTATTAGTCTGACCCTTAACTTTAATTTATTATATTCTAATAATATAACAATTCTATAGGTGATTGGATTAACTTTAAAGATCGTCCGCATTCTATTCTCTATTCTCAGACTTAGCCCGTCAAAAATGGCTCTACTTTACTTAAAATCTTAATAGTTTTTGAAATTGATGGTATCTGTAATGCTGAGGTGATGGCCCATTGGATAAGGTGTCCATCTTTCATGCATGAGGTAGCGGATTTGAAATTGGACAGGTACCAAAGTGGCTCTTTCAATTTCTACGCACTTTCTAAGTTTATCTAAGACATCACTGACATCTCTCTCTGGACTTGGAAAGTACATTCGCCAATTTCATTTGAAAATCTTTAACCGATCAAAAGCAAGTAAGTCTGACCAGACTAACAAAGAGGATCAGAATCAGCTGATATCATTGATTCCGACCGAAGTAGTCTGGAAGCCGACCCTTAGTTAGGAAAACGTTAAGTAGACGATGACCAAGTAGCGTTATTTGATCCCTAACATACTGCAACTTGCAAACAAAACATAAAAACATTAGGAAAATTAGAAAAAGAAAACAGGTGCATCACCCATCCGCTTTTCGACCTGGGCGTGAATGACCTCATGAATGTAACAAGGCACCCTGATCCAAATGAATATAATACAAAAAAAAACTAAAGAGGGTGTACACTAATGGCACTTTGATAGTGCCACGTAGTGCACTGGGCGGCACTACCAGCTCCGTACACATGTAACGCGATGCGATGAGCTAGCAGAAATTTTGCTGACTGTACCTAGGGGTGGCCCTTTTTTATCGACTACGGTAATTTTGTAGCAAAATTATCGATTATTTGTCACACAAACTTTTGTCGAATTGAGAGTTACGTTATTATGTAATGCCATAATGAAATCAAGTTTATGGACACGCGAAGTATGCGTAAGTTTTATGCGAATATTTTTGTTAAATATGGTTTTATTCGAGTTTTAATAGACTTTAAATCGTGGTATAACGATTACTTGGCAGGTCTGCTGTCTATTTATGGTTAATACCAGTTTGAGTCTGAATTTAAGTCATAAAAACCCCAAAAAAAGTAGAAAATATTTTATTCGTCATTCGACTGTTACCTAAACACGTTTTCTACTTGGTCAATGTCAAAAGTTACACCGCATTATCTAAGTTAGGTATTGCTTGAATTACCAATAAAGGAAACGCCGAAAGAGCCAATGAACTTAGCAGACACAACTTGACCTAGAACCTCGAACCCACAATTACCCAACAAAACCCAACTTGAAGAGACAATGCTAACATTACAAGTATTTTTTGTAGAGCCCATTCAAGTATTGCCCATAACACAATATTAAAAATCGAGTAATACCACCAGAATGTAATAAAAAAAAAGTAAAAATACACTCCGACACAGAATTCTGCCAGTCACGAGGGTTCGAATGGGCCGCTCGTCATTTTCATAAATTTCACAACCCTAGCGCCACGGACACTTAAATGCCAACTTTACGATCGACATATTAAGGTTTGATTTGGTATATTTACATTTGTATTTTACGACGTTCCTGTTTTGGGTCGTGCCGGTATAAATGGTGTGTATAGAAAAATTTGATTATTCATGACGAGTTTGAGAAAAATTACACACGAGTCTTCGTGCTGTATGGTTCGTTACTTTGTGCTGATTAGCTGGTTCTGTGCTTTTTACTTCTAGTGCATCTGTTAGTTGTTTAATGGTTAACGAGGCATTCGGGTATTGCATTGAAAGATGGAAGAAGCTCAGGTCTAAAAAGTGTGGAGTTTCGGCATGATCTCTGGAATCTCTGGGATTGCGGCCTGCTATAGGATGCAAGGCGAAATAGAGATAGTCCTTTATCATTACTGTCGAAGATATTTCCTTTGACAGCAGGAGGTGGTGTGGCAAAATAAGCAAGGTAGTTTACGTGTAATAAATATTTCTAAACAAATGGACAACCAAAACTGTTCCCTTACACCACAACCTTCAAAATACCATCACGCTATCCACAAAAGTACATGGCCGCGCCTCAATATCGATCCCAATTTACCAGGCTAGCAGGACAAGCGCAGAGTTTCCACAATGTATCGTACGCGGAAGCGAAGACGCCCCGCGGCGCCTGCCAGTAACAGGCAAGACTGCGAAACGCGCTGTGTAGTAGACTACGCTAATTAGTTTCAAGTGAAACTCTGTTTGTTCATGTGAGCCTAGTAATTTCGATTGAGAGTTTAATGATCTTACTGATAGTTAAGTTATTGTTATAGGTTGCTGGTTATAGCCTCGGATCACGACAGAGGGTGTAAGTAAATATTCATGAATAAGTTATTCGGTTATTGCGATGACTTACATTTATTGCCACCTGTTAGTTTATTATTATTGGTGTTTTAAATTAGGCTGGTAACGCATTAGTTATTGGTTATGCGTGGTGTGACAACGGGACATTGGAATGTCGAGTACAGCAATTCGTGGAGAATGCTTTGCTAGTCATTTATGTCACAATATATTCCGATGATGCTACAGTTAACTTACTAAGGGAGTCTTTCGTCATAACAGTTTATCAGTTGTCAGATAACCATTTTTTTTCTTCAAACTGAACCAGAGCAAAGCAGCGCTGCCAATATATCATCTTTGTCTCTGGTATGGCAAGGAATCTGTGAAGTCTTTTTTATTGCAGATGCAGGCCGTCGGCTGCCCTCCTTAATCCAACCTTATTAGTAGTTTCTGAAGATAAAGAATTCAATCAAACAAACTCTTCAGGTTTGTAACATCAGTAATATAAAAAAGGGCTAGTTTTTGGGCCTTGACAAATAAAGTTTCCTCCTGGTCAAGGCGAATTGCCTTCTTCAGACTTACTAAGTCCAGGGTTTCCCTCGATATTTCGCACCGATATGATGGATGGATTCGCAGGGATGTCCAAGATAAACAGATTACTAAGGCATTATGAATTGAACAAGTCGCCTTCACTGGGCCATAAAATCACCTATAGACTTTATTTACAATTCATGTTTGAACCAGTCCCAGTGTAACTACTTTCTGGAACACCAGATCAAAAACTCCATCACTATTTGCCAATCCAGAACCTTTACCGCCTTATGACAAAACAAGGTTTTTCTCTAAACCAGGTTTAAACCATTGAGCCAGGTTTTGTAATTTGAATCTTATTCTGATACGATCAAGATTCGAAACACAAAACCTAGCTCAATGGTTTAAACCTGGTTTAGAGAAAAACCTTGTTTTGTAATAAGGCGGCTAGATTCTACAGGTTCTTTTGTCTAGTCTAGAGTCTAGACAAATGGCATTATAGAATAGATGGTAGAATAGAATAGGTTGTTGCATATTATGGGATTATCATAAGCTTATGCTGATAATTTGACATCTCATATTGAACTCTATTCTTCTTCTTGTCCAGACACACAGTTCTACAACTACCCTATTCTCGGCCAAAACCAGCGTCGTGGACTTGTGCCTGTGTGCTTGTGCCTGTGTATGGGCTAGGACATTATTCTGAGCGCTAGCCGTTTAGCGCGATAGTGACGCTACTTAGTTTAAGGATATATCCATACTAATATTATAAATGGGAAAGTGTGTCTGTCTGTATGTTTGTCTTTCTTTCACGGCAAAACGGAGCGACGAATTGACGTGATTTTTTAAGTGGAGATAGATGAAGGGATGGAGAGTAACATAGGCTACTTTTTGTCTCTTTCTAACGCGAGCAAACCGCGGGCAAAAGCTAGTATTATATAATATTAGTAGCATATAAGTTTATATGTAGTTTCACCATTCGTAAATAAACACTTTTTCTTTTTTCTTTCCAAAACTAATAACACCTCAAATCGTACCCCAATGTAGAACATAAGAGGTCTTGCCAACGATAGTTAAACATGTAGACAGTTAGGCATCCCTCAAAAACTTGCGTGGAGGGCTGCGGGGGGGTGGGGGGGAGCGAGAGGGGAGAGCGGGAACCCTCTGTAACTAAATTTTGAACTGTCACGTAGATTAATGATACCAGGCGGCGCGATACGCAGTAATGTTGAACGATTTGGGTGGATACGACGTAGCTCTGTTTCTGGCTAAAGGTTTGGCGAAGAACTGGAAAAAATTGGTGAAGAAAGAGAGTTTTCGATGTTGTTGGTGTTGATTGTGTCTCTAAAAGGTTATTTCAAAAATTGTCGGGTGATCTTATTTGTTACTCTGGCTTTGACAGAGAGAAGGACAGAACAGCGGTGCAATGGTGTATCATTCGACTTCAGATCATCAATTTATTTGTTGCGGAATGTTTATAATAGTTACCGTGACGCTGGAACATAAAGGGCAATCGAAGGAACATGAGTGGGTTTTAGTCAGTAAGAGTCTGACACGCCCTCCCGCCGCACCTAGGACGGGAGCAGTCATTGGATGATTTCCCACTCACCAAAAAAAAAAACATCAATTTATTTTTGCCTGCGTCTAATAAGAACAAAATATAATTCATGTTTCTATATTCAATGATATTACAAGTAATAACACGTAAGTAGGTAACTAATACAAGATTTGATTTTCAAACATTTGACATTACACGCACAAATAACATCCCACTAATATCATAAGTGTGAAACTGTGCGTGTGTGTGTCCACGTTTGTTACTCTTTCACGCAAAATTACTGAACGGATTTTGATGACACCTAACAGTAATGTAGCTTATACATCAGAATAACATGAAAGCTGCATAACATCATACGACGACCTTCGGGAGCGGAGCAGCACTCAAAAACATAACGTAACGCTGATGAAACCGCTACAGACAGTTAGTAATATTATATTGTCACATTATCGGGAAACGTCAAAACGCCACGCATCTTAGCAAATTTTCAAAGTACTCCTTGCGTCCTTATGACGTATCTTCGTCGATTTAACTCAAAACGTCATTGGGTATGTCCACATTACCGCTATTCCAACGCGACGGCGAGGCGCGGGGGTACCGAATGGATTTCGGAAATCGATTGCGTCCAAAAATATTTACGGGTACCACGTGTGCCTCACACGCACTGTGTGCGCACACCTTTATATAACATGACATGTGGACGCGTACCCTTATGTAGGTTATTTTGGACGAGTTAGAAATATCTGAGACTGTGGATAGATTTCAGTCATCCTTGAACCTAATACTGAAGCAATAAAGTTGAAAATTTATTAAATAAATTTGACAGTTTATAGCATGGCCCAGTAGTTATGGATACGGTTTTTGAGTTCTGAGGTTCAAGCCACGTTGAGTATGCTAACAGTATGTGCTTTCTTAGTTGCATTATATTAGAAACTGGCTGTACCCCGCGATTTTTTTTCGTTTTTGGTTACTGGTCTACTCCTGTAGGTCCTAAAGATGTTATAAAGCTTATAGCATTCGATGGCCGTCAAAGAAATACCATAACCAATGTATACTACACAGAATAAAAAACATAACAAGCAAAACTAGTATTATAGCTTATATTGGGGGAAAAACAAAAACACCTTAATGAAACGTTTTAAAACCACGTAACAAACAAATAATCTATTATGAAAACAAATAAATAACCACTTATCATAGACCTAAAACCATAAACTGACAAGCTTTACCAAAAATTCATTATCACCGCCAAACAGAGCGGCATATCCGATAAATTCAAAATTATACACACCAAATGATTTAATAACAAAATAAACAATAAATAAACGCGAAAATTCACCAAAAACCGACCGCCCATTAAATTTATAGGCCATCTCGACATAAGTCGATACACAATATTTAGATGAATATTCAATATAAATAAAACCCCGACCTACAGCAAGCGAGAGTAAAAAATACCTACTACAATATAAATTATGAAAAACACTACACTGACACACGGGCAGTAAACGTCACTACGATCAGCTGATCAAATATATTGCTACTATAAAAAGTGAAAACGCAAACTACTCTGCCCCTACACCCATCCCATTCTCTCTTACATCGCCTTTCCATGTTGAAACGAGACAGAGAACCGGGTCGACGTCGCGTAAAATGATATATTAATGTCAGCTGTGTTTAGGACCTTGCGAGTCTACAAAATAATAGATGGTAACAAATAAATTACTCGTTGAGTGCATTTCTGAACGAAATTCGGGCGGTCGTCGACCGGCCGTGGCTGCGGTGCGTAAATCACGATTGATATATGACTCGCGAAGGTCGCCATCTTGAATGTTGCGTTCGAAATTTGAATGTGTACGCGCCATTGGCTCGTTTGTGCACTTGTCAAACGGATTTTGGCGGGATTTCGGTTTATAGGTTATGTTTACGATTTTACGGTGGGAACGTTTGAGATTGCTGTTTTGCAATTCAGATCTAATAGAGCCTTCTGTTTGATAGACTCTTAATATGGTGATGTTGGCATTATAAGTTTATGTTCACATAAAATATTATGGTTGTAAATTTCCAATGAATGAATGAATTTGTAGACGTTGTGGTTGCGATATTGAATCTTATAGAGCATTGGCGGTAGCAAAAAACGGTATATAACTGCTGCTATTTCCATCGTTAGATTGACAAATGATACGTTTGAAAGGCTCATTTAGTACGCATAATGAGCACTCTTTTTAGTACACACGATGCCATCAAAAACTAAACCAACACGAGCTAATCAGACGTCAATCTGACAGCTAGTATCACCAGGATCTTTAATTGTGATTTGTAGCAAATTACTCAGATCATTCTTTGCTAAACGGACAATTATCATCGGTCATAATTTCATAATGACTGACGGCAATGAGTCAACTTGTTGATTGGAGGTTATGAAGCATAATGTCTTGGTTAAATCGGGTTCAAAGGAGGCTAGAGATGAAAGGAATGGAAATATAGTACGTACAATGTAGACGCCTTTAGCGCAATTAATATAAGTGGTGATTTATGCTTGTGTAGATCAGATCTCTTCTATGATACTCTAAAACAACAGGCTGCTTTTTATCTTGTTTTCTTTCATATTATTTTCACTTGGCATTGATATCAAGCATTTAGTGTGATTGGAACCTAACACATACTTTCTTAAATAGCAATGTTTGGACAGTATATCCATACTGACCTTTCTGTCTGCCTAACTATCTGTCTGAGCTTTCACGACTAAACCACTGAAGCGATTTTGATAAAATTTGGTACATAATAAGTTTGAACTGTGACAATTGACATTCACAACATCTGACAAAACGAAGTTATTGTCGTTTAAGTTTTGGCAAACCTATACGCACGTGTAAGTATTTAGATACAGCATAAAAATGTTTCTATACACTTAAACCATAAAACAAAATCAAAACCAACGATACGCAATATGATATAATTAAAATCTAGACCACAATCAAGCGCTTAATTACAAAAATGAACACTGACACGATAGTTCTAATTAATGGCGTCACAGTTTTTCACTTGCGTTTGTTCGTTTTCCTGCACAAAGGTGCATTCTCACCGGGAGTATTCGCTTGTAACGTAATTTTACAAGCTTCAATTTTGAGCATTACGTTATTGCCTTATTTTCTTGCACCAAATTTATAACTATTTATTTTTACTAATCGACAAGCATCGGTCTTTAACTTATGAATCGAGCGTTAATTTATAATACCAAAAGACAAAAGCCTCTCCTAAATATTTCCAAAGATACCGATTCTGCGCCACTGGAATCCAACTGAACCTAGTATATACTTTCCCAGTGACTGACCGATTTGAATACTAAAACATGCAGTGAGATTGCCCACCATTCGTTCAACTTAATACACACACCTAGATTGAACATAATTAAAAATTATCTAACATTTTCTGATCTCTATTTATTTTAAAAGATTTTTTTGGATTCTTGCTCGATGTTCTCTATAGGATGATGCTTTGAAACTAGCAAATAGCTTAACATTTCTGATAGACTTGCATCTTAACAAATCAATGTTACTCGTAAACGTTTTATTTGAATATACGTAGTTGAACTATCAGAAGAGAACATTTAGAGACATAATACCTGCCCCCCTAGACAAGTGGCATTGTAGAATAGATAGCGAAAACGAATAGATTGTCAAATGTATGGAGATGTGAAATTGTTTAGCGAAAGCTTATGTCAATTCCAAACATTTGACAGTTTATTCGTTTTCGCTATCTATTCTATGCCACTTGTCTAGGCCCGCTGGTAACAAAAAGACAGGGTGGCGTTTCAATAAATCCTTTTCGCTGTTATATTATAAGCGAAAGCTCTCAGTGGAGGTGAACCTTAATGTAGACTTAGATAAACAGATAATTGGTATTGTACAACGTGTATTATTCTCTCATGCATCTTGGAAGATTTGCGATCGTATAAGTGAAGCCTCAGAAAGATGTTTTTAAGATAATTCTTGCTAAAAAGTTTAAAGTTTTAAAGAACAATTATTATTGTATTGGTCAAAAGTTCTGTCCGCGACTTGTTTTCTTTACAATGGTAATTTGAAAACTAACTATATTATGTCTTAGATACAGTTGATGAATGACGATTATAAATCTTAATGATTAGTGCATAACTCAACATCTTGCTTTAAAAAAAAACTAAATACTCTCGTAATCCAAATTAATTTCATAAAATAAAAATAAGATCAAAAACATAACTTCACTACCATAAACAATAATTTCAATTCATAGGAAATTGACTCCGAACAAAAGATGGCTACCACAAAAAAAAATACACAGATACAGCAAGAAAAAAAAACATAATTTTCCCACTTACCCCGTTTCGCCGGCGGCTAAAACAATGTTGGTTACAACCGCTATCTATCGCATTTGTAATTAACAAGTAGTATTAACAATAGATAGGAATCAATGCTATTGCGAGCCGTGTTATATTGCTACAGAACCATTAATCATATTTAGGGGTCAGGGCCTGTTTTTGAAATGAAGGAACGGGTAAGAATGTGTTGTGGGTTTTTTTCTTTTAGGAATTCCCGTGGATAGGTTTTTTTTTTCATTTTCTGCAGTGTTTATTTTATTGAAATACTAGCTTTTGCCCGCGGCTTCGCTCGCGTTAGAAAGAGACAAAAAATAGCCTATGTTACTCTCCATCCCTTCAACTATCTCCACTTAAAAAATCACGTCAATTCGTCGCTCCGTTTTGCCGTGAAAGAAAGACAAACATACAGACAGACAGACACACTTTCCCATTTATAATACTAGTATGGATTGAGATTTTTTATTATAGAGGTGTTTAACTTACTGTTTTTTTTTAAATTTTGTTTCTTGTATTTATATTGTACGAGCCTATTGTGTCTCTCTGCAGGGAAAATACCTTTTTTTCCCTCCTTTAATTTTATCTATCTTTAGCGACCTCATTTGACATCTTTGATGTCTACTGTGTTCCTTGTATTTCAGTTCGGTTATATGTAAAAGTAATAATAAAGAAAGCTCGTCAAAAACACGTTATTTTCTTTTAAAAACTGCGGTATGCTGTTTATTGTTACCTTATTTATATTCAAGAGAAAGTGATGTCAAAAGTTCAGCCACTATTTAAATTCCTCTGCTAATCTACCAATCTCAAAATACGGAACCGCTAACCGAATAGAAATATGTAGATACCAATCGAGTAGAAAGAAACAAAGCTTATTCTACCATTAATTAATATTGTGAGTCGATACCGACGCGAGCAAATCAACGCACAGACGGACAACCAGATAGCACGGCTTTGAAACAAAGAAAAAACCTCGGCACGAACCTCTCTGTCACTCTCAGAAGGTGAAAACGAGATAGGGACATCCAATTTCAGAGCTGCGTTCGTATTTTATGATAAATAGCTGTACCAACCAGCGGCCGAGTGTGTACCCGTGTCCGATTGATATTGTTTGCATTTAATTTATTTTATGCATCAACAGAATTTTGCACTAAATGAATACCACGTTTCCGGACTGACGGAATTATGAGATTTCACAGAAATACGGAACGCATATCCGAACGTTGTGTGATCAAAATTCGAACGGGATTGAAATGAATACGTCATTTTATATTTTTTAAATATTTTAAAATTGGAATTGGATTTTTGGGAAATGACGTGCGATATGGCGGGTTTTTTCGCGTTCTCTTTTTTAAATCTACGTGCATTGCAGTCTGATTGCACAATGGCGCGATGTTTATGAGTCGCTCTATTCGTTTCAATAAAACTTTTTGCTTATTTAACACTTTGGAGTAGCGGTATAGAATTAAAGAAGCCAGACAGGGTCTTTACTTAGACGATTGCTTATAATACAGTGCCTAATGGCTCGCATGACAGCCTAACCTATCACTTACATGCATAATTAAACATCATTACCTAGTATTATTTCTTGCATGTCAGCCTTTAAAAGGTAAAGATCATTCATTGATTGGTCCATACATAACCAGTGACGTCACCAAAATGACTTGCATTTCCCCAATAAAGAACAGCATTCCAAATTTGAATTTCTCTAAGCAGTTTTGCACCGTACAATTAATTACTACAAAGGTTATTTTCGATTACATGCGCGGAAACAGTTTTCAGAAGGTCATAAACGACGTTTACGCAAATTGGGAATAAAAAGCGTTATGGCACAGTTTTATGGTTGGTTTTTGTGTGTTTATGGCAAATGAGAGTTGTTCGAACGCCTATAAATTAACTGGTTTTAATGATCTAATCAAATTTTACGACGCGAGGCGAATCTTGTGCCGACTCCTAGTGTTAGCGCGATTGACTTATTGTGCTGAGAAAAAAAATGGCGCGACCCGTAATTATTTTTGGATTTTTATGAAGATTGGAATTTCTGTTAGAGTCTTTTTACAAGGGCTGTTTTTGATTTATGATGCCTTCCTGAAGCGGCTTACCCATCGCATCTGAAACAAGAAAAAAATATATGTTTAAAACCACATTACGCGTTACTGAGTTCATTATGTGAGATTATTGGAGTTATTTTAAGAATACGGAGGGAGCAGAGAAAGTTTTTACAATGCTTTTTTCAACAGTTAACGTTTTGACGCAGCTTTTAACATAAAAACCAATGATATTAAATGTCCATCGTATTAGGCACTAGTTCAAACACGAATGCACTTTTTGAGTCATAGCCAATAGGCATGTAGTCTCATCATCATCATCGTCTCCCTAACCTTTCTCCCAACTACGTTGGGGTCGCCTCCCAGCCTATCCGGATTCAGATACCATTGATTTAAATAAGCGACTGCTTAGCAAGCCTTACAACCCAGTAACTGGGTGACACTATACCCCTTAGACTGGTCAAACTTTCTGGTTTCTGGCCACTCGTTACGTAAAGAATAATAATATGAATTTAATTATGAAAGAATTTGATTTCTGGCTAACCATAACATAAAGAATATGAATTTAATTGAGAAAGGATTTTTGGTTTCAACCCTAGGAGGTAAAAATGGGAATGGAAATTTCAACATACACGTAGGCAAAACCGCGGCCGAAGCTAGTTTTACACAGAAAAAAACTCCATTTATGATGACTATTGAAACTGCCCATGAAACTAATCTTCGCACACGCTGTAACCTTCGCCAAATCTTCCGTAAAACAATATTTACGGATTTCCCAACGATTTTAAATATACCTAATAATCTTATATCTTCTTGATACGGTTTACCTGGCCCCGAATCTCACTGATACGCTATCACAAGAGCCTGTTATCACCCTTATCAGTGCTGTGACAAACACTTGACGTTTGACAAATTTTGACAGTTTGGCAGGTGATCAATCATTTGAAGCAGTTCTAAATGCGGATCAGCTGTTGCAGAAAGATGTAGGGTATTCGATTTTTAGAATATTTGTCGGAACCGGTTTTTTCAAGAACATTCGAGTCTTTTTAATCATCCTCTTTTAGAACAAGTGTAAATTAAAATAAAACTGCTGATAACTTCGAAAAAGCTGATCCCACAGGGTCGCGAGACATTGATGGAACATCAGGTGGCCTTGCTTCATCAGCATCTCCCTAGCCATTTCCAAACTTAGTTGACTTGTAGACTAACCGACTTCATATCAGCTGGACGTGTCACGTGCCTATCAGACCTTCACAACCCAGTTACTGGGCGACGCGATCAGTACCCACTGGTTAGACTGGTCAGACTTTCTGGCTTTTGACTACCCCTAACGACTGACAAAGTTCTACGAATGACAACTGAGACCAACAGCTTTACGAGTCCGAGCACGGGATGTCAGTGATGACAAAAAAAAAACCTTAAAAAGTGCATATGAATTGAAAAAGTCATATTAATTATGAAAGACCGTCAAAAATCGCTCATTTAAGCACTATCCCGATAGCAGACTTAAGTGGGACTTGGTGGCTTGTTTGCCAATGAAAAAAAGACCAGGTCAGCCCAACATCCCAGGGTTTGCAAGGATGAGCATTCTTCCAGCATTGGAGAGATGCTGGTTAATTAAAGAGGGGTTTTTCTCAGCAAACGTGCTCCAACGGGGCCGCCTTAATTCTTGTTTACATTCCAAGCCGAGCCAGCGAGTGACCAGTGATACTGTGCGCTAACTCGCTGTTAAAATCTAGCCGATTTCTTGGTTTATTAATAGTTAAATTGTACTGTTATAATATATTTACGGCCATTTTTAATATATGAGAGAAAACTAGATTCATTTTTCTTTGTTTTTGACGTTCTAAAGTGCCTTTTAAATGGTCTATTTGAAATAAATGATTTGAGTTTGAGTTTATGTCTATCGGTGGATAAGGTTACTAAAGATAAACCAATTCTAATGTTATAAATGCCAGTGTAGATTTGTCTGTCTGACTCGCCTTCACGCCAAAACTACTGAACCGATTACAATGAAATTTGGTACAGATAGATAGTTCATAGCCTGAAAAAGGACAAAATATGATAATTTTTTCCTCAACAATTTTTCGGGAACTTTTACTTCCATATTAAGAACCAAATCTCAAAATCTTGTAGATAGATCATTAAATAGATATATATACCTTTTTGAGTAGAATGATACATTCTTGAAAATGCCGGTTAGTTTGTATAATTATTATGAGTAGAAAAGATTAAAAAAAAACCTTGGCAGTCGGGCAAAAAATACTACTTTCATAATAGTTTCAGTGCAAAAACTACAATGTTAATTTTCAACTAAACCTCACAAAAATAACTTACCCCAAGTCTAAAATCAACCTAAGTTACCAGGAGCCCATAGATGACGCACTACTATAAAGTAAAGTAACAGTTAAGCGTCGATCAGGTTGACCCTCGATCACCGCGTCGGTGCAATCCAGCTGGTCTGACTCGCCCATACTTGGAAATGTACGTATGATTCCACTTACTCCGTTATATTGGGCTTACATGACGCTAGTCGTGTTCTATTTTTTTATTTTATGGGAATTTCTCTTTGATCGAAATTTGTCGATGAGAGATTTTTTTAAATTGAAGATTAGTAAAGGTTATGTGCCTACTGGGGTAGCACAGTAACACTGCTTGAAATCAATTAGGCAGTTTACATATAATTGTTCTGAATTATATTTTGTATTTTATTTTTTATTACTTCCGACTATTTCCTTCCGTTTGTCAAATTATTTTGGATTAGGTCTATGTTTAATGCAGGATTTTTATTATTTTTTATAATTTATTTATTTATTTATAGCCAGTATTTCTAGTAACATTTATTTCTCCGCAACCATTGCCATGCATTTAAATTAAATACAAAAAAAAAAATATCGAAGACTTCACATACTTAACAAAATAATGTAAAATGTAAACATCAATTTGCATTGACGTCAATTGCTTTGAGATGACATCAATGATTGGAAACTCGTTTAAATTAATGTTATTAATTAAAACTAACAGTATTTTTAACTTTTAAACACTTTAAACGAAACAAAAAAAATACACTTCTACCAGGCATATGTTCTAATTAGCGTATGTATCTCGAGAAAATGTTTCAATTCTAACAATATATTTTTAAACCCTGTTAGGCTTTTAGAAGATATCATGAAATAGAAGATATTCTTTCTTTTCGTGGAGAGTCGTGTTTCTCAAAATAGGTAACTCAAAACCGTCAAAACTGACTCAACATTAAATCAGTTCATATTATTCGACGAAAAAAGAAAGCAGAAATCAGGCACAGACAGCATGTAAGCCGGTCTCAAGCAAGTTGCGTGCTTCGCTGCGAGTGGGAGTTGGTCTTAATAAGCGCGGCTTATGTACTGTAATAGCAGTACTGACGCACTCTCGCTATTTATACGCCTGACCTGTAACTTTGACATTAGAATCTTAGACGAGGAAGAAATTTTCGATGGTGTAGTGGGTAGTGTTTGGAATGCACCACGGAAACCTTTTGTTGTTGTTGTGGGCGCTGATTGATAACGCTGTTGATTGCTGACTTCTGTTGTTCAACTAGTCTGTTTTGTTCTTTATAAGTGTTGGTGACCTATGTCTCTGTTGCAGCAATAGAAGCTGATTCTCTTAAGAACCATATTAAGTATCACAGTTTTGTATACAATGTGTAAAAGATCTTGAATTCCTGCCAACCCTTAAGTTATCCCTAAGCTCAGCTGCTGAACCCTATTTAAAGACGGGCGACAAACAGACAAACACGCATTTAAATGTTCGTCGACATTAATGCAGCAAGTGACCAGGGCGGCAGCTCCGCGCGGAGGTGTCCTGTATAATTTATTGATGCGGCGACGCGGCTAATGCAGCGGGCGACGCTGACTGATAGCGCTGCAGCGCGATATGATACCAGTGACGCGGTTAAGTGCGATCGCTTGTAACGCTGATACCGCATGGGATTCGCCCGGCCTACACTCTTAACAGCTCGTGCGAGCCTAGTACACGTGCCTTACAGTACACGGGCTGTTCGTTATTTTTTGGTCTTGTCATGCATGTCTCAGGAGATAGATGTGACTTGGTACTTTTGTTCATTCTACCAGGGCGTAAGTAGTGCGTAGGATAGTGTTGTCACTACTTGCAGTGTTGCAAGTGTTTCGAAGATAGAACGTAATTACACCCTTTCAATGTACAGACAGCGCTGAGCGTTAGCGGAAGCAATCTCTCTCGCCCGTTTTATCTACCCTCATATTTCTCTCACACATGACGCATATGTTTAGTTTTCTTTTCAAACTTTTACTTCCATTATTTTTCGAACGCCAATAAACATACAAAAATCCCCGTATCCACACGTATCTTTTATCATTTCCACTGTTACGCGATCCGTGAGCAAATCCCCGTATCCGGGGATCGCGCCGGGGATCCGGTAATCCCGGTTAATAACGCCTAGCGAGGTCCCGGTGCGTCCTCCGCCCGCTCCTCGGCCCCGCGCCCGTAATCGAGAATTAGTTGGGAGTTATAATTGCCCGGTTATTATCAACATTGATTACGTTAGGATATTGTTGGAGCCATTCGACGTTCTTTTATTTCTGTAATTGGACGTCTTCTCGTTGGATGTTAATGAACAGTTCATAATGTTGGGGGAAAGCTTTTTTGTTCAAGTGTTTTTAAGTTACACGTCGCTCCTTTGTAGTAGGATAGAGAATTATCTTACAAACTCGACGAAATGTGTGCTTCATTTCCTTAAGTTTATTGTTTGTTTTCCCTCAAGAAAAACATCCAAAATAGGGGGACAAAATAAGAAGAAAATCCCGGAAAATTCGCCAATAGTTCCCCGAGCGGTACCAGGGCCCCATACAGTCGTGGAGGATTGCGGGGCTAATGATTGCGCCGGCAGCGGGCTCCTACAAATCCCACCAATATGGAGTGCGGAAAATACCTGGAAAATGGGAATGTTATTTCCCTTCCCTTACGCGTAACATTAAGGGAGAATGTATGGTGTGTAACGACAAAGAAAATACTCCAAAACCGTCGGTCCCCCGACACTAAGTTGTTACTTTTAATTCACATCAACGTTTTTTATCACCACACAGTCTTTTGATCTCGGTCCATCTGTTCAGATTTCGTCGTAAGGGCTGGCCACACACGAACGTTTACGATTCGTAACAGTTTTACAGCCCGACAAACAAACAATCGGTTCCGAGCAACGCTGTAACCAGCTAAACGCTGGTATCAAAGTCAAAGCCGAATTTCTCGATTCCTAGTAACATAGCCAGGGATTATGTAAATAGAATTAAATGATTGTTCTTTTCTGTTTAACGCTAGTCAGTCAAACGTCGTAACCGCGACATGTGAAAAATGTTTCAAGGAGTTTCTACGAATAGGTGAGATAAAGGAATGCGTTTAGAATCTTTGCCAATTACATTTACCCTTGTGGTGATAAAGGTAGTGGTGATTTACATTAAAAGTGAACTCGTAATTATTACGAGTTCACATTGCGGGCTCGGTGGAACATAAAATTTTCTATTGGTCCGGACAAAGGGTACGAATTAACGTGGTATTGTTCGCGTGGCGGCCGCTGCGAGACCGCGATTAGTTCATTATTATTTAATTTTGTGTGAAACACTGGTTTTCTTTGCTCTTCTGGTACTCTTGTCAGGAACGAATTGGTTTTCAGCCGTACACTCATTTGAAGAGAATAGATTATAAAAGAAGGTTCATTACGGGCAACTGAATACGTTCAACCAGATCACATTTTTTAAGTACCAGGTGGTAATATACAAACTATGAATCGATGAAGTTATGGATTTCGAAAACTAAAGTCACAAAGTTTTATGCAGGGCAGCTGCACACATTCAAAATTAATCTATACTATACATTCTTCTCAATACTGTTGATTTACATAATATCTTCAGTTAATAACATCAAATAGATATCTAGCACCAAGCATTCTCTCAAAATTACACAAACAGTTAGTTAGGTACAAGAAAATATAGATTTCATACCCAATTAATTTTTTTTCCTAAAAAACTGAGATCAAACATTTTTCCTGAATCATTGTTCCACAACCAAGTACCAGGGCGGAAGCATCTAACAGAGTTGTATTTGTTGTTACAGCTATATCAAAGGACGAACGCGCACCGTTCCCACTTTTCCAAGAAGCAGTTCCGTTGCCAACCAGCTTTGTTACAAGCGATACATTAGCCCTTTCTATTTATGTTTTCCTAACGTATTGTTGGGAAATCATCCAATATTTTTACTGTGTACGTTGGAAAACTCGTGTTTAATTCGCAGAAGTTGTCCTTTGTTATGGAATCTGTGAAGACTGTTTGAATTTTAAACTAAAATGCCTTTACTTTTTGACAATGTCAGGGACTGATGATATTTATAAAAACAGTAAAAAAACTCAAGTTCGAAAAGTCCCTTAAAATAATAATGGTAATACTAGCTACTGTTCCCACTGCAGTGCAAGGGCCGCTTGTCATATAGAGAATTTGGAGGCCATTTTGGACTTACATTCATCAATGTCTGTGATGTCCAAGATAAATTTTAGAGGAATTGAAAAACTCATATTGGTACTTGCCTGGATATGCACTGACCAATACAATAACAATAAACATTTTGTTCATTCAAATCGAAACGAATATTGCAATCAAGAAGACGGACTAAGAGAACCAGGCTATAAAGATCATCCATAGTCAAGAGACCTATCTTAATATTTCTCAAAACTAATATCCCCCTTACTAAATCTTATATGATAGTACAATAAAATAACGTTGATCTACCTATTGCTTAATTACCTCAAGGGAATACTATTGTTTGTCCAGCATTATCACGAGATTAGCCGGGACGCAAGCCTTGTGAGATAAGGCTAGCTTCACGACGACTACTTGTTTTAGTTTCGTAAATGTTTGAAGAATTTAGATAACTCTGGCCTAAGGATTGCGGCCGACTGTTATCTGAATATCTTAATTTTAATAGACGCGTATGTTTGCCTAGCATTAACTGCTAACAGCAGACGTCCAAATGGTCGTAGTGTTAGCTATCCATCATGCAGTTCGAGAATCAGGACCCGGACGTAGACAAAGAAAATTGTAAGTCACAACCTAATATTAGACTCATCTATGCCATAATAAATGGGTTCACATGCTTCTCTGCCGACTCCCATTACGTAAGTCACCGTAAATATGCGCCAGTTTATCACCAAAACAGATTGGCATCTATTTTCGATCAGGAGTGGCAGAAAGCCATCAAACGGGCGACCTGTCCTCACAATTACCAGGCAACCATGGCTGACGAAGATCCCATTTGTTGCTCTTTGATCTGCTGTCCAATTAATATATCTGCTGCGCTCTCATTACGCTCTGGTATTTCTGTTTCGTGTCGAGCTGGTGAAGCACTTCGTTTTACCGGCTGTTTGTAATGTTCGGTATGTGTTTGATTATTTCAGTGTTAAGTTTTAAGTGTGAAATGACTAATTAGTACGGTTTTCAAAACTATTTTAATTACATATAAAAAGATGGTTCCTAGAAGTTCTGAGATTCTGTACACGATGTATTTTTTATAGACTCTAGAATTCAATTGGCTGCAAATCTTTAAATACCTACTGAAACGATATAGTCAAATTGAGAAATTATTTCTGCCACCAAAACAAATCGTGTACCAAAAAAGCAGTTTTACGTGCACCAATGTAATTGCTTTTAACACCACCCAGCGCTGCCCCTAATTCGCCAAAATATAGTAATTAATCAGTATTACGTAACTTTCCTTCTAGGGTGGCCATCCCCAAAAACATTTGGAATATTACTGGAACTTTGTCAAAAATGGTACAAACATTCTGAGACAATACGTGCAAAATCTACATTCCATTTTCCATTTTAAAATAAAACAAAGTTATTTGATTACATGCACTTGAAATGCAGCCAATTCATACGAAATGCTCAATGTATGAATAATTTGATTTGCACTTTATTATTACAACTTTACTGTCTGCCTGTCTTCCCTTTAAGATAATCGTGAAGATAACACTGACTTATGGTATGAACAGAACAAGTACCAGGAGTCCATATCTAGCAAGTAGGTGCACTGTTAATAAAGACGCTAAGCATCGCATGTCCGTGCGGCTAAAACGCTGGGCGTCACCACCACGCCCCGCAGGCTTTTAGACCGCGCCAGCTCGAGACTTTACTGCTTTCGCGTTTTACGACCCGTCTCCGCATTTTGTTGCCACCAAAATTAGTTTTCACCGGCCATATTGCTAAACAGTGTGTTAAAAACTATACAAATGTATCCCTCCCGAAAACACGTAATCCGCAAAGATAAATTGCCGCACCAGTGGAGTTAATAGAAGAATAATGAAACAATTATCTGTATTGACGGGGTTTGCGTGTCCGTACGTAGGTGCGAGAGGATCCCACGACACCCCACGCGTTACCAGGGGTGCATAAGAAAAAAAAATACCCCATACGAAAATAATTTTGATAGACACTTCGCGTGCGACCAGCAATTATGTTATGCGCGCTTGGTCGGCGGTAATTCGAATTTAGCACATTATCGGAGCGTTACCGATTATTTTCGAATAATAAATACAGAATCGATGCGTTCGCACCTTTTTTTTCTGTTATTTTAATGTCATTATAACATAGTTTACGTTGAACAGATGTCGCTTGCAATTAGTGATGGGGGAAGTTTTCGAATTTCAAAATTTCGGATTAGATAGTCCGATGGAAAGATCCACTGTTATTATCAGGTAGCACTGTGTAAATGTTGTCTATAGCCGTACGCAGACGTTTCTGATCTCAGAAGCAACATCCGGCGTTATCTAATCTACGGTCAGTGTTTGTGAAGGCACAGATGATATTCACCGAGATACGCCGCGGTTTATGTATCGAATGTGTCCTCGTTGTACGTCACACCGTACCGTCTTTTTGGTACACATTTCACAATGAGATAACGTGGCCAAGGCGCCACACATGTCACCATGGCTTATGGTGTTTTTGTTATTTGAAAAAAAAAACATTCTATAATGTATGTAATAGATAAACCCGTGACGCCCACAGAACATTTCCGATACGTAACGACGTAAACTCGCATTATTTACAGTGTCGAGTATTGTTACAACAGATTACTGCAGTTACGTATTTGTCGAGCCCATTGAGTTTTTAAGTGGTTTTAAACAAACACCATTGAGTCGAGAACAGGGACCTCTTGTGCTGCCAAGCTGGCTCGGTAAATAACACTCGAGTTTGATATTTATTTAGAAAAATCTAATCTTGACGTGGAGTGTTTTATCTCCGTATCCGGTAAGATCTCGAAAGGCCCCAAAGTACTAAATACTCGAATGTTTATAAAAATTAAACATTCATGTGACAAACACACTCTGTTAGTCTTTCTCACGGACCTATTCTTGCGCAGGAGCATTAGAAACAGTTTCTTGAATAACATTTGAAAACGTATTAATGTCAGCTAACAAGATATTAGTTGGTTTCTCAACTAACTGACGAAAGGTAACATCATTTATAAAATGTATCTTTTCAAAAATGCAGACGTCAAAGCATTTTTACGTTGATCTGAGACAGCAGAAATAATGAACTACAAATGTCTATCCGTGTCTATTCTATTACAGAACATAATAAGCGTCTCTCAGTCAAAAAGGCTCCGTGGAAACAGCAACAACATTAATTAAAACAAGTGACAGTTTCACACGACATTCATTAGGTATATCACGTCATTACTCATCCGTTTCTATTTCCAATACTTACGAGTTTTTCGGTGCGGAGACGATGCCAAAACTCGTGTCCCACGTTCAACTTGACTGTTAATTAATTTTAACTGACGCACATAGCGAAAGTTGGAATAAGAATAAGAATAAGAATAAGATATTTATTTGCTGAAACATGTGTACACATACAAGAATAAACATGCATGCAGGATGACAAAAAAAAAAATGGTTCAGACATGTTTGCCACTTTCTATGGCGTGCAAATGTTATGTATGTTATGAAAAATGAAAAAAATATAAACATTTAAAATTAACATGGTGGTGGTTACAAAAATATAAGTATTGAATTTAAATTACGGCAAATTTATATAAAGTCAATCAAAGGCTGAATTACAGTCATATGATAATAGTTATAATATGTCATAGTTTGCGGTTACAATTTTATTATATTGATGTCACATGTCACAATTTTATTATATTGTACAGATGTCAAATGATTAAAGAATAAAAATAACAATACAGTCAAATGCAAAGAACACGTAAAAATAATAATTAAATGGTCACATCAGGTATTTTTTCTTCAAGAAACTCAGAAACTGTGTAATAGGCTTTACTCACAAGAAATTTCTTTAAATGTCTTTTAAAAAGATTAACGTTTAGTATTTTTACTGCTTCTGGTATGTGATCATAAATTATTGGAGCCATACAGAAAATACTATTGCGCATTAGCGCTGTTTTGGATTGCCGTGAACACAACATATTGGCGTGCCGGCGACTGCGGTTATTTCTATCTGACAGTTTGGGGAATAGTTTTTGGTTGGTTTTTACAAACACTGCAGCTTCGAAGATATACAAGCAAGGTAATGTCAGTATTTTGCATTTAATAAAAAAAAAAAAAATGGTTGCCTGTAAAGTCGGTTTTACGGGCGAAGATTTTACGTGACAACGTCTTTTACCGATCATAGTTGAGTGGGAGAGAGACGCAAGGCATTCGGCGGGCCTCTCTCTCGTTCGGTGACTCATCGTAACGTTACCGAGCGTTACACTTTTTCATAAGTGACTCCCAGCCGCAACCTAATTTAAGACGTTGTCACGTCAAAACGGTTTACAAGTGTCTGTGCTTTTTAACCCAAACATCGACCTGATGCACTTTTTTTGGGCTTTAAAAATAAGCTCCTTATTTGTAGAGTTTCCCCAAAAAATTACTCCATATCTTAATAAAGAACCAGCCATGCCATGGTATGCTGTAACAATAGCATCCACTCCCGTGATTGGTGCGAGTTTATATAAAGCATATGCCGATTTGCTAAGTCTCTTTGCTAAATCTAATGTGTGTGCTTTCCAGTCTAGTCGTTGGTCTATAGTTAGTCCCAAGAATTTAGAAGAGCTTACTTGGTTAATTTGTTTACTATCGTAATAAATATTTAGAGGTAAATTTTTGCGTTGGTTGAAGGTCATTAATTTGGTTTTGTCAAGATTTATCTTAAGATTATTGTTATTTAGCCATTTTATAATTGAATCTATAGTATTTGTGATGTCAGTATCGTAATTTAAAATAGAATCCTCATACATAATAAGACATATGAATGGATTGTACCAACTTAAATGAGATGCGTCTACGTTCTAACAAATATTGTTATTTATCAAAGCTGAAATCGGCGCTCACATCTGGTATCGGTACAATCAATGTAACATCACTAGGCGGTTACAAGTGAGAATGCACAAAATCCAGACTGTGATCGTTAGCGACGCGACACAAATTAAATTTACAATCGTATGTATCATAAATAAAACATAAAACACGCGCTATAAGATACAATTTGCTAAACTGTCGTCTATATTAGTATTCGACGGTCACGTCAAAATATTCAAATTGAATTGTGTCTCGTCATCGGAATACGAATGAATCGAGTCAGATTGTGACGCGGTTGCACCGAGTTAGCCGCTCTAGTGTTGTATCGATTTTGGAATCGATTATTCGCTATTGTCTGTGACGCTTTGGGATTATGTTTTGTTTTTTCAAGCGTAGTTGAGTATTGTGAATTATGATGTGAATATTAATCCAGTAGGATGTTTTTTTAATGACATTGTAGAATGCGAGTGGTTTGTTAATTCGTATTGTGTTTGCATGTTCAACGCTCCATAATGAGTTTTTCTGTGTGGAACGACTTTACAGACTAGTTGCCTTACTTTTAACAATTTTAAATCGTTTTCCCTGTTTTAAAAGAGTACTCGACATGCGAAATTCTGAACTTTACACGGGGTGAAAATGTGCTTGAAAAGTATCAAGATTATCATGTTTGGTATTAAAAAAAATGTAAGAAAATAAGGTATAAAAATCTTGAAGTGCCATAAAGCTGTCTGCAAGAAGATTCGTATGGGGTACTTTTGCATAATCGCGTTGTACCCCGGGGGCGGACGGGGCCCGCAAAAATCGGCTAACAAAGTAACACTCCGCTCAAGTGTCACCAAGTGGCGGTCTCCAATTCGATTACCGAGTAGTGCCAGGGGGACTCGAGTCTAAATAACTTAACTCGGTTTGCTCGAGTGCTCGATTATTCGATTTAGTCGCGATTACAATGCGTAAGTGTCGTTGAGAGTTTAGAAATGCGGTTTTGAAGTTTTTTGTGGACACTTTTTATAGTATTCGGATTTTTGGGTGATTGACACGAGCGTGTGAAGGACAAAGTTCCTTTTATTAACCATTCAGATTTGCAGGTGGACCGCTGTGATTATATTTGTATCGTTGATAAAGATTTGTATTCACATTGTTTGGTGTTTTATAGCTTTTTTACTGCATGATTCGTAATCGATACTTGGACATTGCTTTTGAAGATAAAGAGATGTTTTATTGGATGGAAAAAACATCTGCGGGAAGATCATCATGAATGTTACATGACACAGTGTCATTTTATATCAAAGCTGAGTATTATAACTAGACTTGAAACAAATACCCATAGATCATCCAATGTTTGTCCCGTACGGGAATCAAACCCACGCAGCGCAGCAGACAAAAAAAAAATAATAATGTCGTGATGGCTTAGTGGCTAAGGCGCCCGTCTCTTATGCAAGAGGTTGTCAGTTTGAGTCCAGGCAAGTACTAATATGACTTTTTTCATATTATTATGTAGTTTCTGAAGTTTATTTTGGACATCACAGACATCAGAGAAAAAACCATCGTAAGAAAACCTGGACTTATCCGTACTCATATTATAGATGCGAAAGTAACTCTGTCTGTCTGTCTGTCTTTCTGTCTGTCTGTCTGTCTTTCTGTCTGTCTGTCTGTCTCTTCTTCACGCCTAAACCACTGAACCGATTTGAATGAAATTTGGTACAGATATAGTCTGGGACCCGAGAAAGGACATAGGATAGTTTTCATCCCGGAAATCCCCCGGGAACGGTAACAATTATTCCACGCGGACGAAGTCGCGGACAAAAGCTAGTAATGGATATCCACCTTAAGTTAGAAATAATCCAAGTAAGCTGTTGGAGCGTACGTAATACTTTCATGATAATTATATTAGAATATGCTTTGTCTGCAAATATTGCTACATAGTTCAATTTTGGTAAAACCGCTTAACTCTATACGTTTCCTTCAGTTCATTATAAGTAACCATCAAAGAAAACTAGACGCAAAGATGAACAAAAGCAACAAAATAATGCAAATACCACTATATCCTCGTGTAAAATCTGTCCCAACGCAATTTGCTCAGAAAATCTACCAGCCCTCACTCCCCCATCTGATACGGGGAAAAGGGAACCTTAAGAGCCATGATGCCGTACCATCAGACGTCGAGACGCCGATGTATAAAATCTGTATGAGAGAGCGTTAAATAAAGTCCAAATGGCTAATAAAACACTCTGGCTTCCTTTACGGGCCCTCATCTTTGTTTAGGGCCAACTAGCTATCTCGATTAAGGGCCATCTTTGTATTTTTGTTGTGTATTCTTTGCGCAAGAGTTTTCGCCATGTCGTAAACTTGAGTTTGAGATTTTGATAGGGTTTGTAAGGTGTCGGGTTTCACGTGGGATATGAGGTTTTAAACGGATCTGTCTTGGTTTGGAGACGATGGGTTAAGTGTCACTGTATAGTAATATGAAGCTGAAGAATTAATTCGTTTGTATGTCCTAAATTAAGGAACTACTGATCCGATGTGTGTGGGTGCCAAAGGAGAAGACCAAAGTCGTAACTTGAAGCGAAACCGCAATGAAAAATTGATACGCAATAAATTACTTGATAAACTAGACAGTAAAGATACATAACAAAGCAATAGATAATGTATAATGATTCGCGTAAAGAAAATCGATTGTTTTCTATTACCAGTGCTTTATGTAGCATGGAGTGATGCAATTATGCACATATCAACCATACGAAACATGCAGTCTATAAAATAGATGTTTAATTACGCTATCAAAATAATAGATGAATAATTTTCATAATAAAACATAAATTTTATTATCCAACACAAATTAGACTAACCACGAAAGGGAAAGCTTCACGACAATGGACCAACAAGAGCTCTCTTGTCTTTATTTAATCATCGTACAATTGAATCGTCCCGTTCTATGGCTTGACAAATTCGCACGCCCCCGACATTGCCTTAAACGCGCACTTAACTCGTACCCTTTCCGTCTTTCACCCTCGGACGCCTCCATTCTTTTTATATCGCAACTTTATTAACGCATAAAGGTCTGCTGATGGGCCCTTTAAGAATTAGGATGCGTCCCGTAGCCGGGCGTTAGACTCACTCGAGCCGAACAAATGGAGTGTCGGAACTTAGGCCGAATGCGGATACGTCCGCGCGGGATTGCACTGTCCCATCCCTATTCGCAATTAAACCAGCCGTTATCACGTTGTTCCAAATTTGAATTTGCGTGTACTGATTTTAGTGGTTTCGTTATAATCGGGCCTTCGCTGCGAATTTAGATTAAAAACTTTTTAGTTACTCTTTGCTCGCACGCGATGACGCGACGAATTTCAAAGTTTGTAAGAGTTTCCGGGGCGGAAAACAAGATTTTTTTCTTTCCATTACGAATGTAATACACCAAATAATAGGGGGAAAACGTATCTCAATACGAGTATCGACGTTGTGAAAGCAATCGGATTTACATGTCTACCGACGCCGTACTAAAACGAAATCATGAATGAAGCGCAGTATAGGAAACCCAAAACATTATCCTTATGCTCCCATTTTACGACCTTTACCCCCATCGAGTCGAAAGGGTCACATCGGTACGACACGCTGTAAAAACATTCCCGTCTCGCTCCTGCGCGTTACTTACTCGTAAAACCGAAAGAGATAATCACGAAGATGAGTCGAAAATTATTTTTTTTATTATCACCATCGGCGGTGCTCTTTTATTTCCTTTTTACGGTCCGAGTACCTCATAAAAAGACAATAAACTTACTATTTACAGACCATCAGGAAATTGTTAGCCGAAGAGGTCTCTTTACGACACATGTTAGCCTGGTGCGGCCCAGTCCAAGTGATGCACTCTTTACGATTGGCGCGCACTAAAATGTTACGCGAATGATACATTTTTATCTCCCATAAGAGTATATCACGCCATCAAAATAAACCGCAAACTGTTTTACTGTTCCTTGAATATCGAAACGATGCCTGCTATTACACAAAAATGTCCTCCCACTAGAAAATTGTGTTTCGTTTTCAAGATGCGGTTAGTTAAGGGTTAACTCGCTAACCAGGAGCAAATGACCAGGAGTAAATATCTCCACACATTACCAGAACATCATAAAATCATAGAAGTGTTAAAAACCATAAAGTAAAGGAGCCATCGGGAGCTCTCGTGCGCTCTTCAGCTTTATTATTGGGGAATTTCGTCAAGAGTTTTAATAATAGTTATTAAAACGGCTGCCCGTGTTACCTAATATATCAGTTAAGTGCTCTTTTTATGATTTAACACTGATTCTCCCCGATATTACGGGCTATAAATTATAGCCGGGATTACCGGCCAAATTGTTTTATGATATGTTTTCATTGTTTATGACTGTAATGTTTTTTGTAATGCTTGATCGCTGACGTCACGTCGTCGAATGATCATCATTGTATGAAGGGTCTAGTGGAGCAAGCTCGGGGGCGGTTATGTAAAGTGAGCGATTTACTTATTCGTGTTAGTTTGCAATAATAGCAACGTTTACATTGGGGTTTTGTAATAACTGCGCGGTGGTACGCGGGGCCCTGGGCCGTGGGCCGGGGCCGCGGGGCGCGGGGCTCTACGATTTCAATATTGTGAATTCCGACGATGTTCTCGTAGTGCGTGTAATGAATTTCGGGATTGTCTTGCGGTTTTTCGGTTCCAACCCCTCTCTGGCCGTCGTCTATTTACTTTCACTCTATTGGATGAGCTTACATTATGTAAAAGACGGCTCACATCGAACTTTTAATAACGATCGACAAATTCTTTGGTGGGTTTTTTCGTGAGCGGAACACATCGCTGCGAGGTACGCGTCGCGGCATGGCACCGGTTATGCCGAAATATATGATAATAAGGGGTGGTATTATTTAGGTCCAGCCATTCGTATGATAAAATTGAACCAGTGATATTTGCCCGCAAACAATTCCTATGGAGATTTCGGTCTTGTTTCTGGGGTTAAATCTGTGCACGGGGGATGATATACGGATGGGCCGCGGCCCCGCTGGATTTTCCTTTTGCGAAAAATATCGTACAAACGGAAAGAAATACGCGTCCGGATCATAATACGGTCAAATATTGTCGTTCGTATGCGGATATCCGGGAAAAAAACCGCATATTATACTTCTTTTTGTGTCAGCATTTCTTATGTACAAACGTATAATTTGGCAGAATTTACGTTGGTCGTAACGTCCTTTTTATTTGACAAAAAATGTCTATGTCAAAGACGTGATTACGCCATAAATATGTTTGATATGACATTCACAGTCTCTTGATGTGGTTACTGGCTCTCGATAGGGTAATGAACGGATCGTTTTTCCTGTCTCTGACAGATATTGAAGTAATACCCAGTCGTAAGAAATGACCACAGTAGAATATTTTGATATTATGCATGCAGTTTCTAACTCTACTCTGTTTTCTTATCCCCCAAATACATGATCGAAGCACTTCTCATTTTTTCGTTTTGTGGGTCTCAAAGGCGTTAAGACGAGCCGATCTTAATTACCAGGCCAGCATAGACGGACGGATATTAAAAATTGTCAGCATTAAAGATGAAATTCAAAAATAGAAGTTAATTTTTTAACGTTCGCCGCTCGGTAGTTCGGTTTACGGGCTGCGGTCGCGCCCGAGGCGCGGACCGTTCTAATTAAAATCGCTACGTTTTCTGTGGTATTCATTTTCATCCTTTAAAGCTCTTTTTGTTGCTTCCACCCTGGTTAGGTTACGTTATTGTTGTGGGTTGTAACTAATTTACATGTTAATGAGATGTTTGTTGTGTTTATGCCGATAGTTGGCTTAATAATTTTATACGTTCGCATTATTAGTTTCCTGAATGGGTCTGTGAGTTGTTTCTCTTTTTGCATAAAAGAATCATCGTTTTTATTAAAATCGAGTTTTGTTAGTGCTTTTGTATCGATAAAATTGTTGTTTAAAAGAAATACTGCAGCTTAAAACTGTTCACCTGACTAAAATGGGAGTGAAACAGCCGGCGCTCATAACCTCAAGGAGTTACTATTATTTTTTCGAGTTATTTGTTTTAACATTCCTAATGTTCATTAGCATTTATTACAATGCTAACCGGGGTAGCATGAGCGCGCACGGCCGGCCGAAGCAGAGTCTTTGTTTCGTCCATTACGTATGCAAATGATGTTCAAGTACCACCTGTACGCTTATGTTAGCCTGGTAAACAATCGCTAGGTGGAAATGGGAAGACATTTTTTTTGTCTCTGGGCTACCGGAGTTACCTTTGTGGACATCCATTGTTGGTGTTGTTAAAGGAATTTAGAAGATCGAGAAGAAAATGCGACGCAATTTGTAAGAGCTACTGAGATAATACGACTGCTACCAGTCGTTAGCGACTGTCGAACTTTGTTGATGATGCACACTTTGACGGCACGGTTGGTTGGTGGTTGAGCAATTTGCTGCTGAGATTCTCATGTGGACTAATATTTGTATGGCTTGCAGTTTATAATAGTTCGTGTGTATGTGTTTAAATGGTTGTAAATGCAAGAAAAAAGAATACAGGAGAAATTCTTAGTATGGGACAACTTTTTTAATAAAAACATAACACTCCTTTAGGCAATCGGGTGGGTAAACAGACTGAATGCTGCTGATCTTATTTTCAATACCCAAGGGGTCATGCCATAACTTAATAAGTCCTTCATTACGATTTAAACTATCTTAATTAAGAATTTGACAAAACAGAGTAGTGGTTTTGTTAAAGCTTATCATACAGACGGAGAGATTTACACAATTTTAATTTTTAAATGGATAGTATTGAAGTACTTATGGGTTAAATACAGCACAGGAGAATTAAAAAACACTCTCAAAAACAATGAATAAAACCAATTATCACTTTAATCAACAAATTACTTAGCTAATCTCTAATTACTGCTATGTTTTCCGGCTCATAAAATCTAGGCGATCGAAAGTCCAGTTTTAACAAAAAACTTGCCATTCTTGTCAAATGGACTGCTATCACGCTACTTTCTCGGCTTCATGTTTTCCTAGTAATTTAACTGGGATTTGAGTTATATCATTACGGCTATATATTGCTTGAAGGGGTAATCAGGAGTGTCTGAAAACTACACGTTGCATGAGCTTTACCTATATTATGTTCAGTTTCTGGATATTATCAGGCCATAAAGACCTTAGCTTTACCCATATCATGATCAGTTTCTGGAGATAGCTTTAAGGGCCATACCTGTAAGCTTCAACTCCAGAATAATCGGCAAGGTGCGAGATGTGGAGTTAATCTGTATTTTAGATTACTGTTCGTCTCCTGTACATCACACCGTGATAGCTTACCTTCTTCGACTAATGTGCTATCTAACACAAAAATATTTTTCCAATTCCTTCCTTTTTCAGATCCTGAGGTTGCTAAACTCAGGATCTTTCGTTCGTTCAACGTTCGTTCGTTCAACGTTCAACGTTCGTGCGTTCAACCAAACAATTAGCTTTATCATTTTAAATGTTAGTATAGATTTAATACAAGAATGCTACTACTTAATGCAGGATCACTAATACTAAACACACAAGAACCAACAATGCTCCATCTTGGATGTTTCACGGTTCACCAGTAAGTAATACCGACGTCCATGGCAAGCGAATTTTAAGCTCAGCAAGAAAAGCCGCTTACTTTAAAAGCAACTCGAAGTTATTTGAAACTTTGCAATGCGCTAGAGTTGCTAAGATAATTGTTGTTTTGGAGTGGAATACTGCCCTTATTTTTACTTAACTATGGAAGAGGGTTACGATTATATTTGAGTCTTCTTGTGAATCTATCCTATAATATTATAAGAGGGAGAGTTAGTTTGATACGCGCTAATCTTTAGTACTACTTGCTCGATTTGAAAAACTTTTTAGTGTTGGATAGTGCCCTCAATGTGCTCGGTCTTTCTTAGCAAAGATAGGGTACATTAGCCATCTTCGGGCGCATGAGCGCCAAAATAATGAATAGGAGTTGAAGCGGTCGCCATGGCCGAAATCGGTCGGATGAGATGATGATCAATTCATCGAAGGAGGCTATGGGCTATCACACTTTACTTTACTTCTTCGATTTCAATATCACGCTTTGACCTAAGGGACGGAACAGAAACTAAAAAAGCTCGTGTAACCAAGAGTGACAGCTAATTTAAGATACAACAGATTAGGATATTTTGGACATACAATTACAGTTAAAAGCCCCGATCTATAAGGAGGATTTTGCGTTAAGCAGTTGGACTATCTACTTCAAAAGGCAGTATTTCTTGACAAGGCCAGCATTTTTAGGACTTAAAAGATCCTATAGAATTCTGCCTACTAGAAGTTTGGACGCTTTTTCTGATTTCAGAGGCTTACTATTTTTAAGCGAAGTAAGAATTTGCCGAATCATTCCTAAAATACTTCTAAAGACTTTTAGTAAAATCTGTGCAGAAAATATTAGCATATTTAGTTTTACAACTTTACTAAACCATAATCACCATACTGTCATCACCAAACGCACTAATCAATCACCAATCACCGTCTGTCATCACCGACCAAGGAACATCTATTCAAAAAGTACCAGGGCGGCATAACACAAGAAGAGACCACCAACGTTCGAATTTGGGAGGCGATTGAAACAAGCTAATGTCCCACAATGGTTGATTTGCAAACAGTTGACTGGTGACAGGTCATTGTATGCTGATCGCTGCCCACGTGGCTGGATGGTATAAGCTGGTTATGGTGTACGAGATTTGATTCGCGGGCTCTTTGTTATTCGTCATTTGGGTCAGATTCTGAAGGTACGGTATGTAAAGTGCCTTTGGTAGATGGTAAGTACTGGACATGTTAAGACGAACTTTCACAGAGAATATTTTCTTAAGTAACCACTTTTTTAATCTTGCTGAAAGCGACAGTTATCAAATTTTTAACTCGCTATTTTTTTCCAGTTTTACTCGCGTTCTAGTATATCTTTGGTTAGGTACTGATTTGTTGCCGAGGGTAAACCTATAAATCTGACCGATCTGGTTATCGAACAGTGCACGCATTTATACAAACAAACAAACTCTTCAGGTCAATATCATAAACGTTACATAATTCATCAGAAATTTCCAAAATCCACGCTTTTACCCAAAAACGCACAAAAACAAAAAAAAACTAGGTATATTGCCGAAATTAAACCGATCACCCGCAAAGGCATTCCGTATTCAAAAATATTATTCTTATTTCGAAAACATAAGTTGCGTTCTATATTTGAATTCGTCGCGGGAACACTCCCCCTCGCCGCGCAGTAAAAAACGGTCAGTGCGAGTGGCTTTTAAAATGGGTTCCGTAGTCATTTATTTTTGGGTATTTTTCTTTAAAAACTGTACTGTCAAGATAACCGGTATTTTCCTTCCCCCTTCGTCTTTGTTACGTTTACAATGTTTGGTGTTCATTTCAGAAGAAATATTTTTGTGTTTTTGTAACAAAAATACTATAGAAAAAAAAAATTTGGACTGCAAATGCCTAAGTAACGGAATCCTAAGCTTCGTAAATATCGATCGGACACACACTCCTGCCGCGCGCCAAAACACAGCGTCGTGATAAATTACCTTCGGGAAATTAAAACTGTCTTTAAAACAATACCTGCTTTTTTCTTCATCGCTCCGTCCCCTCTTTCCTATTCGTGTCTCACTCTAGCCCTAGCATTCGTGTATTCTGTGTCTCGTTTTAATTAGAAGAAAGAGGGGTCGGAATTGACGTTTCTTTTTTTTTATAATTTTTCTTTTTATTTTCTAATGTCGATTGTGTTTTCTAATTATTACGTTGCTTGTTATGCTTTATTAGTAACGACCTACCCTAGCTTCGCACGATTGTTACAAATCTTGAAAATTCGATGTATGTATTTTACAACTAAACTATTCTCAGTAATCACTCCATGATAATCAGTTCAGTAGTTTTTACTCTGTCAACAGGTTTTTGAGTTTGTCGCAAACAGATAGACGCGAGGACTTTGTTTTATAAAAGTAATAATAATTTTGATAAAGCATAACTTTATAATTAAAAGTAGTATAATAATAATCAAGAGTGTGTTACTTTAGCAGTATCACGATAATAATGACATAGTGGAGTTCATAAATAATATGCATTGCGAGGCAGTTAGCATGTGCTTTATTCTATGGCATTAGACCTATCTTTATAGTGTTTAATGATAGCTTTCCAACAGCGTGCGATCTAGATTACACACATAACTACGTATTTTTATGTAGTCGATCTCATAAACATTACTTTAACGAACAAAAAAATTAACATTCAAAAGAACTGTATAAATATTTTCTATTCACAACCACTGAAGCGTCGTTATCAATATCTCACGGGACACGCCAATAAACAAAGAATGAATTATGGCGGAACGATTAAACATAAAAATAAAAACTAAACATTCGCCGAAGATGCACAATCTCCTAATTAAGAACACCACAAATACATTAACTCAAACCCGAAGCGGTTTCAAATCTAATTTCTTTTTTGACAAAACAAAAAAGGACTTAATTACTTTTTCTGGATATCTCAAAAAGCGGGAGATAAGAGCCCTATTTGAATCCTCGTTATCAACACCTCCCGGGCACTTTCACCCTTCAATCTTTACCTTTTTTTCTTTTCCACCCCCAGAGGAGTACCTATCGTAATTTAAAGATAACTAATGCTCCGAGTCATTAAGGGACCGTGCCGAAGAAAAAGCAAGGAGAAAAATAAAAGGAAATGCAGCCAAATGCATTTTTAATATTTATTTTTCCAAATGATAAGTTTATTTTAGTTCGAAACTCTTTAAAGGGGAACTGTTGCTATCGTTAACAATTAAAGTCTTCGCCCAAACACGTTTAATATATTAATGTCCACAGCTTACTGAGAAATAGTGGTTAGTGATCTTAAATTACTACTTTAATATTGTGTGATCAAACATAATTACGATTTTCTTTAATTTCTTCCCTTCATCTAGTTTATTTCCTACTACATTTTACGATGTCGCGTCATCAAAAGTAAAGACGTTAAAGTGTTCAAAATATATTTATTACAATTAAAAACTTTATAGGCCAATAAAAATTGTAAATGAAAAAATCTTATGGCCTTTGTTGAAATAGGTCTAATTGACCCCAGGATTTTTAAGCCGCGGGTTTAACGATCGAAAAAGTTACAAAAAAATGAAATTAAAAACGTTCTGGGTCGTGACAAGGTGTTCTTACTTTTTTTACTTAAAAAATGTAATAATCCAACGGCAGTAAAATACTATCGGACGTTTACGACAAATTCACACAAGACCTACTTAATAAATCTGACAAAATCTAAAATTTATGCTCGCGAACGCAGGACACACGAGTAAAAAAAGATTATTTTACGACGCCGTAAACCTGGTTAGAATGCGGCCCTGGACGCTGGATAATTCGGGAAAAATCCATTTTAATTAACATATTTTTATGGCGATCGCGATGGAAATTATAAATAATGGTTTCATTAATATTTTTTCTAGTAATCACCGTTTAAGACGCTATTTAGAATACGTATCCTTAAGCTTTTACGAGATTCGTGAACGTTTAAAAGCTGTAAAATATAGTATTATGATTTTCTAACGAGAAAAGCGATATAAAGCTAAAAAATATATGTTTTTTAATGTTTTAATTTGTACATTTCAAATGACTGCCTCCGTTTTTAATGAAAACAAGAACTGTCGTCAGTTATTTTCATTTTTTTTTTCATGTCCACGTTTAGAAAATATTGTGAGTACGACGAAAGAATGTTAAAAAGTGTTCTTGATTAAATAAAATGTCGCTAGGCCTCCGAGGGGACCGGCAGACGGAGAGCACGTGATGAGAATTAAGTATTACTGACATTAAACCTAGAACAGTAAGTAATGGATCGGATTTAACGGATAAATTAAAATAATCGTTTCAAATCGGATTTTTAACTTTCTCTGCTTGTAACAGGAACTTACTGTTGAATATAAATCTATGGAATGTGCTCACTTTCACATAATAATATCGAGATTCAAATAACTTATGAATAAACTTACCGACACGAGTTTTCTTAAATAATAAAGCCTCGCTTACCTGGAAAACAAGAAAAAACATTAAGTAAGAAAAAACTACCAAACAAACCAACTAGGACAACATAACATGCAAAAATGTAAGCGAAAAACCCGAAATTGCTGTAACATATATCGCAGCAAAACGGTGTACAAGAAAATTCGTAAATATTTTTTCAAATAAATTACACGGGGGCTAATGAAAGGGCCGATGTTAGGCCGGACGGACGGACGGACACAATAGCCGGGGAACTATTGCTCTATATATTTTGCGTAGAATGACCGCGAATTCCGCTAAATAAATATCAAGTTTTTTGTATTTTTGCCGGTCAGCTAAACTATTGTCGTCCATCGAGTTACGTGCCTTAAAAACCGCCATATTTGTTATTCAGGTGCCTGTAATTTATCCGGTGTTTCTTCGGCAAGATATTTTCCTCCCAGATAATACTTATTTGTGGTAGTAACTAGGTATTTGGTCCTTATTTATGAAGCTTTCGCTCCCGCAGTAACAAGCTGGGATAATTCCAGTATCTTTTTCTTGTACCGTAAACAACATGGTTGGGAAATGAGAAAAATTATTTTCTACTTAGAGAAAATGAAAATCTGATTACACCAATTAGAAATGCGCATTTTGAGTCAAATATTCTTATTGGAGGAAAAAGTTTCACTTGCATATTTTTTGTGTGAACGATACAGAATAGCGGTATTGGAGCCTATTCCTAATAAGAGGTTTGGTTGCGTTTGGGGAGGGCCGGAGGGCCGGCGAATCTCTCTCAAGACTCAGCCCTCCCTGAGGGACCATACCAAATCATACACTATAATTTTGGAGAAAAATATCACGGTACAGCTGGTACTTCTTATGTATTTTATGTACGGAACCCTAACAATAGAATGTGGATAAATAGTGTTGGTTTTGAATTCAGAATTATGGTTGAAAGAGGTTCTATTTTGATACCAGAAATTAAAAAAAAATGAAATATTAGAACATCGAATATCGCTTATCTATGGTATCATATTTTGGAATTAAGCTTTCAACAAACGAAGCAACATTATTTGATTAAATTAACAACTTTTTTATAGTTTTGTGTTCAGTTGTAGTATAACCAAACCTGTTTTGCGTGCATAATATTCTAGAATCGAGAAAACAAATTGCGATTTTTATATGGTTTCAAAATTACTAAAGACATACGAAAAACGAGACAAAAAAGCCTTTAGTAATAATCTTTAACCCTACCCTTAAACAGACAGACAGACATATACGTACATTAATATTAATGTGCAAGTCTCATACAATTACCGTGACACGTACACTCGACACGGATCTGATGTACGTCACTCTACCCGGTCACTGTTGACTATGACCACTATTGGTTTTGACTGGACATTTTGTTTAGTCAAAGTGTAAATTATATATTTAAAAATTCCCCCCGATTTTATTGAGATCCCAGTTCAGCTAAGACGGGGTTGATAACTTCGAAATGGCGGAATCAATTTTGATAAGTCTTGTCTAAAAATTTTTGCTGATTAACTCACTTTATAATAGATAAAAAAACCGTCTGTCCGTCTGTGACCAGGCTGTATTTCATGAAACTTGACAGTTAGACTTTTGAAATTTTCACAGATGATGTATATAAGTTGCAGTATAGCTGTATAACAATAAATAGTAAAACCCAGAATATAATAAAAATTAAAGGAGGCTTCCCTACATCAGAACTGATTTTCTACTATTTTTTTTGCTGATAATGGTACGGAATTGTTCTTGCGCGCGTCCGACCCGCACTTGGCCTTTTTTATTGTTTCTAGAAAACTATAAATATTGAAAAATATTATCACCAATAACGCAGCACTTATTAAAACCCAAATCAGTAATTAAAACCCATTCGTCACGTAATTGTAATCAGTATCAAAAAATCACCCCAAACAAATAACACCAACTGAGAATCGAACCGCACTCAAACGCTTACCATCCACATTCCCCAACAAGATAATGTACCAACCCTTAAAAAAATCCCAGATTGACATCTGTCAGACCCCAGTTCGATCACGACTGGTGTAAAAAGCTACCCTACATTACTGGTGAAATAAATTTTTAATCAAAATATTTTTGCGTCCCCCCGACAAAGGTATGATAATTCTTGTATTGTTAGTAACTGACAGAAGTTAACTTGGGATAAATGTGTTCTTATTCATGAATAAATTATTTGTTCGAAAATGATGGTGAGTATTAATGACGTACTGTCATGGCGGATGTGTGTTTTGTGCTCATAGTTTTCGTTAATTTTTGTTTTAATTTATTTATATTTTTACGGTTTTTTTTAGTTTTTACATTAATATTTTTATTAAAAATATTTTTATTTATTAATAACTATATTCATATTACCTTAATCCGTTTTTTTTGCATATCAAATATTTTTTGCATATTTTGGAGATAAATTTGTGTTTTATTACATTATTATTAATAATATTTATGCAAAAATTAATATCTTAACTTTAATATCTTAAATTATGATAAACCGCAAGTGAGAGGTGAATATAAAATTATTTATTTGAACAACCTCAAAAATAAGCATTTTAAAAGTTATTAAAAACTCTAATAAAAAGAAAAAAATAAACTAAAATAAAAAAAGGCAAAAAGCCTAGTGTACCTTTTTATGCCATTTTGACATAAACCATCATAAAATTCTGCCATAAAACAGCTGCAGCCGTTAGATTATAGGTAGTTGCAATAAATACGCAACAAAGATACACAATTTTTGTACGAAGTAAAAGTGTTGACGCCATTTCCTTTTATTTATGCTACCTTGGTACTTCATGTTCATCGAAGTTGTTAATGGGGGTAACATTTAAATTAACTGTGCTATCAACTATAGGTTCATGTTTACAAAAAAACTCAAAATTACCCGTTAATGTTAATTTCTTTAATTAGATTGCAGAAAAAAGAAAGAGTAATCAGTGTGTTTGATCTAACAAAAGCAACCAATAGATTGATTAAGATAGAAAATGATTTTAGAAGAAGTTCTTTGATTTTGACTGCTACAATGATGCTAATAATTTTCAATCAAGATGTGTTTTTTTCCAAAGCTCAACAATTGACTGATTAACACTCTTTTCGCAGCCAAAAAATACAAATACCTACAACCTACTTCACACAGGCCTACAACCATTCAAAGAACAGAAACCCAAAAACAATGAAAAAACAACTTAAGAACAACATAACAATGTACAGCAATTAATTCCTGAAGCCGAACAAAAAGAAATCCCGAACAAAAAGCTGACAAAAGTCGCCAATGTAAAAGATACTTAACACCGTAAAAATTATGTGCATACGTCGTAACGACGCATATTTTAAATGGTCAAATATAACAGATTTGCGTCGATTCGACGCGGCTGTCGTACGTAAGTAAATCTTCTACTTACATATTAATGAGTATTGTCTGAGATTTTGGTCTAGTTTTGTTGCCACCCTGATTCTGTATGTATTTACTTCTCTTGGGGCAGACATTGTTTTAAACTAATGTCACTTTTCGTTAACAGAATATAGAATTGTTTTTTAAACGTCTCTAGATTTAAGGCGGTTCAAAGACCCAGTAACAGACAACTCGCAACTTTATGATAATTTACATAAAATAACGTACAGATGTAGGTTGCTGAAATTCGCAACCATTAGCGATAAGTTGACAGTGATGCCAACTTAAGTTGCATCGTCTGCCACTTGCCTTATAAATCATTGACTGTGATTGGATAAATTTGGTCTAATACAGTCTTTATGCAATATGATTATATTCATTGGTAGTCAACCATTTTGATATTTCTTATGCCTGCAGTACTTGAATTTCAACCTACTCATACTCCTATTAAATTTAAGCAATCTAATTTCCACTACTTTTAACTTAGACTTGCCTTAATAAAACGACTACATCAAAATAAACCAAAGACTCAAAACGTCAACAAAATTATTCCTCCTTTAAAAGAGTTTCTGTTCCTGCAAAGAAAACGGTCTTCTATCACGCAAGCAAAAACTTTGAAATGGAATCAAAATACTCCGTTTCAAATTCCTTTAGCGCTACACTTTACCTTGGCAGAAATCTAATTTTCACAGGCATTTAGGACATTTAAAACAGTTCCTTGCTGCATTCCTATGCACCTGGACGTAACCGCGGAACAAAGTACAGCTATCCGAAATTAAGCTAGAATTGCATCACATTCTTCTTCTGAATTCGGTTTGTGGGTTTGAAATTGGAATAATGGCTGGCGCGATGGCGGTTGTGATGTTCTGAATTTGAAATTGTAGAAGTCAGTTATGTCTTACAGCCATTTTCTAAAAGGTTATAGAAAATGGCTGTAAGACAAACTCCATTTGATTCAGTTATTGAATATGGATAACAGAATTGACGTAAGGTAAATTGAAAATAGCAATGGCAATGGACGAGTTAATTTCTCAATTATTATTTTACAGCCCAATAGGCCGTAGATGTTAGTATTTACAATTTTCGACATGATACTCTAAGTGTTAACCAAACCTCATAAGAGACAATAATATACCTATCACAAATGATGACAAAAAATATTTACGTGTGTAAACTTTTAAGAGTATAAAATTATCACTTAACGTATGCAAGCCAGCTACCAAATAAAAATTGTAAACCAACCGATAACTTTCACAAAGAAATTTCAAATGACAAATTGCTACCATTTCGTGCCCTTTCGAGTGACAGACAAACACACAAATAGGCTACTTAAATAAATATTTCAATGTTAAAAAATGCTAATGTGTCGTCCAGGTAAACCAGACCTCTCTCAAAATTTTGGGAAGGTTAATTTCTAAGGAGCTTTCTAGTTTAAAACAAATGAAAGGTCTACTTAAACTGGTTGCTCTAGGAATGTCTATTATACCAGAATGAACAGTAGCGGTATGTAATGAGAGCTGTACTTAGTTTACAAGATGAGTCGGGACAAATGCACAGACATTGTTGATTTTGAATAAATTTGACAATACTAACATAACAGTGGTGGGAAACAAATGTAGTGAACGATGGGAAGAGTCTGTAAGCTTTAAAAGTTTTATAGAAACAGAGGCTTATGAAATGCAGGAGACGATATTTTAAGTACTTGGGGTAAAGCAGGTTGAAAAAGAGTGAAAATAGTCCAACAGTGACAAATGGTACTGCTTGGAAAGTATTGTATTATCTAGTGAAGCAAGCTAGAATAGAATACTATTCACTGGTCATTTTGTGTGTCACTCCTCAACGGTGGAAGCTGTTGGGGCTAAGAACAATTTTAACACTACATCACAACCAAAACACATGGTTTATCAGGTACTCTTATTTCCAAGATGATACAATTAAATATCAAGCTGATAATGTCAATCGGTCAAATAAGAACATTCGCGATAATAACTAAAAATCTGTCGCATGTCTTCACAATATTTTTAACATGAAAAATCAATTTGATGATTACAAATGTGTCATCGTCACTCTTGATACTATTTGTACATTATTATTCAACTATAAATAAAAAACAAATGACACCACCTGCTTTCATTTCATCTGCAGAATTTTATTCTTCTCCAAATCTGTCACATATAACAGCACACACAATGTGTTCATACTAGCGTCCTATTCGTACAACTACAATCCCATTCACGCCAAAAAAATCAGGTCAAAAATTAACAATAATCCAAACATGACAAAAATGCGCGCACGCATATCGCTCTAATTGTCGATTTGTTCATCTCGTCTCTTTCACACTTGATTGTTTGTTGTTCTTCCCTCTCAGTCGCACGCGCAGCTGTCATGTGTGACGAATCACTTTGTCATTGTGTCAGTTTGGACGCTTCTCACCCTTTTGATGCGAGTCGTGATGATAATGTGTGCTTTCGCTTTTTAGGGTCCCGTGGGGTTGGTGTTAATTTTATTAAAATGATATTTTTTGATGCAAGAGAGGAGGGAGATGAAAATAATGGTGTAAATGAAATAAAAGTTGTTCATATTTGGTTATTAAAAGAGGATTATGAGTTTGTTAATAATATGAAAAGAGTATTAACGAAAAAGGAACATGTTAGAAAAGCATTGGTGTATAATTAGAAGATCTAAAGAAATGTTACCTTACGTTTGCTAAGTTTAGGAAGACATACTAGAAGATAAGCTCATTCTTATTACTACTTAAAAGCCCGTGGTAATTCTGAATAATTGTACAAAAACGACCCAAAAAAAATCATAGAACCAAAGTTCAAAAGATTCGGCTCCCATGATCCGAAACATTACGCCGCCAAAGAGCACATACAGTCGTACAATAGAATTATATTCTGTGTGATTGCATTGTACACAACCCTTTGGTTTGCAGCTAAACCCTTGTAATGTAAGGATTACAATACCAGGACATGTGACGACTGTAGCAGACATGTTTGATATTTTTGACGAACTTAAAATTTTTATGAATGATAATTTTGTTACAGCTGTTGAAGTTTATTATGTGAACATTGCCTAAACTTATATAATGAAGAGGTTTGATTTATTTGTTTAAGATAATGCCTGGAAGTCCTTAGACGATTGCAAAACATATTGTAACTGATATAACATATTTATATGCAGATGACGAAAAGAACTGTAATGCTTTTTGGGTATATCCGCTCAAGATGATGTGTCAGATTTTATAGAGATAATTAATGTAATACGGAGGAAACCATTTGGAATAACTATTTTTTTTAATAGAGAAAAAGACGAGAAAAGAAGATCTAACAAGAATAACGGGTAACTCAGAAACATTTTGAGGTATGACTTATCTTTTTATCAAGTAAAATTTACTCTTTCGTTTTGTAAGTTACATGATTCTTGAGGTCCCAAACCACAGATCCAACGCGGGAAATAAGGAAGCCTTGGTGTGGGTCAAATTACGAGATTTTTGGTAACCATTGTAATTTATACCCAGAGAGCTGGTTTCTTTGCTTTATTTTGAGTCTGTGTTGAGGTACTACCGACTCTCATGCAATAGATAGTAGGTGTGCAAGCAGGCTTGGGTAACCAGTGTGTGTTTATCTTCGACATATGGCATCGAAGAAAGAAAATTTTGACTAGACGATAATAAATATGGAATTGTCAACACGTTACGACAAATTAAAAGGCACAAACCTTTTCTTTGTGAGAAGAGGTCTCTCCGTTTTTGTAATATACCAAGGATTTTGGCTATGTTGTGAGCCACTAAAATTTATAAGATTTTTTTTTTATAAGCTAGAATAATAATTATTTTCATTTCGTGAAAATCGTCAGTTCTATAAGCCAAACTGAGTAAAAGATGAGCAGACGGTAATAGATAAGGTAAAGAGCAAAAGCGCCTCTAGGGTTCATAGTTCGACAAGATAGTCAGGTTTAACCCAATCTTTTTAAAACACTAAGCTTCATAGAGCTAGATCTATGTTAGCCAAGAAATGTATCACCTGGAGAAACATCATGTAGAAGAAAAAAGAATGAAAGAAAGAGAAAAAGAGAAGATGATTCGTGTAGGAGCCACGACCCTGACCAACAAGAGACACGATGCAAAAAGGAGGTAATGATATAACAAGGAAACAGCACTATATATAATACAATAATATAATTCATAGCAGGCGTTCACGTCAATGTATCAGAATACTCCTAATTAACGAATCCCGACTACCTATATGTTCGAAGGGAGCATTTTCCATTTCCAAATGAGGAGAAACCATCAACCAATCATAATTCGGGGAAAACGTAACTTAACGCGAATCTATCACGAAGTACCACGCCCCGGGGAAGTCAGGCAAACAGCGACCCTCCGCTAATCTAATATTAAACACATTCGGATATTAGATACAAAGTGAGCATTCACAGAATTTAATAATCCCGCTCCCGCACCTATACACACCTCTCTCTCACTCACCTACCTCCATCCCTCTCTAACATGAATTATTAACAACAATTTTATGATTACATTTAGCATTGAGTGTAAGTGCGGGCGGGACGTGATACGAAAGTCGAATGGCCGGTGAAAAATGGCGGGAAAACGTTGCCAGTTAATATTTTATTGGTTTCGATAGGTTTGAGTTATGTAAGTCAGCCGGGGGTTCCGGTAATTTTCAATTTTGTGCCTGAAATATTGATAAGCTGAAGTCCCAAGTGCTCACTTTATTGGATCACACGGGGCTGACTTGCAGTTTTCATGAACATTATTATAGTAACTGGCGAATCCTTAGTGCGTTTTCGATTTGTTACATTTCAAGAGGGTGCTTAAGATAACTGCGAAGTTACTTTATTGTCAGTTTTCTCTAACAGCTAAAGATTGCAAGCTTGCGAAAAGATCTAAAACCCAGAACACCACAACAAACCCTTTAGCATAACCCAATGCAATAAAACGACAGCCAGTCCAACTCCTTAAGAAAACTCCATTAACATAAGTATTTGTAGCCCCCAAAATTTACATAAAAATAGCATAGCATCATAACTTACAAACACAATTAAAACGCAAGATCATACGTCAAACAACGAACAAAAAACCCTATCAAAAACTGCGCGCCTATTTAGCATACAACGTTGCGTAAAACTGTTATTAGCACGCAAAAAAAACTTGTGGCAACGCGACTTGACTACGCAGACACCCGGAGCTTCTTGGAGCTAGAAAATTCTAAACACATCTCGTCCACTCAGCGGTCATTTTAACCGCGGGTAGAATACCAAGTTATTGTCTGAATTGTGACGAAAATGGAACCCAACAGGCAGGGCGATGTAATTGTATTTCGTGTTCATGTTTACCCCAACCTTCTCAAGGGTGTCGTAACACAATAATCGTCATATTTTGTACGAGTTACACTTGACGCCTCTTTTGGTTAAGAATTGCTTTCTAATTTACTGCGCATGTACCGTGAATTTAAGGGTGCTTTTTAAGCTTATTGATGTGTGAAAGGTTAAGTATTAGTTTTGTGTAGTGCAGTTTCCTGCTTAAAATGCCACGTTCTACTTCACAATCTTGTGTTTCGTCAAATGCATTTATTTGTAGGAAACCCCTTATGTAGCTTTTATGTTATTACCTAAAACATTTGGTCAACAACTTCCATCACATTGGCCATCTTTAAACTTTAGCATCCCCTTTAACTGCTTGTTATTATTTTCATTCAATAAATTTCAACCGTCCATTGTAACAAGATAAATCTCAACATTTACAGCATCAGCTACATCCATGACCACAACGATATCAACTATTATCTCAATTCTCTCCATAACTGAGGTAATCCATAATAATATTAATAAATACGAAAACTGTCCATCTATCAACACAAATATAGACAAGTCGTATTGTTGAATAAATGGTAGATAGAGTCGAGTCCGATACGAAATGTCAAAGTTTAGCTACAGTTTTTGTCAATCCCATACATTTAACAATCTATTTTATTCTACCGTCTATTCTACAAGGCCAATTGTCTAGAGGTGCTGTTCCGCTTTCATTAAGCCTTCTTAATAAATACAAGAACAAGGAAAGATCAAGAACCCCATTAAAGGCACACCTGGCAAACAATATGTTTTATTTAAATAACTAATCAGCATAAAACTGGAGGCTCACACGCTGCCATTAGCATCACGACTAAGGATTTAATTCACTTGCAGAAATTCTACTGAGTTCGTAATTTCTACTAGGTTCTTAAATTCCTACCGAGTTCTTCAAATTCTAAGGAGTGATTAAAATCGTACCGAGTTCTTTAAATTCTATTGAGTTCTTAAAGTTCTAATTCTTAAAATGCTCTAGTTTTGTGCTAAGGTATCTAATAGGTAAAAGTGAACTTTAGACCGGATTTTTATTAGACCTTAATGGTATTGCTGACCTCTCGATTGCGTAGGTGTCAATAAAGCATAAAAATGTATTTGGAAGAATAGAATAGAATATGTCTTTATTTGCGAAGATTCAAGTTTCTAGTCTAGATTTTGTACCGTTCATTACATATTTATCATCTCATATTTATGCATTTATTATTTACACAAAAGTATATTGTATAGGTAATAAAATCTCCGACGTGTTTTAAAAATATAAAATATCGGGAATATCTTCTCCATAGAGATCTGTAAGGACCTCGGTTTAGTTTTGATCAACTATCTTCAACTTTCGGTCTGACAGACATAAATTTTATTAACGCTTATATTCTGCCTTTGGTAGACGAACTATTACCACGATAAACTTTGCCACTGCATATTATTATCTAAATGGACAATGTGACAAATGAGTCTGTATCGAATTTCTCTACTTAGTTCTCTGACAAACAGAAACACAATTCCTTTTTTAAATTCAAAATAAATTTCGAACGCGTCAATAAACATGGCCGGCGCGAGAAAAAAATCATCAGCCCAAGTGTCAACGATTGACAATCGGCAGCCGTCCTGTCTGATCCAAAATTTTCGCATAATTGTCATTCGGTAATTGAAAAACGCAATTATGAACGCCGAGAGCGTCAGTTAATTAATATTAAATTCTGAAATAATCGCCCCGCCCTCCCCTGCGCCCCCTCCCCGGGGAGACAGGGGACATGGACTGATTGAATTATAGGCAAATTTTGAATTTTGAATAATTCACGGGAGTGAGTTAGCCCTTTATGGCACGCGGTGGAGGACGAGGGAATTTTTGGTTTAATTAGTCTGCTTATTGTTTTGTGGAAACGGGTTCCGTGGCTCTAATTGTTTTTGGCATATTCTACTCTACAGCGATAAAGATTTAATTGCATTCCAGATAATAAAGACGTTTTATTTGACATAATATTTCTATTTATTATACCTATACTTACAGAGATAATACTGATATAATGATTAATTGCAGCTTTTCTGACATGTAATAACTGTGACCTAATAACAAATGATTTATTATATCAATATGTTAAAAGCACAATAACTGTTAACTTCCTAACCTTAGATAGTCGCAACTGAATCATATCATTTTTTTCCACTCGTGGGAGACGTCGCTCGCTGACACGAAACGATTCACAATCCGCAACGCACTGATATATTATGCAATTTATTAGTTATTCCCGATGGGTAGACCAGAAAAAAAATAAAAACAAAATGGTGGTTCCTAGTTACAGATCAGTACGGACACCGCGGCTTCACAAAATTCAATTTGGCCAGCATTTCGCAGCTCCCGCCGTGCGACAAACCAAACAATTACACATACGTGTGTCGAAAGCATAATTTTTCCACAAAAACTACGTGGAAATGCGAAAAAAACACACTCGCTGACGCTTTGTTAGTTTTTCGCGCCAACGCGTCGGCCATTTTTGACAGCTGTCAAATGCTGTGCTAGTGATTGCGTCTTTTGTAGTCGCACCTTTTTTGAGACACGGATTTTTTACATGGAAAAATCAAAACGTCACCTGAATATTTTGAATAGCACAATGTAATCCCACACAAATTACCAGCGCATAGGAATATGAAAGCGATAAACTGAGATGCATCGGCGATACGAGCACACAATCCTGTCTCATTTCAATACGTATTGTGAGGTCGGCGCGGTGTCGGAACGTCGTAACGTCCCGTTCTACGGACACCCATCAGTCATTTACGAATGAATACATGACAATCGATCAAGAACGTAAGGTAACATGTCGCGCCGGAGTGACGAGTGATTCTCGCGTTCGTGACGGATATCGGAACGTTGACAAACGCGCGGTCGACGAGTCCGCACACTTCTTTTTACAAATTTCAAGCAGAAGAAGTTTGACGAGCGATAGTGACGTGACGATGTGGACCTGTCAGTTTTCAATTGGCTCTCAAAGGGTGTTGACGTGTCGAGTCGGATCTAGATCCCAAGTGTGGACATGTTAATTGTTAGGAACGTAGCGTAGGAGTCACATAAACACACCCTAGACGTTTATTCTTTACTAAAACTATTCGCGAGTAATTTGATACCACTATTTGAAGTACGGAACCCACGTGGACTATGAAACCTGATAGGTAGTCGTTAATCGATGAATATAATCGTATATTCCGATGAGAATCGATTACTAGAACGGATACGAGTAGTTACTAAGTTGCAATAGTAAACATCATTAGGTATGTGAAGCCCACTGAAGCGACGCGATAGATCGTAAAAGATTGTTTTTGTTGAGTAGCAAGAAAATAGTGCTATGATCGTTAAAATTTACATATTCTGATGAGATTCAGACTAATCATACGGTTGAAATTATTTAATATTTCTATGATGGATTTCAATTTAAATTGACTTAAGTTATTGCAAAATTATACTGTGATTTTGTTTAATATTTACAGTTGTCAAATATAGTACCTAAGTATTTTATGAAAGTTTGAGCTGTACTAATTTGACCTCAATCACTTACTGAAAGAATAACCAAACGAAACGCGTGAAACAGCAAAACTGCATATTTTGTTAAGTTATGCAAACATACAATATATCAGAAGACTATTTTTTTGTTAATTTCGTTTGATCACGTAACGCATAAAAGTTGTTTTCTTTATGTTTGACTGTAAGTTATGAACCACATTCAGGTTTTTCGAAACCAAAATGTAGGCTTGTATACAATAAAATACAATAAGATTAGCCCACAGTTAGTACAAATACTAACAAACTAAATATATGTCTGTCAATGTCAAATTACAGTCAGTAATATTATTTAACCGCAACGCGTCAAATCGCCTGTCTGTCACTGTGTTACAAGTATACCAAAAACCAACAAATTAAGTTGTTGCATACGGCAAAAAAAGTAATTTATGTTAAAATAATGAGCATTAAACTAAATGTTCATAATTGGCTGCCTTTAGGTGTTAAAATTATATTCACCGCCGGAAACCAATGATTATTTTCATCCTTTCGATGTGTAATTATGGAATTTCCTCTAAATATCGCAATTAAAATATTGGACATTGGTTAAGACCGACTTTCGACTGTAATTGGGCCTGTTCCGTGGTTGGTAAAAATATTAGCTGTTTAGCGGTTTCACCCGCGATTTGTTAGTCTTCGGTTAATGCTTTGCTCCCGTAGGACATAATAATTTTACTTGTCGATAACGTAGCTTTCTAATGGTGAAAGAGTCTGTTTTAACTAAAGCCTAAATATTTCCTGCATTCCTGGTACTTGAGGCTGGGAGGTGACCAAGATTACATGAAGTTAGTGTAACCTATTAAAACCATAATGCTCATCCCCCAATTGTAAATAGTGTGTTGAAGGATTTTTTTCGAAATTAGAAGTGATTCTATCCAGTATAATAAATGTTACTAATCATGTACTCAGCATACGTCTCTACTCCGTATTTACTAAAAGAGTCTACAACATAATCTGGATAACTGTTTCCAAATAATATTGTTGAAAAAACTACTAGGCTACCAGAACATGAAGGATAATTTCCTATGAGCTCCATCCCTGTGGAATATCGTAGCTTAAGAGCTAGTATGAAGAAGCTGATATTACGTAGTGGCTCTGGCATTCAAATAGAACTAGTGGAAGTTATAGTTTGCCCGATAAGTCAAATTAAAAATAAACTTTTCAACCTTTGATTAATAAACATTAATTTCAAAGATTTCAATTTATCATACATAATAAAAATATCCAGTGTTTCTGTCAAAAGTACTAGGACATCATTATTTGCAGGAGCTCTCAACACTAGTGTCTTCTGCAGTCTTCATTCAGTCACCAAACATTTACCTGCCAAGTAAAGAACCAAGCTACCATACATTCTAGAAGCTTACCTGGATCTGTCGCGTCGAGGGTCTGCGGCGGGGGCTGGCTGAGGGGTCCAGGGGTACCTCCGGAGCCGGGAGAACGGACATCATCGTTCACCGCGCCACCGTAAGACAACGATGACGATGGCGGTCTCTGTTGACAAGGAGAGAAGATACAGTTATAAAGATGGATTTACCAAAGAAGCAATTTTGGTAATAGGAATTCAGTTTAAGGCACTAATGTTGACCAGAGAAAAATTTGCGCTAACACCACTTAATTTCTGGCTTACTGGTTTGAACGCAGAGCCTGACCTGATCTAACTAAATTTTTTGTTGTAAAAATTTTTAATCATGTGTTGAATTGGACGAAGATGAAAATAACTGGACGAAAACGTAGTCAGAAGTGACTTCAATATTGCCGATACGCTTTTATTTAGGTAGATAAATTTTAGGAACCACCCAGTGCAAGTGAAAATACACTCTGCCCTACTATAAATATGGTACTACTAATAGTATGTTTTCACTGAACCAGTATTTAGATAACTATTAGAAGTTCTTTTAAAGATAACCTATTGAAAAGCTCTAACAAGGTACCCGCATTTTTTATATCAATTATTGTATTAAACATAATTTGGACCCTTGACAGAATCCATTAAACCTGGTAAATGACGCGAAACGACTGAAACCATTCGACCGCGACTAAATGCAACTAAAAAATAGACATTATTTATTTTAGGTCGGCTTAGGAAGTAATAAAGACTAGAACAGTTTCATGTGTTATGAAATTGTTTGAAATTTAATGCTGAATTATAAAAAATTGAAGTCATAATTGTTTAAATTGCTGTTGTTCTGTTTAGCAACAAAGGGTTTTATTCAACAAGTGACAAATATAAATAAATAATTAAATTAGTAAGAATTTTTAGTGTTGACCCACACTTATTTACAAGAGTCTGAATCCATAGTTTAATTCTCAGCCTAGATCTGCTAATGAATGAATCTGAAAGTACTTAATTTAACACAAATATTTCAGTATATAGTAATGTAGGTGGGACTTCTATGTATGAGAACAAGCCTTCACCCTTCCGAAACAACAGCCAAAATTCTGAAGTAAGTAGAAAAAACGGAAAGTCTTTGTAAGTTAACGGAAAACAACAATACAAAGATATGAAATCGAAAAGACACATGGAACATTTTTCTATTTTTGTTCATCTTTCTCCTTATGAAAAGACACTGAAGGGTATTTCTTGAACTGAATAGAAATCACTAAACCATTCGGTAAAAACTGCCACTATAAAGTATAAATTGTAACTATAAATAAATGACGAGCAATATCATTAAAACCCATATTAACCTAAACGAGGACACAAACTGTTACATTACCACTTAATTCTTTCTCTAAATCACCACTTTTGCTATTTCCTACCTTCAATCACAAACAGACTTCCTAAAGACGTTAAAATTTAAGCGTTCGGCTGTTGTCGTAACACTTCGGGCTTTGTCGTAACACTTCGGAAGCGCTCGGGTAATGAGGCGACGCGCACGCCACTCGGACATTAGCTGGCGCATGCGCGGTAGGCACCTGCCTTATGGCCAGCCCGTAATGGCCAGGTTATGAAATAAGGAAGTGCGAGAATATTAAGGATTTTGCTGTTTTGTGTAGGCTGCTTTTTTGTGTAGGCTGCTATCCTAGTAATACGACGTGGAGATTCAAACGTTTTTCGTTGGGCTAAATGATTATTGAACCACCATTACACAATTGCTTGCACTGTCTGGAAAGGTTGACTCAAATCTGTACATGCTTTTCTCATCAAGAAGGCATCTCAATCATTACCTTTCATGGTCCCTTGCCTTTCGCCTTCGCACTTCGATCAATACAATTGTATGGACGGACATTGCAGCATAGATGGGCCACGACACCGTTTACCCACTGGTGTTTCCCACTGGTGGGTGGACAGCACTATGATAGTATGAACCAAAGTTATCGATTTATTTACAAATTCTGTACCACTACAAAGAAAGACTTAATCATAGAAGAGTGTTACTACCACCTATTTCTGCCGCAAACTAGCGATAAGTAAGTTTAAAAGTTGCTGGTGCAATTACAATAACATTAGACGATCTGGTCTCTGGTCAATCGAACCGACAATCTTTTAAGTAAGCTTTTTCTGTAGACGTAGTTACGTGTTTTTTTGCCAATTAGGAGAGGCCTGTGCTCAGTGGTGAACTGATGCAGGCTGATGATTATGATGATGTTGTAGATGTCCGCACCATCCATTTACGAGTCAAAGCCAATACTTTGGTCTTACTAGTGTCTATCGATATACTGACTGTTAACGGTTAAGCTGGAGACCATAGGTGTGATTTTCACCCAGGACGAATCTTTGTTTGTTCTATGTCTGGATGTAATTTATTTAAAATATGTTATTTATAAATCCAATATGTGTGGGTATCAGTGATCTGGTTACTATAGTATAGGCTATGCCCAGTTTGGAATCGATGACCGTGTGTGAATTGTCTAAACATTTATTATTGTAACCTCAACTCACAAATTTTAACGCCTTCCATCAAATTCAAAGCACTTTTCCAACTGCCTAAATACGAACATACTAGTGATTGATAACACCCATTTGGTTTACCAGTAATTACCGAAAAAAACCACCTTTAATTGTAGCGGCCATGATATACTAACGATCATTAGTAAGAAACTATAGCAACTGATATATTGTTGCATTTACCTTGATGACTTCGTGTAATTGGTTTTATGAGTGAACTCGGAAGTAAATGTGTGATGTAACTAGATATTTCAAGGTATCTAGATTGTATTGTGATTTGTAATTTACTTATTTATAAACATGGTGTTCAGTGGTAATTTTACTCTTTACCAATACTGATACAAAATTTCGTGATGGCCTAGTGGTTAAGGCACCCGCCTCTCATGCAAGTGGTTGTGCTTTCTAAAGATTATCTTAGACATCGCAGACATCGGTGAAGGAAAACATCGTGAAGAAACCTGGACTTGTAGTGATTATAAGTCTGAAATCGCCAACCCGTCTTGAGCAAGCGTGGTGATCAATGCTCGTGCCTTCTCTGTATGAGAAGAGGCCTTTGCCCTGCAGTGGGACAGTTATAGGCTGGTATTATTAATACTGATACAAAGTGATTGCCCACGGCTCCATTTGTTTTCATTTCCGTTCACTATTTCCTTAATATTAGTCCTTTTGGGGTCGAATTTCCTAAACTCCTTTCTTAGTTTATTCATATTTCATACATTACGTATTTGACCTTTTGACGACTAACCGACAGCCGGCTGTCGGGCTGCTATTGTCTTTCTATTGTGTCTCAAATCACGTGTGTTCGAAGTATTAAACCACAGACAGAAAGACGTACAACGCGAAACTGCATGGGTTCTTTCAAATCTAAAACCCAAAGGACAAGTCTCTACTGAAACTGAAAGATGCTTTTAAACATGCTTATCTATACATAGGTAGATACTAAATGAACCAGTATATATAGACACAGCACGTTCTAACGTGAACGTTTAGAATTCCTAAACAAAAATAGACCGGGCAACTGGCGATTTCAATAATCATTAGGTAGCTACGAACGTAGGAACATATGTTTAGTACGCCTTCCATTTTCGCGGCCAGTCATTTGTTTTTGACAAACAATTTATTATTCCTATGGTGATTTTTCTGTTGTTAAACTGACTAGCTGTTTCCCGCAGTTTCAACCGTGTTGGTTACGTCTCTGCCTTTCCCCATGAATGAAGAGACTAAGGGAGAAATTTTTAAATCCATTTAAATTCGCAACTTCAGGTTTGAAAAGAGTAGATGAAGGTTGTCTAAGAACCATCGCTAGATAGACTTTCAATTTAAAAAAAAATGCTTCCAAATTGGATCACCCGTTTAAGAGTAACGATGCCACAGACACACACATAGCAGTCAAACTAATAACAACTCTCTTATGGCGTCGCGGGTTATACAATATTATTTAAATAAATTCTAAATACTTATTTAGATTTATTGCATACTAGCTGCTGTACCTGACTTAGTTCGTGAAGTCAAGTGTAAGCGAAGTATAACTCAATGTGTCACAAGTAGAGGCATTTTTGACAGATTGACAGAGATGACACTGACATTAGAATGAGTACGTATGAACTTACTCAATGACCGCTCGGTAAAGGCTTGTTTCACTATCGTTGAATATCAAGTTCCTATAAAATTACTTGACACATCAGTTCAAACAAATCCAGTTCCATTTTTGAATACTTAACAGTCCATTCTAAAGTAGTAAAACAGGCCCTTAACGTCATGACAACTATTCAAACACCTATTCGAAATTCAAATTCAAATCTACTTTAACCCTTTACGGAATTCTTTACAAATATAAGTGAACGCCATTTGGCTTCAAATGATTAAAGTCGGTCGAATTTCAAATTACGAATAGTCGTACGATTATTCGATTAGACTAATCGGTTATTCTGATTCGTTTGACGAAGAAATTAACTTGATAATCGAATGTTACTTGTAATGATTAGGTTGTACTATTATCGTTGTAGGTATTATTGGTTCGTAATTAATTATTGATTAGCAGATTATGTTGTATTGTGTTTGTTAAGTAGTGACGTGTCGATAATGTTATGTAGTAAAAAAAAGCGTTAGTTCTATTGCTAATAATATTTTGCTATTTTTATTCCGAGTTTGGGCAAGTACCAATAGTACTTTTTACACTCATATGTACTTTCTGAAGTTTATCTTAGACATCGTGAAGGAAAATATCGTGAGGAAACCTGGTCTTTAAACGAATGAAAGTGCAAAATCATCAATTCGCCTTGAACAAGCGTCATGATGAATACTTAGGACTTCTGTATGTGAGAAGAGACTTTTGCACAGCAGTTTGACAGTAATAGGCACGTGTTTTTATTATTGCCTTTATCAAAGTTTAAGCATTTTTAAACAACTTTAATCCGATAACCTTTGCTTTGGATGACTTCAAAAACCTCACTTAACAAACACAAATTCTGAACCAAAAAATTCCAATTATGTCCCCAAAAGCTCATTCGTAATAGTAATTGGTACGAACACCTCTACTTAGTTTTTTTACCGGGCAACACTGACGGAAACGTTTCACACCATATGGGACAAATGCATCATTACGGCTGTTATTGTTATTGTTATAATTTTGTTTACCCTAGTGAGCGGCCATTTTACATCGTTAGCGAATATGTAACTCGACTAAGTATCGCGGAAATCGATTAAGAAATCGATGTTTGTTTTGTTTTTAAATTGGTGTTCGTTTTTTTCACCTGTTGTTTTGGCCTGTTGGGAGGAAAGTTTTTATTTTTGTTGGATATTGACAGTGATGAAGTGGAGATCAATATTGTTTCTTTTCTGTGTAAGAAGAAAAAAAAACTTCAGGCAGAAAATTTTATTTAATATACTTTTTTATTGATAATGGTATTAAATTAGAAAAAGTAATTATGCAGTTCGGGATTGTAATTATTTCTAGAGGCTTGAAATATGCGAGTAGCTGTCAAACGCACGCCACTCTAGCACCATCGAGAAGACAAAACTTATGTTTGTTATACAAGTGTAAAACAATCCTCTTTTAACCCTAAAAAAACATAAAAATCTAATTATACACCCCATTACGCATTCGTCAACACTCTACCTAAAAAAAATACACTTGAAAGCACTTCGATCGAAGGAGCAATTATTTTTAACAAACAAATCAATGAACATGCTTCGCGTCGCCGCGGCAGGGTTAACTTTGGTTAAGAAAACAATACGGTTCAACGGAACAGGGTTGTACGTGCAAGGGTTATTGAGGCCTGAAGAGTGAGGGCGTATGTGAATTGTAGAGTCACTGAAACAATGATATTTGATGGTGGTTCAGTTGGTGTATTTACTTAGATAAAAATTATAGTCTAGCTTTATTAGAATAAGGTTGATATTGCGTTGCATCGAACACGCAAACATTTTGCCAAATGCAATGAGGTCGCACCAAGGTTAAAAAGCCGCAGATACGTTACCTACAATAAGATTTAAACTTTAAAAGCGACACACTAACGCATACATTAGTTGCTCCTTACAGTTTTATTGAGTTAAACATTTACTGACAAATGCTTGCACTTTCTGGACAGGTGTCCATTCAAATCTAAGTGCTTTTTTCATCAAGAAAGCACTTCAGATCTTCATGATCCTCGCATGATTTCACCAATACCAGTTATGGACTTTATAGAATCTTAGACCTCTGAGTTTGTTTCAAATGGTTCTTCTCAAAGTCGTCAGCTAGGAAACACTAATTTCATCGTTCGTTTAAAATATTAATCCCAGTACGATCAAAAGTGTTATTTTTAACCAATTTGCAAAATAAATATCATTTTGTCACATTTTTTTATCTTGAGACTATGGCTGGCTGTGACCACTGAACATCAGGTTGGTCTACATATAAATTTATCTAGGTTTTTTCAGTATATAGCAGTCTGGAGTAGGTAAAATAGAACCCAGGGTATTGCTTGATTTCCAAGTTTCATCACACATACTTAGATCCTTGGTCCTGGTTATCGTTTCTAAGATTTGGAAAGTTAGAAGCTAGAATGTCTGATTATCAGCCTCTGTAGGAGGGGTATGTGTTAGCTAGTGTCTGTCTTTGCTATAGAGATATGATAAGCAGTCGCTGCACAAAACACTGGTATCAGCTGTAACAGCTGTATCTGGTTAGACTCGAAAACCCAACATAGTTGGTATATCCTGATAAGGATATGAGGAATTCATGATGAAGCTACCAAGGCTTCAGAATTCGGAGGAAATGCGCAGATTGTACAGACAATTCAACTGCTATACACCTTTCTCAACTTCAACCCCAAAAGTCAGACATCAGAATCGAAATTCAAATTTTCCACCGCCATATTTTTTCCTGGCACAATTTAGCTGTCCATAGTACTCAAGTATTTGTCAACATGGCCAGCCCTACGCGAACCCCTGAATCAGGCCGTCAAACGCACGCGGCCGATGAATTAAATCGAAAACAATTCGTAAAAAGAACAATAGAAGGGTTTGAACAAAACTTCCAGTTTGAATTTGGAATTGAACGGCGCAGCGCACGCGCAAGCCAGGTGGGGGTGTGTAAATGAAGTTGGTTAAAAGAGGGTAATGCGATACGTGTTATTGTTTTTGTATTGAAAATTTAAATGTGATTTGTATATTTGTTGTATTGGTTTTTTGTTTGAATTGAATTTAGTTCTTTTTATGTTGATTTTATTTTAATTTTAATGTTAGGCTGGTCATGGCGAGATATTTACAAAAAAAGTTAATTTTATCGACTAATTAACATACAAAGTTTGGAATTCTAAAATAAATGTTTAAAAAACTTGTTTAATGGAGCCATTGATTCGCAAAACCAAATTTTGTAGTGTAAACTTGATATTTTCATTGATCTACAAAACTTGTAAAAAACTGATTTTGTTATCATAATATGGATTCATCATTATGCGAAACTAACGTTATTTGGAAGTTTATAATGACAAAATCTATTGTTAATTGGTTATTGTAGATAAGTCTATGAACTTTCTGTATAATAAAACAATATACATAAGTATTAAATTTCTTTTAACGAATACTAAATAAAAAATATAACAGGAAAAGATCATCTAAGTACGTCCTACACAAACTCATTACTACTTAATCAAAACCGTTTGACGTTTCACAAACTACCCTCCAATGACACGAAACCGACCTACCCGCAATCTTGCCAAAAAGAAAACAAAACACGGTACATTAAGACGTATGGCGATTCCAGATGACACACAAGTAAACTTTCATTTGCCCACATTAATGGTAATGGAAAAGTCGGGTACTATGCCCCCCCCCCCCTAGGAAGGGAGGGGAAGGCACTCGTCTATACTCCGTCTTTATCAGCGGACATGTGTTTGGAACGCGGCCTTTTTGGGATGATTTGGAGTAAACTGGATGATAATGTGAGGGGATGATTGTGCCGGGGTTGCGGAATGTTTATAATAGTTACCGTGACCCCGGAACATAAAGGGCAACCGAAGCAACTTGAGTGGGTTTCAGTCAGTAAATGTCTGACACGCCCTCCCGCCCCGCCCAGGACGGGAGAAGCCATTTGATGATTTCCAACTCCCCAAAAAAAAAATGAAAAAAGGGGGTGATTGTTGAATGGCAATCAACAATCAAACTGACCACTATTTGAAACAAATGAACAGCTGTGGTCTTTTCGGTTAGGTACCTACTGTGTAAGATCGGTTTTGAGATAATTTATTCTCTTAAGATATTAGGACTAAAATATTTTTTCTTCTATCTTTTTCGTAATAAAAATGGAAAGAAAAGATGCAATAAACTAAAATAAATGATTTCCAATTTATCAACTATATCAGGAGCATACATTTTTCAACAATAGTTCATTTTCAAAGATCTGTCTTAAGTTGTTATGGAACACTATTATTTTGGGCGCTAGTAACTGCTTTAGTTAAATTCTATTGCAGTTTTAACGAATTAAATAATATTCAAAACTCATTATTGTACCAATAAATATTATTGTGTTTTTTAATTTCCATACATTTCTAGCCCTCTAACAAATTTCAATAATTGCCTTCGCACCGAACCGTTCTTTTCGCGCTTAGCGTCACTTGCACCGATACAAACCCGATGCGTTTGCGCTGGTCGCGTGGCTGGTGTCAGATGACGTGGGAACGTTTGCCAATTTACTGCGATCTGGGACTTGGGGCTGAAGGGATGGTGACCCTCTAGAGATATCGGTAATGTAATTTAGTATTGAGAAATTTTGTTGAAGTATATATATCTTTGCCTAGAGTTTTGTTAGGAGGACGACTAGGAAGGGTAGGTTTTCTTTCAGTTTTAATGATAATTTAAGTAGAGTCAGGGGAAAACGATGCAGTATCTAAAGTAATCATCATCATTTTAAACCTATTCCCAAATATGACAGGGTCGGTGAGAAGCTATCAGACCCATATCATTACCATATCTCTACAACTTGGATTCTACCTTGTATACATAGATAGTTAGACTTTTTGGCTTCAGACAACCCATGACGACTATGGAATCTGTCTTTAATATTTGTAAATTCTGAGGTCAACTTTGTGATCTTTCGAAGATCTCAATATAGATGGATAGTTTTACCTACTACTAACATAAAAACTACACCAGGCCTACCCATTTCACTATACGAAGGGCGTCTGTTCAATCCCAAATTCGATTCCTGGAAGTGAAAGTTTTTTGCGACAGTAAGACGGAGCAAAAACGCTAGTAATATGCTCAACAGATGTCGGGGCGGCCATCTTGAATTTTTGTTAGATTGACATTTTGGAGTTGATGAGTAGTTAATAAGGAAACTGCATGTGTTTCGAAGATCTATAATCTCTTTGGTCACAGTCAGGATGAGCAATAACAAAATCGAGAAATTTGTAAATGAAAAACACCAAGAAGAAAATCTGACACATTTTAAATTAATATTACAATATCACGAATCGATTCCCAAGATTCTAAACCAAAAACCGGCCAAGAGCGTGTCGGGCCACGCTCAATGTAGGGTTCCGTAGTTTCCCGTCCGTCACAATAAGTGTACCTACTTATAAGTTTAAAAAAAGGCTATTTGTTACGTTGACATACTAAGTACGCAGAAATTATTTTGTACAACCTTTTTGTCTTTTTTGTACAAAAACTGTTCTTTCTATCAAGTTCAAAATAATTTTCCTAGAAAGTCCTTATAAAGTTCTACTTTCCAGATTTTTTTCATATTTTTTAAACCTACATATTGGTACCAAATTTCAGCTTTCTAGTGCTAACGGTCACAGAGATTAAGCAAGGACGGACGGACAGGCAGACAGACATGGCGATACTATAAGGGTTCCTAGTTGACTACGGAACCCTAAAAATTGGGTATAATACTTAATACCATTGTAAACGATGAGTGGACTGTACGATTTGTGGTGCGGATGATTGAAAGCCTGAGAACAGAGAACTATGATATTTATTGAATGAAGACGAATATTAACAATTAGTGGAAATTAAAAACTGTAATGTAGCTATGACAACAACAGACAAAAAATGACAAGCTTTCTTCTAATTTAAAACTGATTCCAAAAAAGATACAAAAATAATATAGTATCAAAAAAGAGGTTGCTCTGCAACAACCATACTAGTTCCAACAATAGGCATCTGTTGGAACTAGTACGGTAACTAACTAGTATTTAATACTATCAATATTAGTTACCATACTAGCTCCAACACCTAGTACCAATACTTAGTATTCCTAACATAAGTACTAACCAAAACCGGTTGTACTAAATTAAAAATAATTAAACTGTGTCCCATCCAAGGGCAAGTTTTATGTGTATTTAATTTAATCTATGCTATTTATGTCATCGCTTTATGGTCACCGTGAGCGCCATGATAATAGTATGGCGCCGTCTACGCATTGTTTGGTAACTTTCCACGTATTGTTATATTGATTTGTTGGTCTGTCTGTGTGATTTTATGTGCCTTTTTTGATGGGATTTTCCTAGTGTAGAATTTACAATAGGGCACTGAAATGAAATCTTCTGGAGGAAGTAAAATTGAACTTCTATAGGAGCATTGTCGTACAATGCTGAGTATAAGTTTAGAAAAATAATACCGTAAGTTATCTTTACTTATAAACAAAAATAATAAGTCTATACAGGTTAAAGTAGCAAAAAAGCCCTCAAAAAGTGGTTTTTCTTTAATACAGTATCCAGTTATTATGTATTTAAGAAACGGTCTTAAATTTATAACCAGTCACCCTACATAAAAATATATATAAATAATAACGTCATAATAAACTATTTATTGAATATTCATTAATCTTTTCCCACGAATATCGTATTTCAAAAATATGTATGTCTCTCTCATTAAGAGAGCGTAACTTAAATGGTCCTTGCAAGATTTGGCCAATACAATTATATGCACTTTAACCTTTCAACAACCAACCGACAGCCGGCTGTCGGGCTACTATTGTCTTTCTATTGTGTCTCAAATCACGTGTGTGCGAAGGATTAAATAATCTCTCTTGAAGTTTATTTTGGACTAGCTCTTCCATTCCCTTTTTACCCCTTTAGCAAATGTCAACGCGATGTTTGTCAATTGGCAAACTTTTAATGTGCCACTTTTTGACTGCATATAACCTATCTACACTTTTTTACTTATGACATCATTGACTAACGGGCTGAACTGTGCGTTGTTATATCAACTGTCAGTCAATAAGTGAGTCAGTTTACTATTTTATTTAATGTATTATGCTTCTATTTTAATATATATTTTTCATAGTAGTCGGCTAGAAAACATCGGTCTCATCGTTCGCTTAAAAACCGAAAAACACTACAATAGTGTTTTCGGTTTTTGTAAAGATGTTAAAAAGCAATTTACCTCCACCATTATTTAATTATTTTTTATCACCAATAAAAATCGTCACGTCCAATAGAAATGTCAAGAGAATCCGTAGGCGCTACTAGTTAATAATATAAACAAAATGATTTAATAGAAACCATGCCGCCATAAGTCAGTGACCGCTTGGGAACCTGACACCATGGGTCCTTACGTGATTCCACTTGACATATGATTATCATATTTTTTTTATTAAGTACTACTCGGGCCTGCGACTATGCTTGTCGTTTTTCTGATCGGCTTGTTCGATTTCTTTATTGAGAATTTGTTAGCCTGCGATTTTGATTTGTTATCTCTCTTAATTAGCTAGTAAATATTTTTTTTAAACTAGCTTTTGCCCGCGACTTCGTTCGCGTGGAATAATGCTTCACGTTCCCGGGCAATTTCCGGGATGAAAACTATCATATGTCCTTTCTCGGGTCCCAGGCTATATTATTATCTGTACCAAATTTCATTCAAATTGGTTCATTGGTTTAGGCGTGAAGAAGAGACAGACAGACAGACAGAGTTACTTTCGCATTTATAATATTAGTATGGATTAACTAGTGACCCGCCCCAGCTTTCCACGGGAGGTATTTTATTTTATTATCAGCTTTTTTCTACTATATATAGAACGTATATTACATTTAACCTTAACTATCTATTAAAAATGCATCAAACTTTCAAAAATCTATGCATACATAAAAAGAGACAGACAACGGAAAGCGATTTTTTTTAAGCTTTCGGTTTCAGTAACTTCACCAGAATTGGCTCAGGGGTTTACCCTTACAAACGTAACAGACAGACAGACAAAAATATTTTCGCATTGATAATATAAATAAGAAATCGATTTTAAAACTATGCGATAGATGAAACAACACCGCTCTGATTTACATCTAAGATATAATCACGCAAAATAGTTTTAAGTATTAATTATTACTTCATTATCGATATCAATGAATATATATTTACTTCTACTAGCATTGACCGTAACTCGTAACATAGACTATAGACATAAAAATCCCTTTACTAGACTCTGGGTCTCTTAATTAAACCTAATAAAAGCTATATAAACGATTCTCTATGCAAAATAAACAGTGCATGTACCAGGAGCGCAGAAAATAAAGGGAGCCTCGTTAACGGCTATAGATTATAAGAGCTATGCATTTTTAATTAATACCCTGTGCTTTGGGCGTGAAAAAGCATGTATGCGGTTGTTTAGAAAAAATAAATTAAAAGTTTCAATTAAGAGAAATTTTAATGGCTTTTTCTATTTTTGTCTAGACTTTAGAAAAGTCGATTCTCACTGGAAATGTATTCTCAATTGAGTGCGTTTACACTTATGTAGACAGACAACCAAACCTCAAATATTAGCTTGTAGGTCATTCATCATAAAGGTGTTTGTTTCTTGCGGAAATCGAATCCGAATCATTCAACACCCAATCACGTATAAGCACCAACATAATTTATTCAAAATATCAGATAATTTTACACATGACCCGCCCCAGCTTGGTATTATGCATGTTACAAATCTCGGAGATTGTCCTCTATAGCATGTATATATTATACAATATAAACGTTCCTCTTAAATAACTCTTTCTACTAAAGAAAACCGCATTAAATTCTGTTTCGAAGCTCAAAAGATCTAAGCGGACAAACATGGAAAGCGTCCTATAAGTATAAAAAGTACTGGCGCCCAAAACAAAACACACTCCTTTTGCCTGTATCTTTTTGCACATCCATTTTAATAGTCCCTATATTAAGTACTAGCATCTTTACCTTTCTCCCTAACAAAGCTAGACCAGTCGCGGTAAAATTAATATCGACTCATTTAATATGCAAATAGTGTAGCCGGCCCTTATCTACGTTGTCCGCTCCGTTCAATCAATGTGTCCTTTAGGCGCGCTATCTCCGTGCGATCTTACTCCTGCCCTCTCATGCCGCCCTGGTACATAGATTTATTGCAGCATGATATCATTAACAGTATTTGTTTATCTATTTTTGTGAGTAATTGAGTGAAAAACTTTAGCTTAGTTAGTAATGTTTTTGTAATATAAAATGTCGCGAGTACGAGTAATATTTTAACTTTAATCTCATTTTACAACTTGTTGCGATAAGGTTGTTACAATGTGTTTTATGGTTTCGTTTTACGTCTAAATCAGCGGGTATATTTTCTAACTAAACATTAGCTTTTGCCTTCGACTTAATCTGCGTTTAAGGTAAAACCTTTCAATCTGTCCCTGCCGTAAAAGTTCTATTGTAATTTTTTCTACAAAATTTTCGCTTCAATCATCAAGTAGTTTCAAAAATTTTGTGTGTAAATGCTTCTTTCGTTTCTAAAATTAGAGATAGTATAATAACTAAGAATATAATACTTCCACTGACGAGAAGCTGTCACATTATTCGAAAGCCTCTCTCAACCCTATGCCATACGCAATTACGCTCCCAAACAAAATTAGTTCGTTTGAAAATAAACTAAAATTGTATTGAAAATATACATTTGAAAATAGGTCAATAGCTAATCAAGGCTGATTGTGTTGTAATAATGGTTCTAGGAGGGTCATGTGCTATTGTTTAGGATGTAACCGGAGCCAGCGCGCGCGCCGCCCGTCCCCTAACAACGGCTTGTGGGAAATGCGTGGAAGAAACGTGTTGACTTTCATCTAGTTTGTGTTCAATTGAGGTTTGTTTTGGCAATATATTTCTCTATGCTTTGTAGTATATAATCACTCCTTTCTTTCATTATCAATACCTAACGCTATAACGTAAATGTGAGGTCCATTTCTGACAAAAACTGAGTATGGATATTGTAGATTCACATGATGCAGGCAATAGAAATCCATAGATCACCACACAACCATTAAAACCTCCCATTATTCCAGATATACAAACATTTCTCCTAATCTTCAAAACAAACTTAAACAAATAGTCAATCAAAGAAACGTGTACACATTACGCCTACCTGACTATCCCAACAAATGCTTTACAAAACCCAGATTATAAATAAAAAGGAGAGATATATAGATCGAATTCATCACTGGGTTCAGACGCATCGCAGACTGCTATCGGCAGTCAGTCCACGGCTACAAGCATTAATATTAAATTCAAAGTAAATATTCCTAGGCACAGCTCATTACATATGCAATGTAACGGAACGGGGGGCATAAATAATTCAGGGTCTGTTCTCTGGTCAGCTATGGGTGTATGCTTCTTCCTATACCACTTCCGGTCCTCACTAATTGATTTAACAATTGTTTCTATTTAAGTTTCTTTAACATTAATTTGTTTAGGAAGTGGATTAAATTAATTTGTGTACATGACTTTTTTGATGGCGATATTTTTTACCAGACGTCGTCTGATTAATTATTATGGATTTATGTATGGTCGCAGACATGTTTAAACTATGCAGTTAATGGTACCCGCTTTGCACCTAAGGTAGTTACAGACATGATTTAATTATATTCAAACTGTAGTGTTGATCAGTTCCTAGAAGACTACATTGCCATAGATGAATAGAAACATAACACTTGGCCAGTACTTACACAAGCATTAGAAATAAGTTTCAACGTGGTTCCTTAATTCTCACATTACATTCAGCCCACACTTCAATTACAGCAGCGCCATAAAACGTAAATAAACCGCAAAACTAACCCAAATCCGGAAACTCAATAATCAAAACGAACCAAAGACCTCATTCAACTGAATGTCTATATTAAAAGCATTCAATAAAGTCCGTCAATAGAAACTGCGTGGTTTAACATAGGCTTTTTTCACGGAGCGTTTATATTGTGAGCTCAAAGGGTTCTGCGACAATACTCACTCGGTTAAATTAACCGGAGTTTAATGCTTAATTGTTAGAGCGGCTAAGCCTTAGCTACACGTGTCGGAGTTCCGCAGGGCGCTGTTCTGAGCCCGCTCCACAATTGATATTGAAATTACTCCTTGCAATGTTTTTAGGATTGTGGTTGCTTTTTAATAGGATTTGTGGCCGGCTATTAGCTTTTTCATTAAGTTTGATTAGTTTTTATGCGCGTGCGAGACTCGTGTCTTTCCGTTTTATGGTAACTCAAATTGTGTTTCGTGTTTTATTTTACAATTTTAAGTTATAGACATGGGCTAATAGTTTCTTTGAGAAAGATCAATTAAGTTTAATAGTACGACTATTGTCTTTCTTAATAGAAAATTGCATTCGTGTCTTTCTTTGGTTAATGTCTTTCTTTGGTTAATATATATTAATATACTATTTAATAATAATGGTTTTAAAACCTCAGTATGACAAGCATCTACCTACATTCTTAATGCCTATGACCAACCATCTTCTCACCTAACCCCGAGACCACAAACACTAAAGCAAACCATCTTAAACCGCATATTTACAACCGCAGGCAATTCACAGGAAAACCAAACAGTAATTACAGAACAAAAACAAATAACAGAGAAAAATCATTAGGGGTGAGCGTAAGGGGATGATTACAATGGAAAACATGGGAGTCTGAGTGGTGTAGTATTGTCGGCTGATTGTGCGGTAGTTGGCTGGCTGCCGGAGGGTAGCGGGTTCGACAATAGAGCCGAGATTACTCCTGTCGACTGTCAGGAGCGTTTGACGAGGGCTGCCTATTTGTTTGATTTACACTTTCAATAAATGTTTAGTGGTTAGAACTGTGGTAGCTAATGTACTGGAGTAGCCGCAAGCGAGTGTCTTTGAGTGTGGAGGAACAGATTATGTTTCTGATTGTTTAATATGGTGATTTCTGCGGCGGATCTAGTTCTTGATATTGGAATTTCAAGTGGTAATGATACTCGATGTGGAAATGCAACTGCTACTGCGACAACAACACCAAAATATTGAATAGTTGATGAGTATGAAAGATTATCTAAAAAAGAAACAATTATAAAATAAGCCTCATTGCAAGCAAAGGCCTCTTCTTATGCCACAGAAGGCACAAGTAGTAATGGCCTAAGACTAATCTTATTATTTTTTTGAGCCTTTTTTAAGTTTGAAGGCTGAAAACTGGTACTGAATGAAAGTAAAGATGTAGGTCATTGATAACATTACTTTTTTATTATAACATTACGTAAAAACAATAGCAACAATACCCTAATACAATTAAATATACCTGTAGAAAAATTTTCTGCAAATCAAAACTCAAGTTATCCCCAATTGACAGTCAATTGAAAAAAAATCCTTCAGTGACATTTCTTTGTGAAATTCAGTAAACTTGACAACGCCACAATGTACCGTTTACCTGTTTATCGACGATGTTTTTATTATTCATCCGGTGTCGTCCAGATAAAAGTTGTAAACTTATCGACGGATCCTTTCACTTTGTTATTTTTCAATAACTTTTTGACTTGACTTTTTTCGAATAAGTGAATTGTGGTTTTGAATAATTTGATTTTCTCTTGCTTTTTTGCTTATTCTGATAATGTTTTAGATAGGAAAGTTTGTGTTGTATAAGTTCTGTCGTTATGAATTAAAGAAGTCACTTGGTATTTGATATTCTCACTCAGATCATAAACATTATTACAATTATTATTTCTGATAATGATAAATAATACCCCATAATTTCAAGGCTACTAACTGTTAATAATTGAATTATTTTACAAATAAATAATAATTAATGCGAAAAAGTGCAAAGTCCTCTTCTAATAAAGAGAAATCATCACAACGCGTATCCAAGACTTTGTGACGACTTGACTTTAAAAATATTCTAAAGTATTCCCACACAAAAGCCAAGTATACCAGTGCTTTACAAAACTCACATTGTAAAATATTCAGTAGAACAAAACTCAAAAACACTGTGTTTGTCCCCTGGCACCGCCCGCTTATCATATTGTAATGCATCCTGAAACATTTCCCCTACTCCACTAGATTTGTGAAACTTCGATACGTTGGATATGGTCTAAATTGTAAGAAACAGCGATTATACTCACACTTTTTTATATAGATGACGTGGTATTTATTTGACTGACTTGACGGGCCTGTTGGTCTAGTGATTAATGACCCTGACTGCTAAGCCGAAGGTCATGGGTTCGATTCCCACCCAGGACAAACTTTGTGTGATGAGCGTGAGTGTTTGTTCTGTGTCTGGGTGTAATTTATCTATAATATGTATGTATTTATAAATTACATAAGTATGTTTATCAGTTTTCTGGTTACCATAGTACAAGCTCTTCTTAGTTTGGGACCAGATGACCGTGTGTGAGTTGTCCCAGGATATTCATTATTATTTTTAGTACTATCCTTGAACAAGAGTCAAGGTTTAAAATAATCCCTCCTTTAACTTTTCAACGACCAAGCGACAGCCGGCTATCGCGCTGCTATTGTGTCTCGATAGACGTGTGTTCGAAGTTTTAATCTAGACTTACGTCTAATTGAATTAGAAAGCTGATAAGTAGTATTGATTGGTTAATATTTTTTTTTTCTTGTGGCTGGCAAGACACGGTCATTGCCCATCTGATGTTGCGTGGAAACCACCGCCTATAGACAGACATCTGCAACACCAAAAGCTTCGCAGAGGCACAATTACCGTCCTAAAGTTGAAATAACTCATGCATCTCCACAAACAGCTTTTCTACTACGAAAAAAAATGGAAAGGTTAAAGCTATTGTTCGTAGATGACTTTTTTTTGGCCATGAAAACGAAACATTAGTGCTTATGTTGCGTGCAACATGTGTCTGTTGGTAAACAATGTGAGACAACTTTGTTTAATAATATATAAAGAACAATATGTGTAACATATTTCAGCAAAAACCTTTTAGCTACTGCATCATTTACATAAAACCCACCTAAAAAAAACTTCGCTCCCCACTCTTCAAAATTACACCACACAAACAAAAACTTGAATCAATATCAACTTTTTATTATTGAAAGTATTTATATTATTTCACTTTGTCTCTTTTACTTTTACGAAAACTTCTTCAGTAGGTTTAATACACTTAGGGGGACAACTTTTTTCGTTTTTGTTTCAATCATATTTTCCTCACGTTTCAAAGTTTTCAAGTTTTTTTCTTCTTTTATTATCGCGAGAGTACACTATGCTTTTAGACGTCCCTGAGTCGCGGGATTTCAAGATGACATTGCAAATAATGCGATGTGTTTATAAGGTTTCTTATGCTAAAAAGGAAAGTTTTGTTTTTTTTTCTTGGCGTGTGTAAAATTGAGTGGTTCTGTAAGCTTAGGAAATATTATGTGCTTTGTTGTATTTTACTTATTAGTAATACTTTAACCTTAGCATAAATAGTTAGCTGAAAAATAGTGTAAACACTGCCTCATGTAACACATGTTTCACCTAGTACTGTAGCTAGCGTTCCAAATGAACTTTACAACCTCTTTATTAACATCTTCTGCATCATTTTTTTTTCATTAAAGATTATTGTGATTCTCTGAACATGACGTTATCATCTTCTTGATTATGTTATTCCACATGATTTTAACTAAGGCCTCGAGCAGATCAAGAAGCTTGCTGTCTAGTTGCTTGTCAGTGGCCTGACCTCTGAGACGTTAGACATGAGACTAATATGGTATATTTTTTATGAAAATTAGATTCTCACTAAGAAAGGTTTTTTTTTTGAAATTCTACCCCTAGATGGGCGAAGTAACGGGTGGAAGTTCGACGGATGAGAGCTAGTTTGCTATAAAAGTTCTTGGTGATTGGTTTGGGTATTTTTAACCGACTTCTAAAAAAAGGAGGAGGTTCTCAATTCGAATGTTTGTATGTTTTTTTTTTTATGTTTGTTCGCGCATATCTCCGTCGGTTGCCAACCGATTTGAACAATTCTTTTTTTGTTTGAAAGGGTAGACTTCCCAAATGGTCCCATAGTCATCAGGTCCAAGATCTGATGATGGTATCATGCCGAAATCGAGGGAACTCCTCAATTTTTTTTTAGAAAAACGTAAATTTTTTTTGAAAGTTACTCTAAAACGTAGTTGGCACTCTAACTAAAAAGTAAAAAATAAAAAACTTTTTCCAAAAAAAAGATAACCGACTTCAAAACCGAAAAGTTCAAAAATAACTATTTCGGAAGTCGGTGGCAAGGCAACACAATTCGACCGGCAGAAGAGAAGCCACCGACTTCCGAAATAGTTATTTTTGAACTTTTCGGTTTTGAAGTCGGTTATCTTTTTTTTGGAAAAAGTTTTTTATCCTAAAATAGAGCATCTTTATTCTTCATTATTTACCTATTATTAAGTATCAAAATTCAAGGTATTTATTTCACTTAGACCATTTACAGGTACTTATGAATTGTCAAAGAGTCGGTCGGTTAGTCAGAAAAGTGACGCTAATTGTCTGTTCCAAAACGTATCATCATGTAACGGAAACGTATAATCATTATAGAACCTCAGCCAACACAATTTCATTACAATTACTTTTTCCAGTAAACCATAAACTCCTAATCACTTATTCAACTGTTCAGACGTCAGAGAAATAATCTTCTCTTGTTTTTCATTAAATTAACTGACTCATTAATATTTCTGCTAATTATTACCTGCAAGATCCGTGCAAACAAACTCTGTTTGTATATTTACTAGTTTATCAGCAAGTCAACTGAAATAAATCGCGTTTTGACGTTCGTTTTCTCTTGAAATTATGACGACAGATAATTTCTGGGAAGTTAAAAGATTATTTTCTTTGTACCAGTATGATAGTTAGAAGTGGGTGAATATGAGAGATAATTTGGAAAATAAGGTCATTAAGACATTTGTTTTTAGTCCAGACATAGTTTAACAAATGGATTTATATCCTAAAGCTGCTATCAATAGGTTTGCTCCTGATTACCGAAACGACAAGGTAGAATAAAACAGCTAACTAGTATGTAAGTACTGGATTCTTAACTAGTATAATAAAGTATAAAATCAACATGTAAATTCAGAAGCAAATGTAAATATCAATGCACCAACCGTAGTTATTCACAATGCGATCAAAGCGGGGGAGAGAACAGAAGAGAGGAAAGAAGAGAGGACAAAGGGCTCAAATCTAACGCGGTTTAGAGTTACATGCGAAAACATAAACAGACGTATGATATTGAATACGGGCCACTGGAAGTAGGACGAATGGATGTGGCAGTAACGAGCTTAGGGCTCAAAATAACTAAAGAACCAACAGATTTCTACGATTTAGATAAATGAGAATAAATATGATTCCTTTCTTAAATCAAGTCAGTTCTCAATCGAAGAAGGAATCAGTAATGACCATGATGGTTTACTCATTGAGTGTGTACGTATTTGCATCACTACAAGTCCACATTCCCTTACAACGTTTTCCTTAACCGTAATTCGGTGGTATCTTAGATTAAGTTAGTTGTATTTGATTAAGTAGAGCTACATTAAACACATCTAATTCCTAGTTCAAATCACTTTTTGATAAGCTGAAGTAAAAATGTTGCCATACATTTTTTTCATCAATACGTTATCGGTCACCTAAATTCTTAGTTATCAGTTGATATGATAGTGATAAAGGTTCCCATGTTGCGACCAGGAATGTTGCCATCAGCAAATATTTAGAATACCGACTGATTTACAACTGTACTGATTTTATTTAGTTTCAAGTGTCGTGTGAAAGGATTGGCAAAATTTTTAGTTTCATTACAACATAGTTTCTATTTATAAGAACAACATTATGCGTTCTTATTTTAGTTAATTAGCTCACACCTACCATAACTTATTTAACAATACAACGCCACAATTATTAGTACAAATCAGAACAAACTATCTCTTATCTTGTACTTAACCCCTTTACAATCTAAACAGGTCAAAAAAACCGGTAACGTATGACGTCATAAATAATATAAAAATACAAACAGGAGACACTACCAATAACCCTTCTTCTTCTGAAAGGAGAAAGCACAATTGTAGTCCAACAAAAGCTTCCATAAGATTTATAGCAAATCTGTTTACATGACAACCGAAATGCCCCTCTGAAATCGTCCACGGAATTAATGAGTCTACGGTATCACTTGCTAAGCTAACATTGGTCGCCGTTAATAATAACAGCCACCCCATACCACCCTTTAAGAATTCCCGACTAATAGAAAGTGGATAGACAGACACGATCCATCACGGTTGTCCCCCAGTCGATGTATTATTTATGGGGACATCCAAAACGCAACCCACTGCTAATCTTTCAATATCTTGAGAATTTCGGGACAGAACTTGGGGATCAGATTCTACCAGATACCAATACGGATGCTATCAACCCTAATGTAATGGATATAGATGCTATTTTTGTTGAATTTGTTGAAAATACTCTTAGTGATATAAAAGCAGAGGAATTCACAGATGGTAAAGCAAATGCGGTTGATATGGACCATATAACTAAACAAATAAGGGTTAGAATAGAATGGTTTGGTTATCCAGATGACTTTGTGGAGTTAGAATAATTGTAGGATTTGTTTGTTTTGGTAAGGAATGAGAGTAATGGCATTGCATCGGATGCGGAATGAAATTAATGGTCGGTACCTTAATGAATTTTCGTTATTATAATGTGCGGTGGTAATGGGATTGTTTTTATTGCAAATGGACGTAGTATTGTAAATCTTATTAATGATTTTTAGTGTTAAATTAAAAGCTTTTACGGCATATTACGTGATTTCGTTCATTATTTACTGTTATTGAAAAACTATATTTTTTTGCTTAATGTGATGAAGAAGGGTTTTTGGTTAAGTTACTTGACTGGTATATTGTTGTTTTTAAAATCAATTTTGTCTCTAGAATTGCCATATGATGAATATTTATGAATTAATGCCTTAGAATCAATTTTCCCTTTAAAAGAAACATTACCGATCCTTGTATTAACGAAGAACAAAAGCATTTTATAACCCATTACAGCGTAATCCTTAAAACGTGCTAATACTACCGTTCAAAATCTTTACAACCACATAAATTCTTCATAAAACTTCAGCAATCAAACTTAATATCTGTTAAAAGCAGATTTGGCCACATTAGTATAATCTACGGTAACATTATTCAAATCCAAGTTTCAACTGAAAAATCCGACATATTTACACTAAACTAAAACTAAATCAAACGGGGAACGTAAAGTTCTATAAATACCACACTTAGAGATGGTGGAAAAAAATATTTTCGAGATTCGAGGAAGGGGGCCGAGAATAGATCCCTGTGGGACTCCTTGAGTGTAGTGTGTTATGCCCGTGACTTCTTCTATTTCTTATTTTATCGATATTATGTAAAGGGAAGTGGGTATGTCTGCTGCCTCTGACGTTTGGAATGTCTGAATCAGTTTTGTAGCATTTTAAAAGCTTGCTGCTGTGTTTAAATTTGAAATAATGATTCTTACATTTACAAGTTTGAAATAGTTGTAAGGATATATATCAGTATGTAGAGGTAAAGTTTGTAGTTTGTATTATTTATGAGATATATGTTTAATATTTAAAAGGTCTAAAAATAATAGCCCGATTACAAAAAATCATTCACAGATTGAAGAAACATTACTGACGAATGGCTTTATCTAATTTGTGGTATCAAATTAACAAAATCGTAAAGAGAGACTTTCTGTAATAAATACATTTTTTTTTTTCTTAACTAAAACGTTTGTCATGGAAGCAAGAAATTCCACACTATTTAATGAATCAGCCTCATTTACAGCCATATTACCTACAGCCAAGGATATAGGTACCTACACATCACAATAACTTACATTAATCCCGTGTTTTGACATGGCTTTAACTGTTTTTGTAACTATCTTGAAGAAAATTTATAGATGTTCCTTTATTTTATTTTATTTGTATTTTGAAAATCTATTTTTTTTTCTCTGTGTCAGTTATCACTATCAGAGCTACTTCTGTGTTTTATTGGTATATAAATACTTGAGTTGTAATAAATATGTAACGGAGCTGTCAGGTTTAAGTCTTAGCATATTTTACGTTTTTAATTGCTCTTTATTTTATGTTACGCTAGATTTAAAGAAAACATAATAGGTCAGTCTTTTTGTATAAATATGTAAGAAAAAAAAAACAAAGAATAAATTAGACAGTGTTGTCGTTGAGAAAGAAATAAAAGGGTAAGCTAGCGAATATACGATCGTCCCACTGACAGGCCATAGTCGGATAGATATGAAATCACTAAAATACGCGACTGTCCCTAAAATAAATGCAATTAAATAGTGTTGAAGAACTTTCAAGAGCGATAAATTTTAAGCCATAGAATCCCATGCAATACAATACCTCTTTTTAACCTTACCAACGGCAAGCTGCTTTACTAAAAATAAAACATGGACTTACCTGAAACAAGATGTAAAAATGATGTAAAAAAAGAAAAAAAGAGTAAAATCCAATCATAGAAGATTCTCCATCATTATTATTAACATTAGTATTGTTAATACAGAAATGGTCGACTCTAGTGATGTAGGCGTGATATCCGAATATCCGAATGTTAAATGTTTGTGGCAAATGTCGGATTTCCTATCGACAAGTGAAGGGGTGAGATTTGTGTAGTTGAAGTTACCCAGGGTGCGATTAATTAAACACCAATTTGAATATTAATATTTTATTGCTAATAAACCTATACTTAAAAAGATGTTATACTAAATTACAAAAACAGCAACATTGTAAAAAGTAACAAAATTAAAATTACACATTATGCAAAATAATCGTAGACGTACAAGATGTTATAAAATTACACTAATTTTAAAATAACTCGAATCAATAAGTACCAACAATTGGACGTTTTCGACTGAATTGATGAAAATCATGAAGAAAAAGTACCAACAAACATAAACAAGTAGTTAGTCTCGGATATAATCTAATTCGGATAATATCCGAATCCAGTCATCACTATTTATAATCGAAGAGATGTAAACTAAGCAAGCGCAGGCGCAGCTCATTACGGCGGTCGTAACGAGCGAGCGTAAATCATACAGACACCCAGAGGCCATTGTCTCTCTCAAACGCTGAATCGATTCAAAACCGATTGTAATGACCGATCCGCGAACATCGATCTCATTAACGTACTTATGATAAATGGTCATATGGATTCGTTATTAGTATTCTATTCGTTTTGTATTTTAATCGATATAAATTGTTACCGATTTTTTTTTCAATCTTTAATGGTCGGTCTTATCGATTGTTTAGCAGGATGCCATGAAGGATGCTTGTGATATTTTTTAGTGGAAAGTATTTTAAGTATAACGTAACATGGAAAAGGAGTGTTTAGGAAATGCCAATTCATTAATTAATTTCCGCCACAAAACATAACTAATCTACATAATAATTTAAGAAAACGTTAATTTTGAACAAACTAAAAAATAAAGATCAACCGTTCGTTCAAGATCAAGTGTTGTCACACTGAAAATTCAGCCCTAAAATCGTGGTAGTAGGGTCACAAATTCGTTGATGATTATATTGGTGACAGAAGAATGGTCTTGGTCGTCATGGCCCAGAATGCGCGGCGACTCTGCCAAATAATTGACACACCCGATGTCAACGCGGCCAGAGAGTTGCCAGATACACAATATTTCGCAATTTATATCTAATTTGAGATTCGAACGTTTTCGCTCTTTCTCCTTCTTGTTGACGTTTACTGTCAGTTGCGGATAGATACCCGAATGAAGGATGTCTGTCTAGCAGTTCAGAACGTCAGTAAGTTGAGGATAAGTATCTAAATCTGAAAAAATCCCGAGTTCCGTCCACTCTATCTTTACTAGTCATGATGGTTAGAAACAGTACAGTATCCAACAAATTCCAGTCATTAAGAAAGACATCTTTGTCCACATCATCAGGGCTCGTCGTCACCCGAAGTTGATTAAAGAGTACGTTCATAAAATGCGCGCATCATTGCTAAGAATTGTCATCAATTTTCAGCGTTCAACGCATCGTCCCAATGAGCGACAATGTCACAAAGGATTGTTGCCAACTAACTAGGTACTCGTTTATATTCTATTAATCACGCGAAACCTAACCCACTTATTGGTACTTTTAAGTAATTAACCTCACTAGAAAATTAACTATTATCTCCAAAACAGTTAACCTTAAATAGAATGTGCGACATTCGAAATTCAAACCCGCATGTTCAAATTAATGTTCGTCCGTTTAAGAAAAACAATTGACACAATCGTGTTCGGGTGCGTACGTTCAACCCGTTCGTGAATCATCGGGCGTGTTCGGGTTGGCATGGGGCCTAATCGTCGGACGTCGGGGCTTCAATATATCTCATGCGCCGTCATCGGTGCCCATTCTTCGGGTGGTTGGGAGAGCTCGAAACTGTCTGGGTGTTGGTGGGCTGACAAATTGACGGTTCGTCAACACCGCGTCAGAGGCAACTTCTATTCAGTCGTCGCTTTGTTGACGCGTGCAGGGGACTGTTTTGAGTGTACACTGTGTTTGTTTTTGTTTGGGAGTGTGGGTAGATTATGCGGGGATCTATTGCTGTCGGTTAGAATTAAATCTAACGTCAATCAAGGATGGCTGAACGATTTCTGTTATGCAGTTGTAGTAGTGGACATGACGGCTATTTGTGACCGCTCAATCAAGCTTGAGTTGAAGAATTGCGTTGTGGCAAGAAGTAAATAGGAGATAGAAGCTCTGAATATGTGGACGAAATCATCGGAATAGAGTTGTCAAACTGAAAACAGCCAAATATACCTGTAATACGAGCCACTAAAACAAAACATCATCGTAAGAGTACCAGGAGACAATGAACGGGTAGCAGCCACGACGTCACCCACTAACGAGTGTAACTTGACTCCGTAACCGATACGTTCATTAAACCTCCTCGCCGGTTTTGCCCGCCTAGTACCGTACTCTTAATAAAATGTTATATAAATTTTGATACGAAAACTTTGTTGTTTAATGTACTAGCTTTTGCGTCTGAGTTTGGTCGTGTTTGGTTTAGTTAAGATTTATTTTATTAATCTTATCTCCAAGACAATGTTACATATCTAAAACACTGCTCAAATAAATTGAGTCTTGAATTGACTTTACATTATGACACTAATCGGCTTTGCGAAACGGTATCTAAATCAAAAAAGTCATTAACAGATCATTATTGCAAAATCGAATTTGACTGACTGCCTTTATGTTTCATCACCAGATCTTAAAATTGAACCTATCCTAACCATTTTAAGAATTGGACACAACATCTTTTGAAATCGTCAACAAATTAGCTTCAAGTTTGAAGAGTACAATTTCTAGTAGTAAAATCCGATCTAAAAGAGAAACCCAAAATTACTTCCATTCAGTTATTCACGACACCTAAAACATAAGAATGTCGAGTCGTATCTTTATGTTAAAATTGGACTTTTTACATCCATTTGATGTTTGGAACAAGCCATAAAATGTCACCTAACTCCTTGCTGATGTTTTGAGTTAAAAAAATTACTGACAAGTATGTAACATATTGTTTGAAATGGGTTCTGTAGTTAAAGACAATAGTAGATGGCTTTTGGACAAGAGAATACGTTCAACAGTCAAAAAAAACAAAAAGATTTACGTGTACCAACCGAAGTTTAAATTCCCATTATTTAATGGATTTTAAAATGTTAATTTGTAGCATAGTACTAACTCTGAAACATCAAAAAGCTGAAGACCTAACCAAGATGAATGACAAAAAAAAACTTGGTGTATACTTGAAAAAAGATAGAGAAGGTTGGCTATCATTGGTAACGAGACGATGATTTTTGAACAGACTTGAACAGACAATACTAGTTCAAGAGCAGATTAAAAAAAATGAATTTGGAAGATCCTACCAAAAAAGGACCAACTGACATTCGTTTTTTAATATCACGACGGTACCCTAAGAGCTAATTAGCGCCCAAAATAATTAAACAGAATATTTTTCGAGCGGCTACAGCAAAAACTATCTGGCATTCGAATTTCACTCGCCGTATTTTGAAAATCTCAGCTTATCTTTATACAGATTCCTCACTTTAGGACGGCCAAAATGTCTTAATAAACAACTTCAGTCAACCCAAATTCAACCTTAATCACTGGCCTAAATGTACAGTTTCGTGTACTCCAAACCTGATATGAGTTGTTTTGAAAATCAGAGCTGGAGTGTTTCAAGATGAATCCAAAGATTGTTTTCGTAAATGTGATTTGAAACCCATTAAGACTAAGATGAAATTTTAACGTTTAGATTTGAATGTGTATTTAAAAAAATATAATTCAGTTCTGAGAAAAACATAAGTAATAAATGTTTCAGATTCTTATCGCTATTCGTACTCAGTATAGATTGTTTTAAGCCAAGGAGTGGTGAAAATTATAATACAACCCGCACACGTTTGGTTCTGTAGCCACACTATTAAAATGATCTATATAAAATACATCAAAGTGAAAGATTGCACATTCATAAATTGACTAAAACCAGGTCTACCAGAGTGGACAAAGCCTAGACAAAGTGAGCTTCAAAGTTTCATCAAAAATGTTAGTCATCTTGGTGACATCATTCGCTATTTAAGTCTCTATTTGATTCAGCATCACTTCTATCTGTAATTGAATATATACTGGGCGAAAACCTAACAAATATACTCGTAACTTTTAGCCAAGCCTCCACTGGCCAGCTCAACCTATTCCAATAATATCCTTATCATCATCTTAGCTTATCCATGCAGTGAGATCAATTTCCAGTCTAACCAGACGCTGTTTAGTATCATTATTCAAAGTACAAATACAGTAACATGGTCATCATTGGAAACATTTCAATGTACAATCGTGCGCTGCGATATCCCGAATAGAAAGTCACCAGTTACGTCTCACGAAAACCAAAAGTGGTAGCACAGGTTGTGTACAGTCGTTGTCAAATCCACAAGCTTATTCTTGGATTAATTCGAGTCATCCATGTTGGGTTCTGATCATGTTTTATGGATTTCAAAGAAAGTCAGCTTGACTCTTCCTACTGTTGCAGAAACAATTGAAACAGCACGTGAATTCACTTTGCGCTTCGCAACTTTTTATCTATAAAATGTCCATTCCAATTTCATTCTAAAAAAAATAACCTAAGATATCAAAATTACCAGGTTAAATGTTTGAAAGTGAACATGGATTTTGTTAGACTGGATGAAATATTTAATACTGACACTTGAGGGCGTACCATTACATATCTAAATAATTTGAATAAGTTTATAAAAGTGAAAGATATGGTAGACCTCACGCCACAAGTATGCAAAGTAAGAACAGTAGTGGTTGAAGTTATCAATATTGCCTTTTTTACTGAAGCATTAAATAGTGTCGATGGTACAGTAGCCTCTAAATAGCCAATTGGCATACCTCATGACTTCAAGAAGGAGGTAATCTTCGTCTGTATTTTTTGTTGTTGTATGATAGCATCGTTCAAATGTAAAAAGAGTACACTTGCGTTCCCAAGATTTTCTTTAAATCTAGCATTAAACTTTGGGATCTAAGGAACTCCTCGAAAACTAACGACTTTAACGACATCGGCCTAGTCTAATATTTGTCAAATCGGCATTACGTCATTCGGACATTAGTCAAAGCTATAGTACATCAAATATACGTATTGTGATTTGGTTATACGCCACTAAGTAGTGCTGAAAAGAAAATATCCCTGAGAAATTCGCTTTTTAAAATCATAAGTTAAAATTTCATGTTTTCCTTTAATTTTAATTGTAATGTTTGTTTGAAAGACTTGATCCTCATGAATGACTCTATCCATAGATGTCATAAAAATAGACGTTTTTTTTACATTGTAAACCAGATTGATTCTTAGCCGTGACACATTTTTAAAAATCTTAGAATGCAGTTTTATTTCCTTTTAAAAACAAAGTAATGTTTCTTTTTAGTAAAATTATCTACCAAAAAGCAGAATCCCCATTCAGGGGAAGAAAACTACTACATCTTATCCTTAGGTAAGAACTATGATGATTATATCAAATAGAGTTCAATTAACGTCATTTGAAGGTTAATTAGTGTTGCCAATACTTAAAGATATCTCTTTGTTGCCTTCTAATCCGTTACTCTTGGAATCACTCACTCAGTGCTAAATAAAAACATCACCGCGCCAATATAGCGGCACTATAGGTTCGAAGACACCATTCGAATAAACAATGCTCGCATCATCCCATCTGTCTAGAGATGACCCGACCAACAACTATGTCGCGGCAAGTCCAAAAATTTGAAATTGTAATATCAACCGGTAAATATTTGAAATTTAATAAACTCGACTGGTTCGCTTATACTTTTTAATTTTATATCTTTTCTGGCCTTCGGGCCGGTGTCCGAATGAATTCGTCGATTGTTTTTATCGATGCACCTTTTTTGGTGAAATTTTATCTTTTTGTATAACGGCACTTGAGCTGTGGTGGTCTGTTACTTGTCGTGGTTTTAAGTGGCCTGTTTTGGCAGCATGGTTTAGTTATGTTTACTTTAAATTGCTCTTAAAGTTGTGTTTGGGGTTCAGAGCTCTACTTTAGGGCTTCCTGTAACGTCATGGTAAGTAAAATCGAGTTAAAGAAGATGATCCGAGATTCCTATACATTGTATGTCATCCATCGCTCTACAAAATAAAGGAGATACCGAATGCACGTGATTCCTGAACAAAACTCAGTATTGAAACTACTTCTCTATTTCCAAAACTTCACCCACTCCAACAACTCTAGGTCTTGTCTAAAAGCCACAAGATAAACAAACGCAAGATCGAATTACAAGCTAAAATAGTTTCAAGAGCTACAGAAACAACAGAACACAGAAGACCAACACTGAAGCGTATCTCCTAACATTAATTATCTCCCTAATTATTTCAAAACTAATCCAAATTAAAACCAAAATCTTTTCATACAAAAAAAACTACTCTTAAAGGAAACTTTATTTAAGTTGGGAAGAACTAAGTGCACACGTGCTGGATCGTCTTCGGGTTAAAATTAGATGAACGGCGGCGAGGGGTAACGGGAGGGAGGGAGAGGCGAAGCACCTTTTTATAGAAGCTCCTACAAAACCACTGTCTGGTATACACACAATTCAAGCACAGAAAATTCCTTCAGAAGATCCACTTTCCCCAAACCGTGTTACAGTTCCAGATGCCGATGGTGGTTGATTTTCGTCTCGGTTATTGTAACTGGGTGTTTTTATAGTATACTTCACCTTCTGCACACTACTACTCAATGGTGTAGTCAAATGACGTATCAGCCGCTAACGAGGTAGTTAGATTTTTTTTAAACGCAAGATGTTTGGTTTTGCGCTTCGCCGGGCCAGTGTTGTGATCAATTATCGTTGGTAAATTAAAAATAGCTGATGTTTTCGTCAAATGTTTGAGTGGATCCGTTGCAAAATGAGCTTCAGATAAGTCTTAAAGAGAATATTTTAATCATATTGCTTCTGAATATCTTGGACATTACAGCGATTCTGCGATATCCGCGTATCCAAATATTTATAAAGGAAGACCGGCGCATAATCACATCCGTAACAGTTCAGGGATGTTCGTAAGAACATTCAGTCAAAGTAACAGCGTCATTCTTGATGCAAGCCACACAACCTGCACACTTGCCAATATACGGGAAAACAATAAATCCATTTGAATATCGAACCCCACTTGGGGCGATATTCTCGTCGCGCGCATATACCTCACGACCATAGACAAATATCGCTTTTTAAGAAATCCGCGAAAATTAACCTCATGGGAACCGCCAATCAGGTGTGCGCGAACGGAATAAAAATGGCCGATTTTTACATGATTCTCCAGTAAAACTGACGAGAGACGTGGCCGGTCTGCTGCATCGTTGCCGCTTGAATACAAAATACATTATAAGTGCACAATATTTGCATTTTGAATTACGCGCTTCAGGCTTGGCGCCTTAAAGTGTAGGCTGCGTGAACCCGCTAACGCTATTGGATGGGTTCGATATTATATATTTTGTGCTGAGCTTGGGAAAAGGTGCACATTAAATTCGCAGCGGCTGACTTTGCTAATTTAAATATGAACTGGATTCAGGGCATAGAAGTATCTTCAATATCGGAAAAACCAATGCTCCACAAAGTATATGTTAAATTGGCTATCAATATTTACAAGGGATAGGTAAACTATTAGCATCTCTCAACATAACTTCGTCAAGCAAAAATCCGGAATAATTTACAATTTAACATTCAACAACTGAGACCTCTTTATATCATGTACCAATAAAGCAGTCGGTGTCAATGTCAATAGGAATATATTTGAATTGGCAACACCAAGTTATCACATTCCATCGGAATAGCGGCATAAGTAGGTGAATTAAAAAAAAATCACGCGCAAAGATATCATCAGATCAGATTTGTATTGGGTAGGCGTGACAGGCTTTGGTGGTCCGGCTACTTGACGTTAAAATAAATGGATAATCTGTTCCATTATGACGTCATTCGACAGTTGGAAGCTTACTCGCGTAAGCTAGAAAGTATGACGAAGCGGTTTAACGAGAAGCTTTAATTTTTTTGGAAGTTATCGTCAGTTTCAATTATTTCTTGAAATCTATTTCTGAGCTGTGATTTTAAGATGATTTAACTATTATGGTGTATAAAGTCAGTTGGAAAATCTGTTTGATGATGTCTCAAGTTAATATCACCTACAATATTGTCATCCTCAATCTATGGATTCATCAATTTTACTACCAATACACACAGACTATGTCAAGACTATTAACTATTTTATAAGTCACATATCCTAACGCATAATATTATAATATATATTAAGAATAATATCTCTTAGTGCTTAGATTATTAAGCTAGATATCTTATCAGATTTGAGTTGGTCATGAATAAGTCATCTAGTTACAGTTTGTAGGTAAACATACGTTTGATTAGGTTGTACAATCCTAGATTACTAGAAACCTTTATTACACTTAGTGGTAGAGGTTTCTAGTAATCCAGGTGTGGAAGTGTGGTTTAAATAAATGTCATATATTGCATGTAAGAGAACTTAGGCCCATTTGTCCTAGGTATTGAAAAAAGTTGTTCAGAATTAGATACCTGAGTTACTTTTCACACGACAGCAGTTCATTGAGCTCATCCTGATCAGTTTCAGATGTGTACATATGTGTATATATTGACCAGTACCTAACTAGACACATCCAGGGGGCCTACCACAAGCCCTTATAGCAGTGTTACTTTGATATTACTTTCAGTGGGAAAGAGACGGCGCTAGACAACGTGTCTAACGCTGTCACTTGCACACTCCTGAACAGGAATAAAATAATCTTACTTTAAACGTCATGGTAAGGTGGCTGATTAATCACCTGCATCTGATGAAAAACCTACATTGAATCCAATAAAGAAAAACCTCTACAAGAATTCCTGTTAGACATCAATTCTTGCAAACCCAAATTAAACCGCAGCATTTCTCACGGCGGTACCCTAAAAATTCACACGAATGGTTCCGTACGGATTAAGTTTATTTACCACGTGCAGCTTAGTTAAGCAGATAGGTTGCGCATGCTCGCCGCGTCTGTTCCGCGCGAGATTTCGATCGAATCGTGCGCAGCATTCGGGCGCAAGCAGGGTTGACACGCATTGGTTCAGCTGGATTGATCTCGATTTGAGATCTTTTGGATGGAAAGTTAAATGATTTGTAAGATGGAATTAAGAAAATAAATAAGTTCTTTTAGTAATAATCGGATTATGATGAACATATTAACCGTAACTTCTTTAACTTTTTGACTTTAAGTAGTTCATCTTAGTTTGAAGCTACTTGACCATTTTATTTTTGGGATGCCATCTTTCGTGTCCTGTCAAATTTTCTCCGAGTGCCAGCCCTAACCACAACATGCTGCGTGCGCGCACCTCACCTATACTAAATACATAATGGATAAATTTTACTTTGAACCGCATTCGCTTCCATTCTCATGTCGTTTCTTGAATATTTCACTAATGAAAGTGTCAGTGGTATTTTTTTGCATATTTTCACGCGTCTGCGGTTACAGCTATTAGCTGTAGTTTTTACATACCTTCGGGTGTTCTTTTAATTGGTTTCGTGTGTGAACTACCTACATTTAATTAGATTCAATATCTAACTAAACCCAAAAACGATTATATAATTGAAAACTCATTCAAAACATTTTTTTGCCATAAACGCACTAATCGAACATTATTTATATGTGCATAAATTATCTGAACTACAAGAAAATAATAGATAAACGAAACAAGTCTCCACCATAAATGGCCGCAAAAAATAATAATTACACTCATAGAAAAAGTCGATCCAAGATCCTCACTAATCGTGTTACTGACTTATTTGGGGACATACGGACAAACAATGGCCACTAAACAGGTTTAAATCGCAGCTTCGCGTACGAGACAAGCATATAATTAAAATACAAGTTTACAATTTGCTTACAATGAAGTGTAACAGGATTTAAAGGAACTCCTATATTCGGGGGCATAAGACGTAATTTCGACAGCTATGGTGTTGATTGATGGTTTCATAAGTTTGTCGATAAAGATATCGCATCGTGAAGTGAATCTTAGTTTTTAATAGTTTTTCTAAAGGAGATCACATTTTTATGACACTCACATGTGTTAGTTAATTGTGAAGTTTTTTATTGGACGTTTAGCGGGATTTCGTTTGGCCATTATTTTTATGGCTTTATCTTGGTCGCCGTCAACCTCAATGACGAATAAGTGAAACGTATGCAAAGTATATTTTATAGCGTCTTCATAATTATTATTCTAATAAAATTATGTACCTTTTATGGGCTTTCAAGTACGTATCTTAATGTGGAATGTTTAGCCCAGGATGCTGTTAATGACAAGTCAAAGGTCAACTTAATTCTATTACAGCTTTTACTAAGAGCAACTTCATCTCCTGCCTTATAATTAATTGATCCATTAGTTTATTTAACTATCTCAAAACAAACAAATCAAGAAATATCCACAGACACATCTTGGGACAAATCAGCCTCATATTCACTGTGTTGTTCCATTATATTAATTTCAAAATAAGTATCTGATAATTCTTCAGTCACTTCAAAAAACGGTACACTAACAAGCTACCACTGGTTTTCATGATAGATCCTCGTGATATAAATTTCGTTTCTAATTAACTCCAAGTTTCCTCAAGTATCTCGGTTCAAAGAAGCGCGGAGAGTGCGCCAGCGCTGTGTCCCCATCTGTCACACGTCACAGCTACACCTACCGCTTGCGCGTGCGCCGCTAATTATAGCCGCCATGCTAATTAATTGGGAGATGGCTGCTCCTGGACATTTTTTGGAAAGATTTTGGCGTCAGTCCACTGAACTGCGAGATTTTTCGAATTCTGTACAACAAATTCGAAATCCAAAATGTGAAAAAAGTTTAATTAAAAATTGTAAGTGAAAATAAACAACCTCTTGTGTGGATCGTGTGCTAAATGGACAAAGAATTTAGAATGAGTTACGAGCTTTCTCTTAACAAGACTCAACAGGTGTCCATCGAACAGGTTGCTTGTTGAGAACCTACCTTACGTTGACACTTGGAATGTTAAGACTATCTTCAGAGAGAATGTTACTGTACTTGTAAAGTAGGAAGTTAGTCAGAAAGGAAATAATATTTAAAGAGCTCGACGAGACCACCGTGATCATATTTAATTAGCAACACACTCATTTAAAGCTGACGCCTCGAATCCTCACTGAAATATACGAAGACATTTTTGAGATATTCTCTCTCACATCTTGTGTAACACTCAGATTGATAGTCGTAACTGAACGAGTTTCTGTAATAATCCAAACATATTACTTCCTTTACTGATATTTCATCTTTTTATCGTCCGTTCTCGACGCCGGACGACATATTAAAAGAATTATGACAATTTAATTTTGTTATTTTGTTACTCCGTGATATACTGTTGACGATAATTAATAATTAAGCATAACAATAAAAAGTGCGTTGAACTGTCATACTTCAAATTGCAATTTGCGTGAAATGTTCTAAATCCCAACAGATAAATAGACACGTCATCATTAGACGACGGTCGATGATATAGTGTGGTGCGGGCGGTGACAACCTGCGAGCGAACGGGATAAAACATACGATAAATCAACTAGTAAGAAAGGGATGGATCATAACACGTGAGATAAAAACCGCGGCCGTTGATTTCATAATTTATTTGTTACACATTTGTCGTTCCGTGAAGATCGAGAGAGATACATGAGCTTTTTGTGGGCGACAGGGAAATGCGCATCAGATGTGATTTGAGTAATAATTTATAGTGTTTGTACAGCAGACGTCACTTACGACTTTAACAAGACACTTCATACTTAGATAACGAGACGAAATAAAGAATCTGAAACTCACTCACGAAATTCTGTACCTTCATGTTTGACTCGATTTAAATTTGGGTTGGGCGTTCTAATTTCGAAACTGATTTTGTTCAAACTTCATGTTCTTTTTTCATAATTAGAATAGACGATCATTTGCTTCGAGGCCGTTGCAGCGACAGGACGGCTCCTTACCAGCTATTTCGAAAATCAATCATGCGCATATTAGCGGGAGTTTTGGAACGCGCCAACTCCCTGTCGGGCGCGACGTGGCCGCCATATTTCAAGCACGTTTGAGATATATACAGGCGTTTTATCAATGCATCGTCGCGTTGATTCCGATGATATATATCTAATTATTAGTGTTGTTAATGACATTTTCACGGCACATTCCCCCATGTCTTTGGAACAATTTGTTTGATTAAATTGTCGTATTGTTTCTTCTATTGTTCAAGGGATACAGATGGTTGGTCTTGATGTATTAATGCTCTCCGTTCACTTTGTCTTGGTAAGTATTGAAGAAAGATCGTTATTATTTTCAAGACATTTTATTTTTTTCAGAGTATGTCAGGGACTTTGTGCCTCATAAATTTTGGCAGATGCCAAGGGGCGTATTATGATTAATTTAGTACATGTTGTACTGGAAAATTAACATAAAGCAAGGTATACAGCAGCATTTCTAGACAGAAGACAGGAACTTGATTGATGTCTAGAAACAAAGAAAAGAAGTAATAAATTACAACTTAAGCATGCACTTCTGTGGTCTGATTTAAAAATCACAAACATCATCTCTACTAAATCACCGAAATCTATGACAAATGCATCATTCTTCTTTCCTTGCACATAATATAATATCATATCCAATAACAGACATCCAGACAGATTCCAACCTCTTAAAATTTCAAACTAAAAGTTGAACGTCCTGCAGATTCATCGGAATGATTCTGACAGTTTACGTTGCGGCCCAAGCCAGGGATAAAATATAGCTCATGTACAGACGGCACCGTAGCGAGGGGGACGGCACCGACGGCCGGGGGGCTCGGGCCGCGGGGGGAAGACGTCCGCAAATAGCGACCATCTCTGCCGAGCAAAACAATACCGGTATGATATTATGGTACAGTACGCACTGCGAGATTTCTGCGGTTTTAAGAATCTCAAGTGGTATGCGGATAATTACGACTAAGATATGATGTCATTTGACATTAGAAGATAGAACTACAAACCTAGGGACAGATTCAAAGACGACTACAAAATCACGACTTTAAAAAGTCAAATTCAAACATGAGGAAGTATGGAATAAGACCGTTGCAGGTACCAAAAATGAGTCTTCAATTTCAAACTGAAGTCGAGACAAAGAAACGCTAGTCTCTGCTCGCTCAGCCAACACTTTATATATAATAACATAAGCGTACAAGCAGGACAGACGGACGAGCGACAGCCGCGAGACGGACTATAAATAAATAATGCGCCAACATTTTATTATTATCATAGCATGGGCACGTGCGGGGACATTCTTGAGACGAAACTGGCAGCTTATAACGAACTGAAATAAACAGAAACGTCTGCTAGAACAACTAATACGTACAAAACTGATAATATTGCGTCAGTACGCGCGTAAAAACGTGAAGATGACGACTTAAAGCGCCTGTGACGTGGTAAAACGTCTCATGTGATTATTAGACAGAGAATAACAGTAATTTCAATTCAAGAAAAGTGGCATCTACTGCCAAAATTAAAGTCTTTGAAATACTTCTCACGTCTCTTCCAATTTCATGCCAAAATGTGGAAAAAAACTGATTCTAAATATACATTTCTAATTTACTAGCTGTATTTCGATTAGTTTGGATATCAATCACAACTAAAACTAGTTTTCGAATGAAAGTATCATTTTGATATACGACTTTTTTGTGACTTAGTGCGCTACCGACCTCTTTCTGACGATGTTGCTAAAATTATTGTGTTTTATAACTGATCCGTTTTGGGTTTCGCCAAAACTATGTACCTATCATATCTGACTGATATGCATGTTGGCATATGTTATCAAGTCTAATGCCAAAGTACCTGTTATCGTAATTTCTGGTCCAACACCCATGATTTTACTCAATTTGAAAGCCATATATTTTAAATTAGGTACTGCTAAGGCAAGTTATAATAAACCACAAATTCCATCCGTTTATTACGACTTAATTACTCATCAATAGTATTTTAAGTGCAATTAAAAAGACCGAAAACACGCGTTCTACGTCGTTTCGCTGGTTAATGCCATAAGAGCCGTGGCTAAACACATCAATCATAAAATGTTATTGCTGTTACGAACAATTCTCAATTAGAAATGGAAACCGAGGGAGCTACTGCTGGCAGTTAATAAACGAAGGTCTGGAAATATCATTAAATATGTTTTCACTAAAGTTCAAGGATGAAATAAATAAATTAGATGTTTTTTTGAAATGAGATTTAGGAATGGGGTTCAATCAAATGGTAAATGTTGTAATGGTTTAATCAATTATAATGTTTGGGCATATGTCAGTTACAAAATAATTTAAGGACACAGAAAATAATAAATTTAAATAAAATTGTTAAAAAAGCTTTCGCAGACAATTATGTGCAATAAATAATATAATATATCTTCTTCACCTTTCACATTTGCTGTGTGTATGTTGACGATTTTATGGTTTTTAATTTCACGCAAACTGGTCAGATAAGGTAGGATACCTTATCTTGATAACTACAAGCTGTTAAAATCTCTGTCTTTTCACGGACGGTAGTCGGAAAAGTCGTAAATTCTTGACAATGTTGCAGTGAAACCCACCCCGTTAGAATATTCGGATATGTGCTCGCATTATTAGTTTCTATTTGCGAGTGGTAGTCGCCTCATTGATTATTATTTTAACGGACAATTAAAATTTGATGGCTTCCACTTCGTTCATCTTCGACTTGCCTCGTATTAACTGCCTCTGCGCCCCCGAACGTATTCGCGTTACGAATTTAAACAGGACTTTATTCAACTTTTTATAAGGTTCAATTTTGATTGACATATCCCACTCGTGTGATGTTCTTCGTTTAAAATCGCTACATATGAGTGTCGAGACTAACCGTCAATAAAAATAGTCGTAAAATTTCCAAGTCTTTCTTTGATTATCTGCCTTGTATCAGTCGCGTAGAGTTTATTTTTGTACGATGCCGTAATAAATTCAATACCGCACTAAGAAACGTGTGAATAAAAATCGTACGTACGCGCATTCGTTAAGAATTGACACTTATTAAGGGGGTATAATTATTTTAATTGATATGACGACATCACTCTATTTAGTGATGTTGACCATTTAAGTGCAGGACAGCGTTTGATTTAGAATTCCTTTCTCGACATCTTGATTGACTTTGTTTATATTTTTTTTGCTCATTATCATTGACTGAGACTTTGATGTAATGATATCTTTTTGTAGAAAGCTTGTTTAAGAGTGTTTGTTTTAAATTGTAGACGGGTATGATAGCTAAGGTTTTTAACTGCCTTCATTTCTTTGCACATATCATGATTATTAGTGTTATGTCTTAGAAGCACTTTGTTATAAACTGATCTGAACTGACGATAATATCAGTAACAAAGGTCGATTGATGAGAGAAAGTATTACTCAATTTTAAATTAAAAAGGTTTAAAAATACCTTCGTAATCGGTCATCAACCTAAACCAGCCGCCATTTAATCACGCAACGATCATTCACAATTAAGCTTAACGATACATTTTAATGAAAACTAATCCAGTTGTCCACGTTTATAACAGTTTTTTAGTATATCACATTGTATGCAACCGTTCCAAATTCAAATTGCCCGATTCGATGCCGAACGGGCCCGAAGAGCGGCCGCCGAGCGCGTGACCAATCGCTAATTAGGAAATGTGCTCGGATGTGTTCGGAAGCCGATCGGCGTTCTATAATTGAACTTTTAAATTTCGAAATTTTTGATTACACGAATGCTATTTCCACTTCTGGTGTTACTGTGTCGGCTTTTATGGTTCTCAGTTTTTTCTTGAGATACTAGCGAATGTTTGCGGATTCACTCAGGCATAATCATTTCTTAAGATTCATTGCTAAAATTCATTCAGTACACACATAGAAATATTGTTTAACGACAACGGCACTTAAGAATATAATAATGAACATTAAATGATTAAAATAATTTCAAAATAAATTAGTAACAGGCTTATGAATGTTTCATAAGCTTCTTTTTTTCCTGCCTCTATTTTCAAAATAACACAAATTGCAAAACCATATTTGTCACCACCTGACTTATTCCCAACACCTAAAACTTTACCATAAACAGTAACATCACTACAGACAGACGGACAGATTACAAATTTATTCATATAAACATTAATTTCTTTGAGAATTAAGACAGGCGTCTCTCTAACGGTGGTCTTATTGAGTTCAAACAAAATTGGTTTTTACATTCCTGTAATATTCTCACACATATCTTTTGAATGTAATTAATAACACATCTGTGTCATTTTTTTTCATCTATGAAGTTATTAAGTAATATATTTTGGTTGAAAAAGTCAATGTTCCAAATGTCGATTCTGATTTTTATGTTGACGCAAATTAAACTGTTGGTGCTCTTGGTGAAGTATTAGCTAACTGGATGAGAGTTAATCTGGATCTTGTTATCACCTATCTAAATATAAAGGTGCTCCTAAACGGGCAATTTTTTACTGCAATTGTGTTGCTGCAATACATTGCCGGCATTGCCCGGCAATGTTTCCGAACTCTCTGCAATATTGCCGGTATTGCCGGGCAACACTTTTTGTATGACAAAAATATTGCCGAGCAACGCCGGCAATATTGCTGGAGTTGCCGGACCATGCTAAAAAAATTGCTGCAATAAAATTGCAGCAATTATGTTGCCCGTTTAGGAGCGCCTTAAGAAATGTTAAAGTGACCAGATAATATATCAACACACATCTTACTCCTCCGCTGTTCTTTTCTGATCAATTTCGTTGCGGGATCCAAGACAGTTAAATCGTTTCTCCGGGACTCGTCGAGCTTCATTGCTCGGCGCTTTTCTGTCGGACTCCACTGTTGATTCTGGCTTTCAAGAGTTGCAGTGGTTGGGAATAGTGTGGTGGGATTGTCCCAATATCAACACACAGCCCAAACCATCGGTCCTAAAGTCATGAAACTTGAAGATTCATGTTCTTTGTAAAAAGTAGGTATCCACTAAGAAAGGATTTTTGGAAAATCTAACCCTTAAGAAGTAAAATGATGAAAGGAAGTTCGAAATCCACGCGGACGAAAATGCGGGCAAAAGCGTTCCTTAAATAAACAGAGACAGGCTTTTTAATGATAATCAACGCACAAGTGATACTTATAGCTAGAAATGTGAAATTTGGACAGTATCTTCTTTTTATGAGGTGGAGCTGGTTTTTGGAAATTTAAACCCTACCGAGGTAAAATAAGGATAGTCGGGTAGCCGCAGCAAATAGTTAGTGTTACATATTTCTATATAGCCACTATATCAAGTGAAATAACCACAAAACTGTATCTGTTATTACTTAGACAGACAGCTTAAAGTATGTAGAAGAAACGTTTATAATTCCTTACTCAAATGAACGAAAACACAGCAGTAGTTTTAAGCAAATAAATTTCTAGAAAATCTAGATATCCTAGATTAATCTGTCAGTCTTATTTACGGTTACATTTTTATCTCACTCATTAATATAACTAACAGATTAGATCTCTTATAAGAAACTGATGAAGTGGTTTATCGAAAGTACTTGCGTATTGGAAGTTGTTGGGAATGTAGGTAGTGCGGGACGTGGGTATGACTCCGAGATTGGTAATATAAAAATTGGCTTTTGATATTTCTTTAAGTGCTCGATATTTTATTTGGGATTAAGTTTTCTTTTGTTTTTCATCTAAATGTTTCCTACCTGGAGGACAAGAACTGGTGGTGGCTTCTATGGATAGAAAAGGAGAAGACCAGATGATTTGAACTTAAATAATGTTTCATGTCTTTAGATGGCAAACAAGCTATCGTTATGCGTGTGCTTTGCAAATGTGTGCTATCCCAGAGACTTGAATAATTCACATAAATTGGAATCAAGACCAATAAAGACAGATTAATAGGAAAAAAGGAATAGAAATCTTTTATTAGCAGTGAGAGACTCTACTCCTGGTGAACTGGTGGTCTTTGCGAAGACAATAAGTTTTGGTTATAGGAACATAGATCAAAATCTATCTCTATTATTTCTTAGAAACCTATTCTACTCAATTAAATTTTCTACCTCCAACATCTAAGTACTCTAAAAACTGATCTGAAGCATTTAACTAAGCAACAAAATAACACAATTCAACCGTACATATGTACAATAACCGTGTTTTCTCTATACTTTCGCGAAAAACCCTCGAGTCCCCTAAGATTGGGGGCGGAAATCCATGCGGTTTGCAACAAATATCACAGCGGGGTTCCCTGCCAAGGACTGTCGTCACGGCATGATGGCCAGGGCAGGGGAGACCAGGGGATGTTTAGGTACAATTTCCGGCATGTTCCTTGTGTTTAGATATCGGTACACTTGAGTTTTACGCCGTGTTACTCTCAGATTTTCTTGTAAGTGACGTGCGGTGAACAAGAATTTCGTGGTTTAAAGAAATTCAAGGGTTGCTTTATTCATATTCGTGATATCATACAAAAAAGAAGATGAATTAGTGGCCGACTGACTCATCGTTGACGAATTGAAATGATTGCAGTTGCAGAAACTTTATTCTTTGTTTGTTTGTACGAGACGTCCGAACAAATAAATATGATGCGTGCTCATCTGTCTATCCTGAGTGGGAATCGAACCCACGGCCTCCGGTTGAGCAATCAGGGTCACTAAGCACTATACCAATAGGCCAGACAATTGCAACTACTTAGGCATAAAAATAACCGATCAACCTTTATCAATTACTTTATTCCTACAAAACTACCTACACCTTCAAAATATGTCACAATACTCATATTCGTTCAGCAATTTATATTTTTAAATTTGGCCAATATTTTACGGAATGCTATAAAATAATATAATGGCATTGTAAGGCTGTAACAGCAACAACTTTGCCCTGTAGGGAGGGGAGCGTGGGCAGAGTTGCGCAGTGACATCATCTCGACCTTTTTGGAGCAAATTGATGAGTCCTACATACACCAAGTGATACACGAAGTACATACACATGGAGATGATTGTGCGCCAATTTATGGACACTTATGTTTGGCCTTAAGGAAGATTTCTTTTGTTATGACACAGCAGTAAGTGCCTTCTTTTTATTAAATGTGGTAGGTGAAAACACAGCTGACAATAATACTGATTTCAAAAAAATAACTCAAGGACCGTGAGACTACGGACAACGAAAACTTTGAGTTAAATATGAGATAATAGTTGACGAAAAATAGAAGTAAAGAGTGTGGCTGGTCTGAGCTGGACGTAATATTTGAAGTTCACGACGACCTTTCATTAATTAGAGAGTAGCCAATGAAAGAAAAGGAGAATGAGGTACCTTATGTTAAGATTCTCATTAGAAACTTTTGCACAGGTAAGTATGTAGCACGTAAAGTCAACATAATTATCCTACAACATTAAGTCCATTTAAAAGTCGTAAACCCTTCTTTTAAGTAACTCCAATATCAAATTCTTACAACACTAATCCAAAGTTATCAAAGGCAAACCAATCCAATTAGAAATAAAAACCTTTAATCCTCAATCCTATCTTCACCCAAAATCACACACATTCTTTCTACCTTAGGAGCACATTTTTCATCCACAGATTAAGACGTCGGCACCCCGTGGCCATCAAATGTACCGGAGCACATCAAAGCACAGCGGGAACACTTATTATTGCGAAAAAAATACCTAAAGCGATCCCCTTTGTAATCTATATTTTGATTGTATTGAAATAATTGAGCATTCTGAAAGAATTCACGAAAATAATGTTTTGCACATTCTTCGGGCAGTGGTCGAAGCTTAAGAATACGACCTAACTGACCATATTGATGACGACCTTTTGCCGAGCCGAGTACTTATATCATAAATGGAACCTATGACACTCAGCTATAAAGTAGCATTCCATCAGTGGAAGATTTTTTGTAACATTGCAAAACAACACCTGTTTGTAACATTAGATATCTTGACCATGTGACAAGAAAACTCAATTAATTGATTTAACAGTACCTAAAGTGTTTATTTATCAAACATGTAATGAAAAAGAATACTCGATGATACATTTGCAGTGCATTTTATGACATCACTGACGTCGGTGATGAAAAGCATCGTCGTCGGGGAACCTGGCCTTATGAATTTGGAATCGCCAACCTATCTGGAGCAAGCGTGGTGATCATTGCTCGTGCTTTCTCTTATGAGAAGTAGCTTTTGCTTTGCAGTGGGACAGTGTAATGGGCTGGTATATTTACAGTTCAGAATACTGTAGGACTTAACGAACCTTTGTATTTATTTTGAAAGCTTGATGACGTAAACGCATCAGTCCTGAACGAGTTTGAGAAGGACATTAACGACAACGTTCGCGTTTGTGTGCCAAAAATGGCTCCCAAAGTTTTCAAGGAAATTAAACAGAATTCATTGCTTTTCCGTATAAACATGGAATCCAAACTTGATTCAAACAAGAGTTAAAAAGTAAAAGAAAAACTACCTCTTCCCTTCAAACAAGGAATAATGTTATTCTTATAAAGGAAATAATTACGCTGAAACGCAATGATAATAAATTTCAAACAGTTTACGACTAATTTATTAATAGAAATTTTGCGAGCGATCCTTAGGACAGTCGTAAATAAGAAAATGCCGGACGACCAATGGGTGGCCGTTAAATTTGCTCGCGCGACGCGATTGGTCAGCTCATAGCCAATAAAAGCGCGTTCCAGATTTGAAAGCGACGGTTTACGACCGGCAGGCGGCGTCTTTTTGCTGTTTTGGCGCCAAAATTGACAGCTCAGTCTTTAAATTCGAGTTATAGGTCAGTTTCGCTGGGATGCATTTTAGTGTTAATTACTTAACCCGGTTTGCAAGTGATTTGACTCGAATTCAGGATCATTTGAGAGCTAAAATATTGTTGGGCTCAATGTCAGGATCCTTGTTTAAATTGTAGTAGTCAGAGTTGCCAAAAAGAGGCCTATTTTCATGATCACGCTTGACTGCTTATAAAAAGAAGAACTAGAAGACTAGTGTGATCCAATGGTCTTTCCTAATTAAACTAAATCAGGTTACAGAAATAAAAACCCAACTGATTAATCTTGCCAGCCTCTCTAATACACTCGATCTCAAATCTCTAATTTCTTGCCCACCCAAGACAGTAAAACACAAGATAAATCCGAATGAAAACTTCTAACCAAAACTGTCTCCATTAATTAAAAAGCCGGACTTTATTTACGCCGGATCCATGTCATGCAAAGTGATGCTGATATATAATGTTGTAAAGCAGTCAGACTAATGAGTATGCATTTACGCAAGCGACGTGCATCACAAACGCTGGAGTGCTGGTATTAATTATTAATAGATCCCATTTTATTGGTGTTTGTTGAAATATCTTTATGTCCGGGATGGAGACAATTGTCTGGACTGTAAACCACGAGTGCTGAAGACTATTTTGTTTTGTGGCTGACTCTTGAGTTAAAACAAATTAATTTGTAGAAATCCTGAATCATACATCCGTAGCAAATTTTCTCCAAGAACTTTAAAATTAAACCAGCTTACTAGTAGGACTTAGGGCCGATTTTTCAATCGTCAGATAAATCGTCAAATAGCTATCTAGCGAATAACTATATCTGACTGTTTATCAGGCGAATAAATGTTTCCAGTTTTTCAATGGCATATTAACTACAGAATAGCTATCAGTGGTTCATACTAGCCAACTTCACACTATTTGAGTGCAAGCAAGATGCCCAGACACAATACTCAACGTGCTAGACAAGAACAGCAAAGAAACGTGTACAGTTTGGTCCAAAGCACGTGTTGTTTACAAAAGGTTTTTTTTGTGCTTAAAGTCAAGTGTTGACCTTTTTTTTGTTTAAACCTTCGAACACACGTGTTTCGAGACACAATAGAAAGACAGCGCGACAGCCGGCTGTCGCTTGGTCGTCGGCTTTGCTTGCTTCTGTATAAAATAGAATAGAATATGCTAACCTAAAGTTTGCCGTTTTGGTGGTTGCTTACAGTCCATAATTATCGGGCCATTTATCGTAAAATTTGTTTCTAGAAACAAAGATGGCAAAAATTAAGAAACGCGAGCGTGTTATTAAGTTAGATATTACGGAAAATAGTAACCAAATATTGATAGGTAGTAAAAAATAAATAATAATAAACACGTCCATTTTAATATTACAAATTACAGTACTAACCTACCTATACAGGACTTTCAAAAAGGCAAAGTCACAAGCACAAAATGAAGCAAAACTGTCGAAAACACCCAGATACGACCCTAACCGGCCCTTGAAGTAGCAGGTAACTATATTCCTCGGTTAGGGACTTTATTCGACAGTTTACTACTATTTGACCATCGAAAAATCCAAAATCTTGTTATCCATCGAATAAAGGCTATCTGGTTGCTTATCTGACTATTGAAAAATCGGCCCTTAATAAAGTGTACGTAGGTACAAGGTTAGGACCAGTTTCATAATAATTTTCAGTAATTTGTAACTCTAGAGAATCTTAAAAGAAATTATATAAGATTGTTCTAACCTATGACATTAAAAGTAAAAAGACGTAGATAGGTTACGTACAAAAATTTGTCATAAACAACATATTCTATTGAAACAATCAGGAAACGGCATAGAGTAAGTACCACGCGATTCTGTATCCACGTCTCTTTCAATTAGTTCTACCAACAGCTCCTCCAAAAATAGTCTGACCCGGAACTCGAAATTCTGCAAAAAAAGCCCAGTACCAAGTGATAGGATGCCGTGACGGCCGCGTGACGAATCGTCTCCAGTCCAAATCCCTGCTTTGTCCCAAGCCCCTTATTTTATTATATCTGCTGATGCTCCATACATAATTCATAGGGCATCCCCATATTGCGCTGTGTCGAATTATTGTTATTTCTGGATAACCGCTATGAATAATAAGTTGTTCTAATGTCGTCAGTCGTAATTGTGATTAGCTGGTGCTCTCCTTGGGTTTCAAGTTGTTGATACGTGCCTATGTTTGCTTCAAAATCAGGTGTTTTACTGTTTGTTGTATGTGCTTCATGGAGGGATTTGCTTGTCGTAGGATCTGTGTTAAATGCTATGATTGGAATAATGTTGTGGATAGCTTTTGTTAGATTTTTGTCTTTCTTTACAGGTTTGCATTTAGCTTTGTGTGTTTCAGTTTTTGTCTATTCATTACTTTAAAATTTTGCACAATTAAGGCTTTATATTTGACATTGGTGAAGGAATAAAAATCTAAAGGAAAGTTGGATTTATTATAAACATAAAAACAAATCACCAATTTAATTTGAACAGCATCATGATTAGCTCAAGACTTCTACAAAAGAGGGGTTTTTTACCCTACAGTTGAACAATAATAAGCTAGTATTAGAAAATGATTTCTAGCTTCAGCTTATGGTTTATTAGTTTATCTTTCATTATTTTTATCATCTGCTAATTCTCGCTCTTCATCAAATTTATTTTCACATTCAAAACACCTCTTAAAATAATCCCCAAATTGTTCGTTTGATCGTTTCCCTCAACGCCCTCGTCAAAAGCCTCAAAAAAGTAAATAATAAAACATCAGATTGTCAATACTTTGGGTATATTTTAATAGCTGCTTCCCCTCTCAAGATTAGAGGCAGGCGTGTCGTAAAGAAACAATTTTCCGGCGTTTCCCACGCGCCGGGGGATCCAACTGCTTAGAAATAAGGTACACGATAAAACTGGCTATATTGTTGCCGGGAAAATTCTCAGACAATATTTTTTTAAACATTTGAGGGTAGGTGATGATTTTGATTGTTTTTTTTTTACTTACTCCTTTTTTGTGACTGGTATTTTTTATAAGCATTTGGAGTTAGTTAAATGTGGCCTTTAGAGCTTTTTAAATTAAGACTAATTTTTTTTATTCATTATTAAAATAATGTATTTATTTTATATGTAGGTTAATCTGAAAGTAGTTTAATGAGTTATTTATTTTGTACTCTACTAGTTTCCTCTAATTTTTGTAAATTAAGTAATATTTCAGATTTCAATCTTAAATATTAACATTTTTCCTCCAAATGTGTATCTTATTTATGGTGATTATTTTAAAAATAAACTCGCATTAATTTCAAACAGAACATTTTATTGTTTAATCCGTTCAGAAAATAAAACTATAAAATTATAATCACATTGACATACAAGATGTACGTACACCAATTAGCATTATAATACATTAAGAGTTAGATTTTTAAGAAAAAAATATAGCATCCGAGGCACGGAATACTATCGCATCATATTCTAAAAACCTAACTAAGACAAACAACTACAGAAGAATTTAAATGTTAAAAAGAACTCATATACAGACATAAAAATAACTAATAATTGTTTTAGATAGAATTAATCGTCCCCTAGTTAACATGAGCGGGCGCACCCGCGCTCTTACATAAGTTAAGTATGGCTCCCAATGTTAACAATTGTGGAAAATAATAATTATATAACACAAACAAAACAATTCAGTCTCAACGCCCAAAATATTCCTTAAAATATTAAACAAATTGTCTATGGCGACGAAACTGCCACCACAGACGCAAAAACCAAAGCGTAGATCGGAAATATTAAAAAAAAGAATATCTGCAAAATTTTTCACGCATTGTATAAAAATACAGCGAAACTTAATTCTTATTTTTTTACTTTAATTTAATATTAAAATCGAGAGGAGAATGGGGATAAATGTACACATTAACTTTTTAATATCAGCAACACAATGAACGCCACGATTAAATTTAATTTATTCTGTATAAGCATCTAGTTCTCTATTCATTAACGCACATACATATATTATCCGTTTATGATAATTACTCTTATCTGTACATTTGTAATAAAGCAGATGCTTTAGTTACAATAAAATGTACAAGAGCAGAGCAAATCACACGGACATTCTTTACAACTAGCGTATACTGTGTACGTATTTTTTTTCCTTTTTTTTCACTAACTAAGTTGTAGTTAATCGTGCTATCCCATAGTAAACGTAAAATATCAACTATTTACGTATCATGTTTGTATTTACTAGCCAAAAACAATAACACTCTAGCAACTACCACCGTTAAATCAATTACAATAATTTAAAACTCTTAATTAATCCTTATTATCTCACTTAGGCAAGTTAAAGTTGTATTTTTACGTATACTTCGTTTTCCAATAGGTTTTTTTAATACATCTAATTACGTTTTAAAATCTAAGCTCCGAAACGCGATGCTAATATTTTGTATGGCATTGTATTAACTGCCTCAAGACAAGAACAACGGCTCTCCAACTCATACCTTTAATGTATTATTTACTTAAACGTATTTATTAGTATACACATATTACAATCAACGTTATACGTATGTTTTTTTCAATCGTATACATAAATTCCAGTGCAAAATAATAGTAACATGGACACAGGCGCGTATGTCCAATCAGCGTAACACTAAATAGAAACAAATCGAAACATGTGCTGTGCGGAAACCCGCGACGTCAATAAAATATACAAAACAGCGTTATATCATTTCTCATAGTGTTCAATCGCACCCGATTTCACCCCTTCACTGTAACGTTGATATGAAAAATAATTTGGAAATTTTCGTTCATTTTTATCTTTGCATTATTTACTTTAATTGAATCGTACAGTGTTAAGAGGTTGGCCAATTGCAAAAACGAAGATTTGTTCTAAAGGAACTTAAACTAGCGGCCGTTCCTTGACCGTCAGACGAGGCTGAGGGTGTCGGAGCGGCCGTGAGCGTGCCGGCCGTGGACACCGTGCCGGGGAGACCATGAGAAGCGGAAAGAACTGGTATCCAGCACAGTGCCCAGAGCACAGCATTACAACGAGGGAGGCGGGAATTTAAAACTATTTTGCGAGCACCCCCTTTTTATACTTCGTTTTTGCAATGGCCAAACTAAGAGCAGGGGTGCACGAGGTAGCTCGTGGTAGAGTTGGGTGCAAGCTGGGGATCACGCCTCTGAATCAGATGGGACTTGGTGTAGGGGGTACTCACGACATCGGGGGTGGAGGCTCCGTCGTGGCTGCTGTCGGGGGCGGAGCGCGGCTCCCCGTTGGTGTCGGGCGGGCGGGTGGACTCCCGCTCGTCGATCACCAGGTCTATAGGCATCTTGCCCTTCAGGCAGCTGATGTAGCGGTGGCAGAAGTTGTCACACAGCTCGTGTACCTGCGGACAAGAAGTTGCTGGAGATACTCTTGAAGGTGCTGATGGTGACTAAGGAACTGCGAACATTTATTTAGCCCTATTCAGCTTTACCATGGTTAACAAGGATTTTCTAAACTTCCCGTGTTTGTTCAGCTTTTGCATAGACCTGAATGAATATGCGTAGTTCCTTAGATGCTGGGAGTCTTGCTTTCCTATCGTTGTCAAAACGTTGATAAAACTGATATCTTCGCTGTAATACCTTGGATGATCTAAGCTTCAGAGATTAAAGTATAGAAAAAAATACTAGGTAATAAAACTTGGAAAACTGACTTTAAAAAGTTATAACAAAACACTATCTAATCTATGTACTCTAAGTTCTAACAACCGTTACTTTAATTTATTACTGTCTACACACTGAACCCCCGTTCCGCTTACCTAAACCTAACCTTTAAACTAATATCAGCATACAAAAGCTAAAAAACACAAAACAATACAACAAGGAATACATTTGGAATCGACCAACTGTCACACGCGTGTAAAAAACTCGAAAATGAATCGTAAAAACGAAAAGAAACACGATTTTTTTACCATTTCTGCCTTGAAGGCACCCTGTAGGGTAGATATTAATTTTGTCCGTCGGCCTTATAAATTTTCATAGCTATAATTAACTTAGAAATTAACATAGAGTAATAAAATGGGTAACGAAACTTTTAGATAGCGTTTACACGGTCTGTTGTAAAATGTAGGCAGGTGTAAGGGGCCTTTTTGATTCTAATGTAAGATTTTAGAAAAAAGTGCATTTTTTTTCTATTTGCTGCAATCTTGATAGAGCTTAGAGACTTGAGTGTTATTCAAAATGCACGAATATGGCTTTTCTATTCAAAATTGAGCTTAATTTACTACGTAACTAAATTCATTTTTGTATTTGTAAATGAAGTTCCAAAGTGCCTTTCTGGTCTGAATAATTGATTTGACTTTGAGTTTTAATCACACTGGACCTAATATTCTCTGCTTCCCCTTAGTATTTACTTAAGTAGCTTTCCCCTTGGTTTTACCTAGGTCTTTGGTTACTGATCAGCTCCTATCGACCACGATAACTGACTTCCGAGCGAAGTCGCATGCACACACTAGTCGTAAACATTATAAATAACTTCTAATTCTACTGGGTGGACAAGTAATAATTCCGTCATCAAAAGAGTTGCGTATTTACGATCCCCGCATATATTTAAAGTGATGACACATTAATTACTCCTAAAATTATACAATGATGAATAATTTAATAATATTATATCATGTTTTCGGTGACAGCCACAGAATTAACATAGTATAGCGGTCACGCATGCGTTTTGGATAGGGTTGTATGAGCATAGTAGTATACTACTAGGCTTAAGAAAATAGGTGGCTCGTTTAAATGTCAATGTATACGCTTTTATAATAAACTACCCAGACAAATTCAAGAACTTAGCATTACTAAATTTAAATTATTTATAAAACGTAAACTTTGTCAGAAGGCTTTTTACTCTGTCAAAGATTACATTGAGGATTCAAATGCTTGGGATTGAGCTGTTTCAATTAATACATTGGCCATTATTTACTTTATTTACATTTCTTTTCTCTTTGACATTTCAATTATTATATTGACATTTATGTGTACTTTTTAAAGTATATAATCTTTTTTATGTAATTCTATTTGACATTGATGTGTACTTTTTAAAGTATATAATCTTTTTTTTTTATGTATTTCTATTTGACATTACGAATTGTGTATATGTTTTTGTGACATTTTTTTTTGTGAATGTGAGGACTATGGAAGTCGTTGGTTTTTTTTTTTTTAATATGCGGTCTGGCGGTTTGAGTATTTAATGCGGCCTACCCAAATGTCCTTACTTTGGTACTGTTCGTCAAGACGTTGGGCTCCTTAGTTTTTAGTTGAGCTAAACGATTACTGACAAATGCTTGCACTGTCTGGACAGGTCCACTCAAATCTGTGTCCTTCTCTCATCAAGAGAGTGCCTCAGACATTAACCTCCATGGTTCTTGCACATTTTTGACCAATACGATTGTATGGACTTTAAAAGAGACTTTGACCTCTGAGTTTGTTTCGGATGTTTCTTCTCAGAGCAGTCCAGCTACGAAACACCGGCCCCATCGTTCGCTTAAAATAAATAATAAAAAATAACAAAATATTGACGTGTAAAAGTGTTATATATATAACCTATTTACAAAATAAATATGATTTTATGATTTGATTTTTTACTGAAGAGAAAATGGTGAAAATTGAACGTTTTTTGTATTTGTATGATATGAAAGTTGAAAAACTTAAATCAAGTCCTTGCAAAAGAAATGTTTTTACTATGCTACCAAACTATAATATATAGTATTAAGAAAAAAATGCAGAAAAACCTCGATTCTTCAATCCTTTTTTATAACTTATTTTATTTTTAACCGACTTCTAAAATGTGGAAGTCTCAATTCCGTCGGGTCTTTTAAGTTTTTTTTTTCATAATAATAAAATGTTTCTACTTTCGAAAGATTTGGCTGTGCGTTGACTACCACCAAACAGAAAAAGAAAAAGTCTGCCTTACAAAGAAAAAAAAATAATTTTACAAACATTGACACAACTCAAACATTCATTTTTATATCGAAATAGGGTAAGAAACGTCAGAATTTGAAAATAGAACGCCACAACGGAAACGGATACGGTGCTCCCCGTTGACAGTTAATTATGGTTCGGGATACTAATTTCCTAATCGACAGGTTTTTCTAAATTACTTGACAACTGACAAGAAAAGGGGGGATGGAAGGGACCAATGAGAAATCAAATGTTTTGAAACATCTGGCTCTGGTTCAAAATTAGAGGAATGGGTGATGAAAATAAAATTGTATGAGATTTGTTTCAATACTAGTTTTTGCCTGTGGCTTCACCCGTGTTTTATAATTAAGTAGCCTCTGTGTACTTCTGATATTTATGTTATAGTTCTACGTCATAGTTTAAATCGCGTTTTATTTTTTTAAGCCAACCCAAGGCAAAATGTATGTGTTATAAGTTTGACCGCTATGTGTCTGTATGTGGTACCGTACCTAGCTCTAAAGGACAGAACCAATATAAATGCGGTTTGTTTGCATACTTTAATATTAATATAATAAATTGAAAAGTGAGTGCGTTTTGTCAGTCTTTCACGGGAAAACGAAACGACGAATCGATGTGATTTTTTAAGTGGAGATAACTGAAGGGATGGCGAGTGTCTGAGTGTCTCTTTCTAACGCCAGCGAAACCGCATGCAAAAGCTACGCTAAGTTTTAAATTTTATTAAAACTTAATGCACAAAAAAAACCTTAGGCATTTTCTGCCAGTCTACCTCAGAGTGATGCAGAGACAAAACATAGTAGATCTGTCAGATAAATAATTTCTTTGCTCAATAACCTTTGTCCAGATTCTTCACAGTTCAATATCAGCCATCTGCCCAAGAGTTGTATTATTAAAGATACATGTATATTGTATAATGTTAGAAACACGTTGACCCGACCGCTAATGAGATGCATTCCAATGCCGAACTATGGCAGACATCTTTAAATTACGTTATAACATCTGCTGCATCAGTTTTATCGTATTTTCTTACGTTTTGATCAATATCGTGTCATGACTGAAGTAATTTTTGAAATATTGAATTGTGTCACTTTTGTCTTTTAACTTTCTTTGTTTGAATGACTAACTGTTTCCACCAAAAAAAAAACATCTTCTATTCATCTCTTAAGTCATAAAAAGAATCTGTTTTTATGACAGAGGCATTTTGGTTATGCTTTGATTGACTAAAGTCTATTCTTTCTTCATCAAACTTATGCCAGTCTATATGTCAATGTTTATTCTAAAATAATTCTAAATTAGGTGTGACATAACGTAAGCTTAACTTGTCCTTCCTAAAACTCTTTCGAGAAATTTTAAATTTGGAACTCGAGATTAAGATACGGAGTCTCACTGATACTTTTTAAATATGGAATGAAAGGTGATACATAACGGCTCGTGACATTTGAAATAAGAAGGGATTTTGTGTATGGAATTTAGGAATGTTCTGTTTTTAAAATAAATTTTTTTCTCGCTTTGAAGTTGGTATTACTTTAGGATTATTGTTAGTGTTGTTATTTTAACACAGCCCTTATCTTTTTTAGTTACTCAACATGATTTAGTATTCAAAATGTCTTAGGTTGTTAGGCAGGTGTCATATAATGTATTGAAATGTCCCAGCGTTTGCCAGAAGTGTGGGCTGGAGTCAGAAATGGGCCACGGCCATACAAGTGAGTTAGCTGACTTGTCCGGATGAGGATACTCCAGTTATACATTTAGTTGGTATAAGGTTTAACTAGCAAATAACTGTTTCTATATACATCTACATTAACAAATAAAAATGCGAAAAAAATAAAATAGTAACTCCGAAAGTAAAATATTTTTTGTAATTTAATGGAGTCAAAGTTCTTTCTATTCTATTTATCGTTACGATCTGACTACGGACGGACTTTATCGGACGCCCATTGAGTATCGACTCGACAAAAATGTTTGCGTCGATTTCCGTACACACACCCGATAAAACTGTACAAATGAACTGCACAGCGAAATCGTTGCGATAAATCGTAGTCGCGTGTACTAAACATAATTTATTAAAAAATAAATTTAAATGACTGATAACTCTACTTATTAAAATCTTGACAATAACTCTTTATGGTACATAACGTCTTTCGAACTATTATCATTTGCCAAGTCGGTCAAAAATATTTAAAACATTCACTAATAACAAGCACTTCTTAGTTATTAGACACGTGGGCGCTCTCAGATTTAACCCCAAAACATTTTATAAAATAGTCTATGCTTTTATTTTTATTTAATCCGGCGTTTGACAGGCTGAATGCGCGGCCGCCATCTCTCTCCGAATGTCACATTATCGAATATATTTTTAATAATGTCGTTTTTATTTTTATTTGCTGTTTACGATATTCTTTCTTATTCGTATAATTGGACGTTACTTTAGAAATGAGAAGTTTTGACTGCCTTTTCCTCTATTTTATTAGCTATTTATTTGACTAAACATATGTACTTACGAGTTAATATTGTGAGAATCACAAGCATTTGTTTTATTTTATTGTAGAACTAAAACACATTTTATTAGTGTACTGTCAAAATGCGAAATAGCCGCGAAAAATGGCGAAGACTATAGATAAATGTATTTTTGGATTCATTGAGAAATGACTTTTAAAAAAAAAACATTTTTTCTAAATTAATATTACCAAAAACCGCCATTTTAATTTCCAAAACTAACTCCAAACGCGAGTCAAACCTACTAATTAAAACAACCAATTAAAAGTGTGAAAAACTAACAGTATCGTCAGGTCGACAGCCATATAGTAATCCATCGGTATAACGGTTATAAAAAACGGGTCGGGCAGTAAAACCTCCCGGGTTCGAGTCCTGTAAACCAACAAATCTGACATTTTGACCTGTCGTAAATCTGTTAAGCGTTACAGATAACATTTTATTGTACGCTTCGAAATATGAAGAAAAAGGTTTTGAATTTGTTTCTGGTGTGGTTAGTTTTCGGGGTGCAGTGACATTTCGTTTGACAGGCCTGTTGGTCTAGTGGTTAGTGACCCTGACTGCTAAGCTGAAGGTCGTGGGTTCGATTCTCACCCGGGACAAACTTTATGTGATTAGCATTTAATAAACATGGTTGTGTGTCTGGGTGTAATGTATCTATATATGTATGTATACAGCAGACCGACACGATGGCGGAGACTTTTATTACTTAAATAAATGATAAAATAAAAAATAAAGACCCCTTTATGTAGAATTTTTATGTGAAATCAAGACCTTCGGAGGTCCGCAATTAAAAAAAAAGTAATACAATAACTACGTCGCCATTTAAAAGGTATAACAATATCGATCTCAACTAGTTATGAGATGACTAACAGCTGTTTCTCTATGGAGCCAAGGAATTTCCAAATAAAACAGCCAAGACCACAAATAAAAATAAACGTTCCAATTTTAAAATTACTCGTTCACAATCCGGATTCGGACGAATGAACATCGAACGAACTCGGTAATCGGCCGTTTTAGATATTCGAAATTTTGAAAAAAGAACGAGTCTAATAAAAGGCGACATTACCGAGCTACATCACATAACGTAATTAGGGCACAGTCAGACGGCGCGACAAAAAAAACGCCCGTAACGACGACCAATCGCAGTGCCGATCGACCAAAAAGGACTCAACATCGACCGATGTCGCCGGCAGCCATATTTAAAATATTAAAATCATAAATCAAAAACGTTATACGTTATTTTCAATGTAAATATAATTTGGGAGTTCGTTAAAGAGATAGCGTTCAAGAATTTTAAAATTGTCTTTTTTGTCTAACGCAATGATATTATGCCTCATTACCGGCCATAGATGTTCTGTCGAAAAATTCTCTGCATTCAAAAGATCTTTATTATAACTTGTTCTTAACAAAAAAAGAGTACAAAAACGCAGCAATTATAGTAAAAAGGGAGTAAAAAGTGCACTTAACGAGATCTCATTGTGCACAAGTTGGGCCGCTGGACGTTTTTTTTTTTATTTTTAATTATTATAAAAGCTCAAAAAAACCACATCACCTGTGAACGAAGTGTAGTGAAGCGGAAACGGATCGAGCTAACGGCATCTTTTTTTAAATTTTATTCGACAAAAACCGACGAGATAGGAACCGATGTGTATGGGATATGAACAGACGGAAAAAATAGCTTTTTAGATCACAGAGACAGGTAGACGTGTCTGTCTGCATCTAACTTCCGCTCAAGTTATGTTCTCAGCTTTCATCGCTTGTGCAAAGCCCACTTTCTATGCGAGCCAGCAATCAGGTCAGCCATGATAACTGGTCCCTGAGTGTCGCGAACTCTTCACCTCCGCCGAGACAAACAGATAAATTAACTCTTAACTCCTTGGCAGGTTACACGACGAATGTGCGACTTTCAAAAACAACTTGAATCATCCCAAAAAAGAACAATCAAATCCGAATTTAAAAATCGATCATCCGTCTCTGAATTGAACGATTTTCTTCAATCCCCGCTCGCTATTTTGAATTTTGAACAGCGTATTATTTTTTTATTTTATTTTTTTCCAAAACGGCCTTTATCTCGCCCTCCGGCCAGAGTTCCGTACAGCGGTATCGCATTACACGTTATCTCGTTACAGCGGCTCGTATTAGTGAGTTCGGCCGACGTATCCCCAAACACCGCGACTTAGACGAACGGCGCCCGATATTTTATGGAATCCGCTGCGAGAGCCACCGCTCAGTATCTCGTTTCTCGAGATCGTTCGTCTTGATATAGACGTTAGTCAAACTAGTTTCGTTGAAACGTGACCATAATATTGACAAGCTAAATTAATTCCTCGCCGGGCGACACCGCTCGTCGTAAAAACATACCGGAGATTTGAATTTTATGCTCCTAATTAATTCGACCGAGCGCAAATTGTTCGATCTGATTGCGAATAGCAAAAAGCTCGCGTCCCGTCGCGTTACCGTTACGTTGGAGAGTATAATGGCGAGAATTGGCGATGCGACACACGCAAGAAGCCGAACCGGTCCGAACGGAACGCGCCCAAATGGAAGATAAGGGAAAAACAAACAACAAACGGAACGCGAACGCCGGTCCCATTCACTCGCGAGCCGACACCTCGCGCGCTCTGCGACATTTAGTTTAGCTCTCGCCAAATTAGGACTGGACAGGGCCTTATGTCTTAAATAACTTTACCATTAAGTGTACAACTACCTTTAAAATCGAATGTTGCATTTTTAGGGCGAGAGAACAATTCGTTTTAACGAGACTAACTATGCCCTTAGCCTGTTCTTGAAGATAGTAAATGTCAAGGATCTCCGCGATTGAATGTGACTTCAAATGTTAAACTATCAAACAATATGACATGTTAGGTACCTTCCAATTTCAAATATCTGTACGTATTCTGTTTTCATAACCCTCGCGTGAATTCTTAATTACAAACCGATTTTAAACTATTCGAAACGTGAATTTGATTAATTTAAACATCGAACGGCCAGTGCGTGCAGTCGTTGCGTGCCCCAAGATCGATACGATATCTCGATTTAAAATCGTGCCTAAAGATAATCGAAAGGTGTTATTTTTTTTCAAAACCGGTTACGTTTCGATTCCAAATGTATTCCAACAAGATAGTAGGTACATATACTTACTTTTTCTAATTCTAATAGATGAAACCGTAGAACTTGTATCGCTTGCACCATCTGTAAACAAAAACATCGTTTTAATCACATGGTATTAATATTCGTGGAGTTTGTTCTATTTTGTGAAACTGCCGTGGGAGTGTCTAATAGGTATTAATAATAATTACTAAACAGTATCTTTGACTGAATATCACATGTGTCTGTATTTTTTGTCCTAATTAGTGATGTCACCAATTCAAGAACGACATTTTAGTCCTTCAAATGCTCTTTGTCACTTATGGTAATTTTCTAATCTGCTAAAATTGTTAGAATCTTAAAACTTTTTATTTAAATTTGAATGCAAGTATTATTAATAGTTTAGAATGCATAGTTTAGGTTGTATATTTCGGTCTGTACCTGCCCTTTTAGCCAGAAACATGATACACTAGTCTGTCCATCGAGCATCTCACAATACGAACTGAGCAACAAAGGCCCAACAATGTACAGCGAGTCCCCGCTGTGCGTAGTGATGTGTCCATCTTGTTTACTTAGCATGTTATCGATAGTCTACCAATATTAAAGTTTTTACATTGGCAGATAAAATACAAAGCTGAATTTACTAAAATGTACTAAGTTTTCTCCGAAAATTTAATAAAGCCTGACTTTTGAAATGTCTCACAGACAATATTAATTCATACATTTATCTTTCTTACTTATAAATCACATTAAATTTACATAAGACACTACAAGAATATGTTCACGGAGCGCAATTCAAATGCCTTCGCACTCAGATCCTATCGACTATTGTTTGATATTGTTTGAAGATCTAATCGGCGACTTTTTTCAAATCGATATCTATCTAAAAAAGGCAGTTAATGCCGTTTTAATAGCGTCTTGATTTGTTTCTGATTGCCACTTGAGGACGCGGCCTGAATTCAAACCGATCTTGGCTTATTTCACTTTTGATTGATGATTTTACAACGTCTCGAATTTAAATTTTGTACGTTTTCTGTATTAAGTGTCGTAATGTAATAAGTTCTATTTTGGTTTACATGTAATTATGGATGAAATTGATGTTTCCGGTATTAGTACAGTGTGTAGATAATTGGTAATTGTAGGAAAAGTTTCTGTGATTTTAATGGTTACAGCTGGAACAAGTATGTAAAATATGTGATAATAAATTACCACATTTGTGATTGGTTCAAGCTAGGTCAAAACAAAGAGATTTTAAAGGAGACAAGGAGATTTAAAGACTAGGAAATTCTGTGCGACTAATTTAAAACAGACTTTTTTAGTAATATGTCACTATTGTCAGTATTTTTACTTTTATTTTGGACGTCCAGACATTAACAGGAAAAACACAAAACGTAGCCACAAACAAACCAAGTCCTAAAAATCTAAACTACAACGACAATCTAACCTCAAAATCATACTTATTATTATTACCGCACGAAAGCTTCTCCATTACTGCCACAACATCTGTGGCGCTAGTATCGCTGCAATATCAATTAAACAGTCGAAAGCGCCACCCCCGTCTGTTTGTTCAGACGTTCCGTTGACACAAGCGACACTAACAGATAAAAATGTGTTTGACTTGTTTCACTCTTGCCACCGAGACCGAGTTTGTTTGGAGAAGGGACTATAAGTGTCCCAACGTAATCCCTTGCTTGAAAACCAAATTTTGGTTAGGAATGGATTTTGTTTAAAATTGGGTGACTAGTGGTTGGTTAGACTAACTGCTGTGTCTGTGGTAGTGCGTTCGATTTCTACGTAGTAAATGTACAAGGTCGTTGTCAAACCAAAATCTGCTATGTGCCCTTTTTTGAGATCACAAAGCAGTTCATTTGTATGAGAAATAAGGCAGAAAGTATATGATCGAACTATTGAAATCTCAAAAAACGGCACATAACAGGTCTTAGTTTGACTAGTTAGACAATACTGTCTGAGTTGACCGAGGACATTTTATTTATTTATTTATTTAAATTTATTAGCGAGAGACCGCGGTAGGTAAATGAGTATACATTTTTAATTAGTTAAAGTTATAAGAGAATAACATAATTCGCAAATTATCTATGTTATGTCGATAAAAGTGTGTTAAGTATTTAGTTTCACAACACTAAACTCAACTTTTAGTGCCACTTAATTACATCAACATTGTAGGTTTATTTTTATAGTATTTTTTATATATGCCAAACTTTATTCGCTTATTAAGTAAACTATTACGTACATAATAAAAGTTATTAACACCATAATTTCAAGAGCCATAGAACGTTTTTATTGACAAAAACGTAAATTACAACTCAATTCATAAAAAGAAATTGCACAGTTAACCTCATTTCTTTCCTATTAAAACCAATACGATTAAAAAACTGTAGTTACGTTTGAACAAATAAAATGTTTAAGCGACTAAAACAACAGCATTCCATACGTTGACGCGATATCGTTTACTAATGACTCGTAAAACACAAAACTCGGGTCTATTTACTCATGCTACTGCAGTTCAACTATGTTTGAGGAAGCTTAAAGCCTCAAAAGGCTGTGACAGACCAAACACAGATGTGACGTGGGCAAACAACCTCCTCGGGTCGTAACCAATCGCCTCTCAAACCAAATGGGTCAATAAAACAGTCGATTCTCTGTTGGTTTTAGTCAACTTTAGTTTTTAGTTGATTGTACTTTGTTTCGATACAGTGTACATCACTAGACTAACATCGTACGGCCCACGTGTTCTTTTTTCAAATATGTGTGGTGTGTTTTTTTGAAATTCGAACTTTTCTCAAATCTTACGCTGCCAGTGTTTTTTGGTTCTACAATTTCGAATGAGTTTCGTTTTGAAATTGTTCTTTTTTACTTTTGGGTGATCATTGGAAAGTGTTGTAGAACTAAAACTTAACGGGTTTGTACTGAGAAAATGATGAGAAAACCTCAGAAATATCATCGTTTTGTTACCCTTGGCCTACATTTAGGCATACTCATTTTAAATTCGCGACAAGACGCTTGCGACAGACTGCAGGTCTCAATTACAGTCAATAGCGCACTCGGCATTATATTTACGCCAGTTGTTGATAAAGAGAAGCACCTCAGGCTATAGAGGGAATATCTTTAGTAAAACTTTACCTTAGCATAAGCTTGACACTTGGTTTTGCCTGTACTTAACTATTTAAAACAAGTTTTGATGGTGAACTGAAATTGGTTGGGTTAGAAGTTTGTTTTGTGCATTTTACATCTGTTTCGTGTTTGGCTTAGAATTTAGTTCAGAAGATTATATTATTTATTAAAAAAAAAAGATTGATACTAGGAATCTCTCGTGTCGTATTCAAACACATTTTACATACACTAACATCCAGACAAGCTGCAATACCTGTACAAATATTTTACCCGTGCGGGACTCGAACCCACAACACGCAGCAAAGCAACCAACCGCTTAGCCACTTAGGTACTATGGTATAAAAGTACAGACAGACAGACAAACTTTTTACATTTAACTTCCTTTCAATAACCTTTAATTCCGAGTCAGACGTGTCATGTGGTTCTTAAGAAAGCCAATATTTTAATTATATCTATAAAAAATTACTCCATTTCAATTATTTCAAAAAGTCAATAACAAGAAACAGCGTACTATTGAAATAATTTTGTTAAGTACGTTTTGTTGGCTCGCACAGTGGGCCGACCGCAAGTCTTTGTAGAAAAAAATGTTATGAGATACTTAAGTTATTCGTACTTATACTAATTACGTATTATCTACTCAACAGCTTTTGAGTATTGCTTCTTTTGCGGTGAAGGCAGAAATACGAACCAAAACATCTTTTGTGTAGGAATTTAATTTAATTTTAAACACCTACTTCACTGGCTCAATCGACAGGTTATTGACCGACGCTTTTTACTGTCAGCAAAAAATAACTTTACTTCTTACATCAAAATCAGTCAACTAAATAAAACTTCTAACATTAAAAACTGACACAAAAATAAACTATGCAAGTAGACGTCATCCAGTGGCACCACATGTCAACTTCGTACAAAAACTCCACGATAATTCACCTATTCGTAGAGCAAAGTTTACTTTTCGCCCGGATGTCGCCTCGTGTTTGGCCATCTTATCTCCGAGCCGGTTAAAAACTCCAGCATGTGTATGAATGACGCTTATCAACGTACAGGTAAAACTGACAGCTTAGTTTATAACCCCACGCTACTGTTTAGAACTTTAACTAGTTTTAATTTCTCAAATTTATGAGTCACGACGCATTAAACAAACAAATCAATCTAATAGCTAGAATAGGTAGGTACGTGCGTGACGGTGACAGTTGATAAAACGAATTTTCAGTAACAAAGTCAAATAACATGAACGTCGCCTCCGACCAGCGCGATTCGTAATGCCTTAGATTTTATTTGTTAAAAATCGGTTAAGTATCCGTGTCGAACCGCGGCCGTGGGTGGCCGCCATCTTACTTTTATTATTTCACTTTTTGTCCCCGCTAGCCGCGGGAGGCACACGGTGCGATTCAGCTTTTTATTAGTGACAATATAATATCGTTTTTTTTTAACTTATTCCTATTTTGTTGTTCCGAGAAATATTTCTCGTTTACCTGTTTAATTTTGGACAGCTCTTTAACTAATCAAATCGTAAATTAAACTGAAATGTTTCCCATTTTATGGGGTATTAAAGTTATCCAACGATTTATTTGTCTTGAGGCTTGTATGAGTAATAAATGTGGACAATACTTACTAATGAGTCGACCTCTGGGTCTGCTATGTAGTAGGGTTTCTCTTGCCGTATCTGTGAAAGAGAGGGGTATATTTATTAGATATTTTTCACAATCATTACAAATGTAAAGTAAGGTTGTCGGGCAGTGGATTAATGGCGGGCGCAGCCTGGTCGTAATGCTTGTACGTGGCTAATAAAATGCTCTCTCGCTTGGCTGCGCGCGCGCTCGCACAGACTAAAACATAGACTCGACACTTTACTGGCTATAAATTATAAATATGAGATAGGTTTAGGCCGCAGAAAATTGCAAGGACATTTAACACAGAAAGTGCTAGAAATGTTCGACTAAACTGTTATATTAATGGTCTGTCTTTAATTTAACGTTTAAGATTCGCCACACCCAAGCGCTGTCATGGCCTTTCTTATTGTACGGTTTTTTGTATAATAAAACCTCTGTATGTCGATCTTTAACATCTTAATAAGTTTGACGAAATTGATTTACCTACTTACAAAACGACATATAAGTACTTAAAGAAATACGAAAAACATTATCTAAATTCTACTTATTTCTAGATTCATTACCATAAAATCCTACTTAAGTTATTTAATCACCATTTTTTCCACAAACTTTCTTAAATCCCACTCAACCGTGCGCGTAGGCAGTAAAGTATATAATCTGTCCAATCTCCTTTATAATCTGTGGTCTCATACTTAAGAAACGCTTTTTTTCGACATTTAAACCCCGTGTTGCCCGGAAATGCGATACTATCATGCACACTGAACCGACCCGATTTTTTACATCTAGCAACACCGTATATATTATATGTTAGTTGCCAACAATAATAATTATACTATGATTATGTACTAATTAAAGTAACATGACATAACATTCCCAAAACTATACTAATTTGCTTCCGACTTTTATATTTTTGTAATTAAAATTGCTTTTCTCATTATTCCTGTACCTATCTTGTTTGTTTTAGGACCACTTTGTGTTCGAGAAATTTCTGTTGAAATATAGTAAATGAACTTCGTTTAAGTTAAAATGAAATATGGCTAATTTAGATGGATTTTGGACTGTTAGAGAATTGGACGGGGTCTATGAAGATAAATTAAACGTTCAAAGACAAGAGAAAGAATATATACAGATAAATAAATAGACAAAATTCTAAAACAACTTGAGAAATCTAAATAAATAAACTACAATACCTAGACGTCCCAACATAAATGTATTAAATTCTAAGACATAATGCCTAATAAAAGATTAAAACAATAGAGTATTAGTATTTACGAACATATAAACTTAACGACAAATAGTGTAGGCAGGCAATACAGATGAATGTGTGTACTCAAATCCAATTAGTAGTTAAACGCCATTGACATAAACATTCATTACAGACAAAGATTTAAATACCCCACTAATTGTGTAAAAGATGCTAAAATTTACAATAATATTGCTAAAGTTAATAACTAAACATTAAGTTTATAGTGAGAATCGAAAGGCTAAGACTAATGCCGTTTGAGTTAAACTGTAGAACTAAATATGAGTGTAACAGTATATTTTAACTTTACATTCTAAAATATGAAGAATATGAATGTTGATGCAGGTTTCAAATATTAGATCTGACAATATTATAGAATGATTATTAACCTTTTGAGGGCCAACCGACAACCGACTGTCGGGCTGCTATATTGTCTTTCTGTTGTGTCTCAAATCACTTTATTATTTGATTAATTAATTATATGATTAATTAATATTTTTCGACCATACAGCTTTAGATGCTTATTATTCATTTTTTGGACTAATTTGTTAATCTAGCTTAGGTTGTATGAGAAAACGAAATATCAATAAATTAATACGTTATATTGTAAGCAGTATGTTCGTTCAGAATCTATTGATAGTTTACAATCTCGCGAGATAGATTACAAACTGACGGTAATCAAAATTTTACGGTGACATAATTACAGCATCACGCAATACTATAGGTCACTTTTAAATTTTTTGAGAATATACATGTCATCTTGGGATGTATATTCTTAAAAAATTTAAAAGTAAACCTTTAATATGTATGAGAATATAAGCGGGAGAAGCTAAATCTATAGATATAAAAGAAAGTCGTGTTAATTACACATTTTATAACACAAGAACATTAGAACCGATTTAGCTGAAAATTAGTGGGGGGGTTAGCTTAGGACCAGGGGACGGACATAGAATGCTTTTTTATCTTCTTTTTTTAGTAACCAAAAATCTGATATAATGCGGGTGAAACCGCGGGGACAGCTAGTTATAAATAAAAATGCTGTTGACAGAATTGGTAGAATTAATAACTAAAATGGCTTCCACTAAATGGTGAAATTATTACTCGATTACTACCAAAAACGTAGTACAAAACTTTTGTGCAAATTATTTAATATCTGACTAATTGGTTTAGGATTTGATAGTCAATTATTACGGAACATTAATCTTTCAATAATAATAAAATCATCATGTGTCGAAAATAAATAAAATGGAATTATTCGTGTTATTATGTTGTCAATTAATTGGTTTTTAATTTATTGTGTTGCATTTCAATAAAATATATTGGTCGTCCGTTTGAAAATGTAAAATAAAAATTTAAAAATTTGGTAGTAACAATATTCTGAATTTTTTAGTTAAGTTATATATATCAATATTTATTCCTATTTACATCAACATTCGTTGACAGTAAAATATTCGTAAATACTTATATATTTTCTTTTTTTAAATAAAAAAGAGATAGCACAGGCACTTTTTGTGGATAATGAACGCAATCCCTAACGGGGATGAAAACTGCATTAAAATGGACGGGCAAAGCCGCAGCAAATAGCTAGCTTTTAAAATAACATTTATATCTTCATGTAAGAACATAAAATTTGAACTTTACTACGTAAAAGTTTACATTACAAATTCAGCCATTGTTATCAATTTCACATGGTAAACGACGCACATTTTTTTTTTGTTTTTTATATTTTTTTCAGATTGTTAACACTGCGTTTTGGCGTACTTTATATTTTACATATACCAATTGTTTCAAAACGATATTTGTATGGAAATTAAAGCAGGTGATTGAATTTTGGGATGCCCAGTGCTCAATTTTGGAAGGTTGTTGGCCAAATATGTGTTTTGTAAATGTATTTTTTTTTATTAAAATTATAATTTATTACATGCCATATTTGAAAAATAAACATTATCGTCAACATTTGTTACTTGGTCAATTTACTATTTATATTTAAATTAAAAAAACTAAATCCTTTTTTATTATCTAAGTATTAAAGGAATTGAAAGTGAAGTGTGGTCATTAAAATAAATGATACTATTTTAACACTAAAAAACTTTTCTGCCGACTCCCGATAAACAAGTGTAAACCCTATTTATAAGACAATAAATTTCGATACAAAACAGCCGATCGATACGTTTTGCAAAAATTATAAAAATGTCAGTTAACCATTTAGCGTTACTGACAAATCAAAAAGGACTCTACAGTCACTGATTTAAGGTAGAATTTACACTGGTAAGCGACCATATCTTAAAGGCATGGCTATTAAAATGTATGGGATCGATTATAGGACTTAAATGTCATATAAAAATTATACATTTTTACTTGACCGCCGATGATTGATATGGTTTCCATGATATTTTGATTGGCTTTTAATTATTAACCTTTTTTCTTAAATATAATGTTTTTTGTATAATTATTAGAATTCCGTTTTTAATTGTTGAGTTAAATTTTTTGTTCTATTCGTAATAATATGGTTTGGAATTGTTTCTGAATGTTTCGTTTTTTTTTTTAATTAAAAGAAAGTCCTTGTAATATCACCGTTAATAATATGATTCGCTGGTTTGAAATAACTAACCTGGTTAGCTTTTAGTTGTTTTATGTAAATTAGGCTACATTTTGTAAGTGTCCTTTAGTGATAATATAATATTTACGATACGGTTACGATCCCTGTATATGAGACAAAGCTATTTTATCCTTCTTTCTCTTTCAAAAATATATTCGATAATGACTAAAAATTTAAACTAAACTAAATGAATACTGGCCTAAAACCATAAGATTAGTTTGAAATGAGAGAGGTATATAAAAAGTTTTAATATACTAATACCAGCCCACCTTGAGCTCGTTCATGGCAACAAATCATAGCACCTGGTAATGACCGCTGTGCTCTGGGTAGCGGGTTCGATCCCGCCCACGTCATAATGGTTATCATTCCGCCTTGTGTCATTATTGGACGCAACAAATTGTTATTTGCCTCTAGTTCAACTGCGGATGTGTTGCACAGTGGGCTTAGTGCTTTAGTCGTGGGCAAAAGACTTTTTTTTCGAAATTTTCCTTTTTTTTGTGTAAAATCGGAAGTACAATAAAGGGACCACTCACGCACTGCCACCTGATCCAAAATTAGGCAGAGCTAGCTTAGGCAATCAGACAACTGATATACATAATTAAAATTTACAAACACATACAACAATATTAATAAATAACACCCAGACGCAGTACCTAGAAATAATCCTGCTCATAATATAAAGGTTTGTTCTAAGTGGAAATCAAACCCACGACCTTCCATTATGTAGCTAAGATCTCTAACCACTACACCAACAGGCCAATCAAAGAGGAATTTCTAATAGTCATAAAGATACTGTTTTCTCGCTCTACCATACATGCTAAATGTCACCCAAACAATAGGCTAGTAATAAATAACGCTTGTCTAAAATCCTTCAAACCAACATTTTCGGGACCGTACACAAATACGGACACACAATACTGACCACAACATTATTGTAATTTAACCTCTTCTAGAGACACAAAAAAGAAGTGATAGATACTTTAATAAGCGTGGGTTTGCTGATTCTTAATCTGTGGGTCACTGACTCACTGATTTGGGAGTGAATCATGCTCATACACCTTAGAAATATTCACACCTTGTATTTTAATGGGTGTCTGGTAACGCTGTATAATTTTATTGGTGAGTCTTCGTGTATTAGCTATAATTGTTTGGTTTGAATCTTCATTTTGAATTTTTATTTTTAGTTCTTTTATTGTATGGACTTTCTACCACTTTTGGTCTTACGTCATCATCTTTATTCTAACTTTCTTAAAGTACTTAGTGTTGTTCTTGAATGTATTTCTGACAAACGTTAAATCATTTGTCACTTTTTTCTTCGTCTAATCATATTTTCCACTTTTTTTTTCATTGTATCTTATATGGTACCATCTGTCCATGTCTGTATCACCTCTTTAGCCTTTTCCTAACTTATTGAGGTCGGTTTCCAGTCTAACCGGATACACCTGAATTCCATCAGTATAATCATCTGGGAATTTTTATTTCTCCGAAATTAACATCAACAACTCTGCTCTCTTTAAGGAGAAAATTAGTTTAATCAAACCAATTTCATTGTAGTCTGTCTACCGTTACAGATTGTTTTCCAACAACACACTAAACTACATTTTCCCTGATTCACCATCTTTGTTCAGTGATTATTTCAACTAAGGGGCCATTAGCACACACAAGCAAAGCCCGCCTTTTACATACAAACGTGTCATTATACAAGTAATCGTGTCGATTCATATCACTATAATGATAGACCAAAGTTACCAAAATCCAGCCAATGGCAAATGTACGATCGAAAATATAACAAACGTAAATATAGCCCCTCCCCCGCCCCGAGGCAAGGAAGTGTCTCATTTAGGGGGGCACCGACCCATGAAGCAAGACCAAAGCCCCTTTGGACACAAATTAAATGCTAATAAGACGATCGGCTGATACTCAAGGCTTGGAACAACAATTTTGGTGTCTATAGGAAGATTTTTATGGGTGTTTTGAGATTGCAGCTATAGTGGCTATGTATTATATGAGCGATATCTTTTTGCATACATTTGCCGCGATGAGCACATAGATATTTTGAAGTTTTCCTTTACATACTATACTAAGTATACGTTTTTGCTTGAGTTCTGTGAATACTATGGATTGATGATGATTGACGCCTAGCTTGGATCAAAAATTGACACCACAAATTGAGTTTATTTTAACTTGCTGTCTACTATTCTTAAACATTCAAAGAATGAAGCGTATTCATGATTCTACCGTCAGTACAGCTAATATTTGAAGACTAAATAGAATGAACATAGTAATGAATGCAACAAAAATGTTATTCGTTCACATCGGCACGCTTAATGCCTCCATTACAGCTGACATCGAGACAAAAAACATCACGAATTGTTAGGTGTCGATACGAAGCAAAAATTCCCTTTCGAATCGAGTTATTGCATCCATATTTTTTATTTTAATCGATGCATCGAACTGTATTCTATCGATTTAACTCGCAAAAAATGTGGACAAAAGCGTTTTATATCTGTTTGTCCCGTAAAAATAAACAGGCCGTGAACAAAATAACTTTTGACTCGTCCCAAATATCTTTGTGATACGACAATTGTCGTTTTCTCTATTCATGGCGTTTACCTGAGTCTCATTGTTACCCCTCTTTGTGCACTTTCAGTCGAAATGGTATTGTTTGTTTAATTGAATAAATGCCTTCGTAAAGTCCTTTGTTGTACTCAAAGGACCAGATCTCATGTGCATGTAACCACCTCGGAACACCGCTCAAGTTAATCGATTAAACATTTTTTCCGCTGAAAACTGGAATCGACCTGTGTCCGAGTAACACTGATTTTAAGCGCCGATTGCCCGCTACCTGGCTCTCGAAAAAACTACGGAACTCATCATTAAATTCGTAAGGTCCCAATCGAGACGTCGACTTGTCTCAATGAATATTAAACTCTATTTGACAGAAATTAAAGCACATTATAAATTGATGAGCAACAGCCACTTACTGCTATAAGTAACGGAATAACTGCGGCACCAAAATCGCTACCAAACGTGGTACCCTGTAATTTGTAATAAAAAATCTATTTATAAGATAAAATAAAGCACCGAGACGCTACCTAAGATGCCCGGCGATCGATCTCGATGGGCTTTTTAATAAATCAAGCGGTTTCGAGCCATTTTGACGCTTGTCAAAGTTAAACGTACGATATAGAATCGCGCGTACCTTACGCTGGCTTTAATGTTAAGTTATTCTATAATGCTCAGAGGTCGAGTTTTGTAATTTAGTTAAGTCGCCTCCTATTTAATAACATTCTTGTACGGCCGGCGGTCGGCAGGTGATTTTTTTTTTCGAGTTTTTTGACTTAAAAAACGGTCGTTCGGCCGACCTCGCTACTGAAGTAGTTCGAATTTTAAAATTATAGTGTATTAATATACGTTCCTGTTACGAAATTTTTATTTATAGTGCACGCGTCTCCGTATCCGTGCGCGGGTCGCGTCGCCGCACCGTCGCGCGTCATGCCGCGATTGTTTTGGCGACCGCGACCGCTCCGCATTTAATCACCTGTTTTGACACAACGACGTGCGAATATATTTATTTGGTCCGCTTTACTGCCACCCATAAACGGACGTAATGAACAAATGTCTTTATGGTATACTTGTAAACGTCAAATATCAGTCATTTCTCCTTGGCGAGCACAAAAAAAGCCATAAATATTCTTAACAAAATGGCTCCTACTGAATATTGTGGCCATAAACGTAGCTCTATAAAATGAGGTTTGGTTGTTTAACTTTTGTTCGGGCGCTGTTGGAATTAAAAGAACTTAGACGCGGGTCCAACCTTTTGTTTGCGTAGTGTTTCGAAATCGTCTAGAAATTATTCATAACTAACTGGAATTTATAAATGTTTTACGGTTTGTTTTTGTGTTGTCAAAATCTGTGTGCCAGTGGCCTCACAGTACAAGTTTTGTGGAAAGGTCACTCGTTGCGTATTTCGCACGGCGACGCTCACAAGCTCACAAATAAAACTGTTGCTCTAAAACTTCTAAATGAGGCTTCTCGCTGCCTGTGGAGCGTCATCCCCATTAGAAAAGGATAAAGCTACAAGATAAACAGGGATGGGGCGACGGTGAAGCGTTTTTCGTGCGTTTTTTGTCCCGAAATCCGTGCGTTCAAAAATTTTATTTTAATACAAGAAAAGTATTCAAAAGATACGGGGCAGGTAGACGCGGCCGAACCGGGGTATTTGCTTAGTTTCTTTTTTTCTCGCACAAAGAATTCAAGTTGATTTATGGTCGTGGTGTGTGACGATTTGTGACCTGTAATTTCTGATGTGAGTTTTGTCACTACGGATCTTGGAGCTTGATTTATTAATTCACCGGCCGTTCGTCAGAGGGCGTGTTCCAGTTTTGACAGTTGTCAGTAACGTATAATTTTTGAACACGAAATTATATGTAATTTTTTCGTTAGTGTTTTGTTTTGAGCCGATTGAGACATTACACTAAGCACTATGAAATTTTATTGCGGCACTTTGAGCAATTTATTTTTGTCCGCAAAAAAATTAATTTGACACAGTGTGTAATCGGCGACAATATTTTAGTTGGAGACATTCCGTTGTTAATTTAGTTTATCACTTGTGTCCACGCTTGTGTTGATTTTGCTCACTGTGCGAATCACGTGTGCATAGTGAGGTATCATACACTAGAGTTAGTTGTTTAACAGGTCCCTAGAGGGTCGTTTGGACCCGGAAGGTCAGTTTTTCGGCCATTAACGCGATCAGAGGGTTGGCTGGAATTAGTGGGCCAGTAATAAAGGTGGTTGGTAATAACCCACTTCGGGGCAGTTGGTTAAATGGTGTCTCACTCGTTGAGACTATTACACCGGCCGTAAATTTGTGTTAATCGCTTTATTTTTTGTTTATCTTATTAGTTTATTACTTTTATAGATGTAGTGTGGATTATTTGTGTAAAATAAGTGATATTGACTCACTCACGGGTGTTAAAAACCTTTGTAAATCCAGCCCCCTTACCATGACGTTTAAAGTAAGATTGTTTTAGTCCTGTTGCAGGAGTGTGCAAGTGACAGCGTTAGACACGTTGTCTAGCGCCGTCTCTTTCCCACTGAAAGTAATATCAAAGTTATACTGCTATAAGGGCTTGTGGTACGCCCCCTGTCTTTTTTCAACTACTTATAATAATATTATACTGGATGTATTTTTGGTCTTGCACAACCCGCTAGGAGATGATTCTACCCATAAAAACAAACAACTTTTATTATGGAACCAACTCTGAAATCGTGAAAATAATATCTGCTGTTTCTAACAAAAGTTCAATGGCCTCCCGACCATAATGTATGAAACAGCTGATATTTTTTTCGAGATTTCAGAGTTGGTTCCATAATAAAAGTTGTTTGTTTTATGGGTAGAATCGTCTCCTAGCGGGTTATGCAGGACCACAAATATACCTAGTATGCATGTATTATTATACATAAAAATATTCCTCTTGGAATTTCCTATCCAATAACAAAATTGCTTTAAAATCCGTAGCGTAGTTTTAAAGATCTAAGCTTACATAGAGGCAGACAGTTTTGTTTTATACTAGGTAGTGAAATCTTCATCTATTTATGTGTTTAAGTGTCAGCCGTTGTTTCATTCACAGACCAATAACAAATAAACAGTTTTAATAATTGCATTAGCCCAGAGTAGAACTCACAACCTTATGCGTGAGAATCAGGCATCCTAACTACTGGGCCATCACGACCTCTACTTTAAAATATAAAACAAATTGAAATTACACCTTACGATGCAGCATTGGCCAAGTACCTAATCATATTATTTAACTGCAACTCACAACCGACTTTATTTTTAATAAGTTAAGATTCAAAATGCAATAGCAAAGAGTTAACGAGCTAGACGACCTAAGATAGAGACGTTAAAAAATAAATATATATAATTTTAATAAATTATTGAAGTTACTTTTAAATATGAAGGTTTATTCTTAGTTTAGATATAACTTTAGTAGCCACTATCATCGATAATTGTTGTTTTTAATTGTAGTAATCCGTTGTAATAATCCGTTTCGTAGTTCTAAGCTTACATAAGGAGGGACAGACAGACAGCGGAAAACGACTTTGTTTTACACTATGTAGTGATAGACACCTTTATAATTCCCGACTTGGCCTGTTTCCGCGATAAATGAACATAAAAGTACTTATAAAACATATTTTGAAATAACTTAGCTCTTCCCCTTTCATCTCTAAGCAACAACAATAAACCCTCACTCAATTTGACTCATCAAAACACGCTCAGCCGTTTCCGAGATAGCCACTCACAAACACACAACCTATTTACGTATGACTAACGCCATTATTTGCGTGCTTCAGCGCTTAAGATAACATAAATACAAAAAAGAATTTTGAATTTATAACCCTTCAAAATTCTCATGACCTCACGCTTTATACAAACAAACAGACAGACAAACGGTCCAGAAACATGGTTTCCGTTGAAGTGCACTCCACGCGCTTTAAAAACAAATACAACGAAAACTGAAAAAAAACGCCAATATTTTTAAACAATACGCATTCTACTATCAAAGTACAATAATAGAGTAACCCTCAAAAGCGATCGGTACGCGTGTTTGTGCTAAAATAAACGCGTTTAGTACGCACACCGTTATGAATACGAAAGCATACGCACCCTTGGTTTGCCTCTTTTTTAATCAACCCTCCTAAATCCCAGCGGGCTAAAAATTAAAGTGTAATGGTGCAATACTTAATAACTTATCTGCGGGTACGCTGTTTGGCTTTTGTTAATGTAATTTTTTAAGTTTACTTTTGTGGGGGACGGAAAATCAATACTGTACTTTTTAAGAATATGTTAATTTGATTTGATTTGACTTGCCTAGTCTAGTCGATGACCCTGACCGATGGTGGAGGTCATAAAAAATCATTAAGTGATGACTTAATGAGTAATTTAAGTAATTAGTTAGTATTTATAAATGATAAAAGTTGTCTGGTAACCATAGTCCCAAGTTTGGAATCAGATGGCCGTATTGTGAGTTGCCTTAAGATATTTATAGATAGGTATTTATTTCCTCGTACTTAACGACGAGCAAACATTATTATGTTAGTATTCTAGTTATCTGCACATTCAAAGGACATTCGTTGAGCATAATAATATTGTATCTGTTTATTAACGAAATGATTGCGTTGTACGTTTTATGGTTGAATAAATGCTTGCAGTATTAAATGTTAATTATGCAAACACTCAACAATTTGCTAATAACAGTATGCATAGAGAAGACATCTTTAAGCGTGTGTTTCTAATAAAACTTAGATATTAAAATAAACGGGAATTTTACGGTTTTAGTTAACCTAAACAATTACTGGCCAATGCTCGAACTATCTAAACAGTTTTAATCAACGCTGTGTGCTTCTTTCTTCAAAAGAGCAACTTAGATATTAACCTGTATGGTCGCATGAATGTATGGACTTTAAAAGAGACGTTGACCTCTGAGTTTGTTTCAGATGTTTCTTCTCAGAGTAGTCGACTAGGAAATGCAAGCCACATAAATTGTGCAATATGTTATATTTAACCAATTTTCAAAACAAATTTTATATTATTTTTCACCAAAACTGTATTTCACAAACTCATCTACTAACCCTTATACGATTCGAACAAATTAGAAAGGAAGAAACTAATATTAAGAGCATTACCGCGTTAACCCCTAATCATCGACACATTGATGAAACAATCACGTGGCTCGGGGGTCCCGTAGACCGAAGGGTTAGGCGCATTACTGGACATAATCTTGATTGATCTGCTACAAATAATGTTGGTTTCGCGCCGCGTGATACGAGCCCTTTGTTTTCTTTGTTTCGCGTACCGGGCGCAGTGAGAGGGTTAGATGCGCTTTTCTTGTCGGGAAAATTACACGAAATATGTAGCTAATGTAAAAGGTTGGTATCAAATTTCGTGACTGTTGGCGTAGTCGTTGAATGGTAGGCTACGCTGCGTGTCGCCTATTCGATTCCCGTACGAGGCAAACATTTTTATAACCTACACTACAGTCTTGTCGTATGTAGAAGTTCTTTTCTATTAGAGATTTTTATTTGAATTAAAAAGAAATAAAGTTAGAAGACTGGTTTCAATAAAAGGAAAAGGTTAGACACCCAGCTGTGTTTATACTTTATACGAATCACAATAAAATAAAAGTATCAAGATGATTCTTTGAATATTTAGTAATATTTTCCGAGTGCATACCATTAAGTTACATTGCGCAATAAATGAACAAATCAATGACAAATGCACGTCATTAGGGAAAGTCATTATATGTTTTAAAAACTTAAACTACAGTCGTAAACAAATCTATACATACTAATATTATAAGCAAATGAAAGAGTAAATCTGCTTGTCTGTTACGCTTTTATGGCTAAACCTTTTTTTTTAACAAAACTGATTTTAGTTAATTTATTTATTGATTAAAATTGACTAGACAAAGTCGAGGATAAAACGTAAATAGACAAACTTTATGTTGATAGTCAACGCACCACAACGCACAGATGGACTACTGGAGTCAAAAAAATACAATTTCTTTTTATGACATTGAGGCAATTTTTAATTAACTCACAAACTGTGTAAAATATGGGATACAAATTCATGTTAAAATCCGCAGACGAAGCTTCATAAAACACTAACAATAAAATAAAAACAAATGATTAAAAAAAAACAAATGTCATTTTACTTACGCGCCAAAACCTAACAAAATGGCCGTCACAATAGAGTTTTCCGCGACCATAGACTACGTTACATCGGTATAGATTAAAAATAATTACAGTTTAGTAACTGTGTGCTATGTTATTTGCGGCGGGGTAAATTCAGTAGCAAATTGACGACTAAGAAATTACAGGTCTTTGTGAAGTACTTGATCGTGAGTACTAGAAAATTGAAATATTCAGAGGGTTAAACCATAAATGTACCGATTGATAATACTTAGTTATTTACGGGTCCATTATTAGGTTGAGTTGCCGGGAAAATTGCTTTTAGTTAGAAATAGGGATGTGGGGGTTTCCTTTTTTAATTATTAACGACGATGCAACTTTTCAAATAGATTAGGTAGTTACTGTAAAATTTTGAATAGAAAAGAAAATTGATTATAAAAACTACAAGGTGTAAAATAAGATTGAGTAATGGAAGTCGGTGATTTTAGTTTTATAAATATTTTGTAGGGTATATTGACTATCTTAAAGAATTTTGAAGTTCTTCTTTAAAGTTTTTCAGTAAAGCACTAGAATGTTATAATAACAATAAGATATAAACAAACCAATTAATAAGATTAAAAAATATCTATTCCTTTTTCTAAACATCACACAAAGACGCTTAGAGGAGGTCGGGGATAAAAAGACACACAAAAAGAAAATATTATTAAGTAACATTTTTTGCACGTTTTGTAAAAATGTGTATTTTTTATACGAAACAGATGCACCAGTCTTAATCTCCGTTTATAAGTAGACACATGAATTTTAATCTAAATGTATTGGAGATAGAGTGTATTTTTGATAATTTTGATGTCGTTTTTTTGTGGGTGTTGGCAGATCCGTTCGCCCGTTCACATAAGAGATTATAAATATTATTGTAATAAGACATTGTGATTCATGGTAGGATTAAACATCATTTTGAAGCCCCCAATACCATCATGAATGCATGCATAGCATATGCGTATTTAGGACTGTTTATCTTGTAAAGAGCGTGAGGGTATCTATAGAGTTTGTATTATGCGTTTAGAATGTATTATGACTTTTAAATAAACAAACTAAACATGGAATATGGGGCAGGATTGAAATTGCAGTGATCATAATACTATTTCTTAGAATACTATTTCACCGTTACAGTTACTGTCAGGACTTCAATATTGTAAGTATAAAAAAACAAATTTTGACAAAAATATAACATCCCTGTTGCGGGTTTTGCTTTTAGAGTACCTATACTATAACTTGCTAATAAACAATCTAAATAAGGATAGATACTAAATAGGGATATAGGTTAGGATCTTAAAAGGCTAAATAAGTATTTAAATGATTAAACTAAAGATGTTTTCCACAAATACCATGTTGGCCTATACTAAAACCATGATAAAGCTATTTTTACTTATTTTCAAAGTTTTCTTTGCAAACTATATTCACATTTCAGTTTATATTCCGGGGTGGAAAGCGACTAATCATCGCTGCAACATTAATTTCAATAAAAGAGGGTGGGGGTGGCTTTGTCTATGGTGTACCATCGACTACGGAAGTAGTTCTGTCATTTTTTTTAGTGTAGGTATGTTTATTGATGTGGTGGTATTGAAAATTTTGCGTTGAGGAAAATATTGACAGGGTTATTATATTGAGGTTTAAGGCCGAAATAAATTAACTTTGCTTAGTAAGATTTGGATAAGGAATATTACTGTATCTATCACACAACTGTTAAACTACATTGGCATGAGAGAGACAGAGGATAGCTAAGCTAAACTGCGTGCTAAGATACTGCCTCTCAGCCTTAGAAAAATTCATGTTACAGCGATCACTCTCGTTATTTCTCTTTCCAACACTATCTCCATCCCTGTTTAACCAAAAACATATTAAAAACGTCCCCAGAACAAACAAATTCAAAACCAAACACATGAATTAATAAAACCCATACAGTGATGACGAAATTAAACAACATCATAGGTACAGACTACCCCTAGTAGGTAAAAAATTCCCTCTAATCCACGTCAGCTGCTTCTGACTGGTCGCTTCTCCCCAACCTACCCTCCGACTACCCTTATTTACACGAAAACAAACATTGACCTCCCCGCACTTCAAATTTCTTTACACCTACAGCTCTAGCTAAACTGGCTGCACCACGGTCCAGAGTAAGCTGGACGGTTTTTTTGAGCTTTTTAAATTGGGTGAGGTGTCAACGTATCCTGGTTGTCAGGGTGTGCTGTCAAATACATAATGAGTGGGTTTTATTTTTCAGAGTTATGATGTTAAAGCGATCGATGTCGTCGCGAATCTTTGTTATGGTGTTGCCAATTTTGTAGCTCTGACTATATTTTGCGTTAGGAGTCGCCACTCCTGAGAGTGAGTCTATTGGCGTCTATTAGTGAGTATATAGATTTTTTAATTTGTAAACATAGGTATACAGTCTGTCTATCTATTTTGTTGATACTTTCACCGACTAATAGACGACGTTACAAGGAGCACTCTAGCCTTATATTTTCATTCCATAAAAAGAATTGAAGACCTGTGCCAAAAATCATCTCTCAAGGTTGCAGTAAAGGGCAGACGCTTGTTTCTGAATATACCTAATAGCATTTATATTCTTTCATGTTTCAATAAAAAATCAGATTGAGTACCATTATTAGGTTCTCAAATATTATTTAACATTTTCTCAATAGGAAACCGAGCAAGGCCCAATAACATTGCAGTTTCAAGAAATAGGTCACAAATGCAACCCAACGTTCCGTATAAATTAATAATTGGGTAGTTTACACCATTAACCAATAAATGTTAGACTCAATTTCTATAAAACCTCTTTTAATTTCAGCCCAATAAATTCGGTTCATTTTCAATTTGCTATAAAATTTGATTTTTAGTTGCTTTGAAATCAACAAAAAGATAGTCAACTGAGTTGTGGTTTTAGTGACGTCATAATTCGCCATTGCCATACAAAATCTATTGAAGAATTGCGTTTTGACAGCTCATAAAAAGTACGTCAATTGATAATAGTGGAAACTACCGTATTATTAACACTCCGATTTATCAAAACAAAATAAAGGGTTTAATGACACGACATTACATTTCGGTCGTTTTTCGAAACCTGTATGTACGGTACCTACCTGAAATTTAAAAATGGAACGAAAACGTTCGGCTGCTGTCGGCGAATGTCGGCGAGTGGCGACGAAATCGGCCGACGTGTCGCGAAGAATGCGCCTGAGACTTTGTAATTGCACTCTAGGTATACAGGGTGTTTTTAAGTAAATAAATAAATAATATCTTGGGTCATCTCATGAACAACTTGGTAGCCTATGCTATGGTATCCAGACAACTGATATGGATACTTGCATACTTGTACTTTTGAAGAACTTTAGAAAAGGTTTTGAGGATTGAAGCTACAATTTCATATTTTTAAAAGGCCTGATAAAAAAATGATAAAATGATTTATTATTGTAAATAGGTAAAAAATTACACTTTCACACGTCATTTTTTTTTCTTATTTTAATCGAACGATGGGGCCGGTGTTTCCTAGCTGGACTACTCTGAGAAGAAACAACCGAAACAAACTCAGAGGTCAAAGTCTCTTTTAAAGTCCATACAATATTGTATTGGTCAAATTAGTTAATTAATATTTCTGCTTATGTTTGACTAAACAGTATCTATAAAAAATCGGATTATTAAAAAACGAATTAGGTAACATTTTAGCATGAAATTTTCTCAACTACAACATACATTTAAATTTTTTTTTCTACCAAACATTACTACCATTTCCTACCAAACACCCTTTACACAAAAGCTTGCACCTAGTAGTATTTATGTCATTATTAACCGGTGCGAATTAATACTCATTTAGCATCCATTTTTATCGCGAATGCTCTGACGGGGGAGCAAAAAGCTCATTCCTCTGGCGCGACTTGACGCGGCACCGGTTTTTCTGAGCAGGCACATCGCACCAGCTTTCTACCGAAAACGGAGCGCTAATCATTGTTGTGGTATAATTTATATTGATAGAGATTTTGTAGGAGAGTTTTAGAGCGATGGATGGGCAGATTTGGTGTTATTGAAATATTTTTTATTGGTTTTTGGGAAAGTCATTTGGTATCTTCTTTCTCAATCGGTTAGAAAGAGTCAATGTTGTGGTTTGTAGATGGGCGAATTCGATAAAGGGATCTATTAAAAATATAAATGAAAAAATAAGGTAATTTATTGAATAAATAAAAAATGCCGACCATGTAATTTTCTGTGACAATTTTACTGTGTTCTACTAATTTTGGTTTGATTGAACCTAATTGTCATAGTTCTGCAAGTATTTTTTATTAAATTTATCATATCGGCAGGTACATAAAACGTTTAGGTAGAATTAAAACACCCTTGAGACATCCGCAAGCCACTGACCAATCACGTCGGCGCGCGTCACGATTGGCGTATTCAAATTCGGAACCCTTGGACGAATTTAAATTTCGAGCGCGTCCCTTCTGCGGCGTGATTCGTGTTCTATTTTCAAAAATCTACCAGCCGCTGTGACCTCTGAACGACGTCGTATTTTCTTTGCCTTATTTTTGTTTTTTCTTTTTGTTTTTGTTTTGGTTTTCTAGTGGACGTCATAGTAAGTGATGAAAAAGCATAATGTTTAGTTCATCGGCATATTAATGCCGCTTTAAACGGACAAAAACTCGACGCGAGTCGGTCGACGCGGCGTGTCAGCCACTAATTGAGAGGCGCACGCTATCGCATGGTGCAACCAGGCCTCAATCACTATACTACCAAAGGTTAGAGAAAATTCTCTTAAGTAAGTAAGTAAGTAAGTAGTTTTATTTAGTTCTGCCTGTGACCAGCCTTTTAAAAAATTGCATAGATTATCGACGTTTTAATCGGAAATAATGAATGAACTGACCTTTAATTTACTTGTGGAATGTTTTGTATCGGGTCTGTCTTGTTTATCGAAAAACATTTTACGTTGTTGCGTTAATTTAGAGCGAGTAATTCAAGTGCAGACTACTTAAAACTATTAGGAATGAAAATACAAAATACATTTCGAATAAATAAAAAATGTCAGTATTAAAAACATTAATTATATTGTAGTGGAAGGTTTCACGGGACAGTTTCGATAAAAAGTGACAGTTTAAACTACCTAAACAAACAACAGGTATTTCGTTGTACCAAGCGACAGTAACGATTCTAATAAACATTGTAACAGCGCTGGTTATCATGACAAGAATTCATTAGCCTCAATAATTGCGAATGCAGCGCGAAACGCATCTAGCAGCATTTATTATATTTTTTCAAAGAACAACATTTATTTTATTAATGACCACTTTCACAAGATGCCACAACAATAAAAGAGAAATGTCCGTACGACGTAACCTTGTATCGACGGCTGTTATAATTATATTATCGACATTTCAAAGGTATGCTCGCATTTCGCATGTGACTGAAGAAACGTTCGTTGCATAATGTTTTTTCTCTTTATCACGTACGTGTCGTGGCCCCACTTCGTAATTAAATGGTCGCATCAATGTTACGCGAGCGACGTCGCGGGTAATGCGTATTAAATAGGTGATATCCTTTACGCTCACGCTGGTGATTACGCAAAAAATACAACGGACTGTTGCTTTGCAATAGCCGTTGTTTTCTTCACTTCGACGACCAAATCCAAACCGAAAAATCTTGGGGATTTCGGTTTCCCACGAACCGGGTTCGAGTGTATCTAAAACTCAACAATTTTTATCAACAAACGAACCCGAAACAAGATGCGTAAGGAATTCCAAACGGCAAAAACCACTCGATGGGGACGATAAAACGAAATCGCCGATGCGTTGTCGAAAAAAAAATGCAAGTGCTGCGTGCGAGCGAGATAACAAAAAACGTATCGTATCGCGGTTCCACTCTAGCGCGCGCGGCTAATGAATACTGCGTGGCGCGCTGCGCGGGCGCAGCTGCGAGCGGACCGATCCGCCATTTCCATTATTTATTTTATTTCGGCGCGAAACGTTGAATTGGATCAGTACGACAAAGAGGTTAAATTGCGCGTCCAAATCCCATGACAATTGTCAATTATAGCGTTAAACGGAACACGGACAGATGTAAACAAATACACAATGTACTGTCTTTTGACGCTGCGCATCACAATGCTGCGCGTGAGCAGTATCTGTGGCAGCTTGACAGTGTCGGTTCACGGGTCGGTGGGCTGGGAAGTGATCTTGTATGTTTAAGCCTCCATGCTAATCCTTTTTGTCCATGAATACACACCATCGTGTAATACGAGATTGTAAAATTATAAAACCAGACACCTCTCATCAACTTTCGACATTCCTGCATTTAATCGTAAACGCGACGTACGTGTCTGCTATTCTAATAAGTTGTGTTTTCATCTGATACACTATCTGCATCATAAATCTATAGTTACTGTAGTGAAATTTCCTCACAAAACTTGGAAATCTGAAACCGTAGATTGCAATGAAAAACCACAATCCATGAATGCAAAAAAATTCAATGACGCATAAATCTGTCTAAACCTCATATCTTCAGATAGATCATCTTGAGTGCGTGCGTGTGCATTATTAGGTTTTTTCCTGAGGCAGTACTAGCCTCACAATAACAAAGTCTAGTTAAAAGACGTTAGCACAACTGTTCTTTTATCGTTTAATCCGACATTATAAGATCGATTACTGGTCTATTAAGATTCAGTAAACTAGCTGTAATGGCATAAATACTTAGAAAATGCCAATTGAAAGTGATTGACGGTGATCAGTCTGCCAAACAGCGCTTTATAATAGAATCATCTAATCGCCAATGCATAAGTGAGACTGGATAAAATTGATGATGTTGAAATTTTGTAATTGCTAATCATCATCACTGATATAACGGGGAAAGCTTAATGTAATGACGAGTATGACGATGAAGCTGATATGTTTCTAATAAGGATTCACTTTCTTGAATTGTATACAAATTCCAGCAAAAGATTTTACTTAAGATTTAACTGAACGCATGTGCAGCCCTACTATAAATACTGATATAGTCAGACAACACACTCTCTTCGTATCATTTCATGACTAAACCTCTAAACAAATTCAAAGAAGGACATGGTTACTTTTTAATCAGCAATTTTATTGCACTCGCGTTTACCGACCATCAAACAGCCAAAGTCACGAGCAAAACCTATACAACTGCTGACAAGCATAACCCCAACACAAACAGACAAGATGATGATACAAAACCAACTCAACATTAACGGTACTGTAAGCAGCTCCCGATCCCGCAATCCCAAGCCACCGTGACGGCATACAATAACCAATAAAAATATACAATTAAATCGGAATGAACTAATATGAACTCAATGCGATGGAAGTTTTGTGTGAACTGTACTAAAAACCGTAGTAATGAGAACAGTATCGGTGTAACGACATCGATGCACGCCATTCAAACATCGCACAAGAACAATGAGCATATTGAAACGTAGAAGAAAACTGGTTAATTGAAAAAAAATATGTCTTGTAATGGTTTGGATACGAATGGAATAAGTTGATTAAGAAAGGTAAAAAGCTAATCGAGAATTTGACAGAGATGTTTTGGTATTGACAAGGTGTTCGAAGCTGCAGTGTGAAATACTCAATCAATGTAAGTCGTACCACGATTATGTTTTTGCTACGATAGCAAAATTGGTATAAAATATAACGATCACAGTGAAGTTAGAATTACAGCTGATAGTAAAAACAAACAGCTTTACTTTATCACTATAAGATTTAGTTTTAGATCATAATTAATTTCCAAACCTTTTACCAACTATGTTCCAGTTTAACAGGATCCAGCTAAATACCAGTTTTTTTTCACAGCACTTTTACAGGTTAAAACGACATCCCTTGGTTAGATTAATCAGTCGGTTCCAGATATTTACAATAATTGAATAATGAACTAATCACACGTAGGCTCCAGCTGTCAAACCGATGAAGCGTACTATTATGATGTAATAATGCATAACTCGAAGAAAGAGAAGAAAAAATGTAACACATCGTTATACTTTGTTCCCTCCTTATAATTAACAATGCGAGTAAAAAAACATTTCGGAATCGATTCCCACATCGATAGATCGTCTCCCCGACAATTGTCAATTAAAATTCCCGCAATTAAATTTTAATTACATCTCATTATACTTTCCGTTTCTATTAAAATATCTTGATTTATCCAGTTATTTAGAGGAGGCGTCGTTTGCGATTTTTGTTTTAACATTTCATTACACGATGGCTTAATAAGCTGTCTCGTAAACGGAATGTTGTTTGCTAAATGCACTGGGTGTAAGACTGCCAGATTTAGCTTGAAGAGAAATGGAGCTTATAAAATCACTTGCTTAAATTTGAAAGAAAATTCTAGTGGAGGACGCTAAAAGAAACAACTTTATGTCCAAGGAGTCATTGAGTGCTGAAAGCGAAGTACACTTTAATCTCGATTGCCTCATTAAACCGCGGAGCTGTTCCACCAATAGACACGTCACACATGACAGACATTAGAAAACATCTCTATCCAACAATAAACAAACGAAACCAACCATTGAAACTATAAAAATTGATTCACTGTCACTCAAAGAACGATTAATGACAACAAAAAGAGCTAAACTCATCGCCAGTACTCGAGTATCGAGCGTACTCGGTCATTGCATCCACAGTAGTGACGGCTAGTATCCATGATGGGATGACAGTATCACAACTAAACTGATCGTCCACGGGGAGGGCACTATATCAATCATTTGCCCACAATCGCACCGCATGCCACTTAAATAAATTTATAACATATTAAGTACGTTGAAAATAAACACTTTACGGTTTATGATTTATTTCGTGGTATGAATTATGGACGTCACTTATTTAGCGTTAGAAGGAGAAGGCGATACCCGTTAGGAGTTTTATCTCTATCTATTGCGATTTCACGTGCCACGGCTACCGATAAACGTTTTATTATAGTAATTAAAGCGGCCGATTAGATTTCGTACGTGTTACGCGTCCAAACATTTGATAAATGTGTCATTTTACAGTGTTAATCTGTGGGTGATAGTATATTTTTATGTTTACTGTCAGAGCGTCAATGATAATGATTTCGTAATTCAAAAAGGGATTTGTTAGATGCTTAATTTGTTTTTGAAAAAAATACATTAAAGAATATAATTATAAAATCTGCCATTTATGTCACGGTGAACGATGAGTACCTAATTAAAAATAAATAAATAAATATATTTGATTGATCCCTAGAAAAGTCATATTTTGCTCAAGTATTATACAATAAACATTATCAGAGAGGAACCTATGTCAATAAATACATAAACACCGTTCAGTAATGGTCAGTTCCATCGGTGCCATGACACTGAGTGACTGGTATATATCATTTATCTCGACGGGGTCCCACGGGTCACCGCCGTCCACTTATAAATACAATTTAATTTCAATAATTATAATACAATAAAGTCTTTGACTGATAAAGAAACGAATATTTACTTAGCTCTGATATACGGGATTCATAGAAAGGTTATTTTTAGTAGGCTTTCCGTACTTCACGGAAAGCCTACTAAAAATAACCTTTCTTCAATTTAAAGATGTATTCAAAATGGCTTTTAATTACAAAAAAGCTTATTCACTTTGTATACCAAGACAACTGGAGTTATATCTACTATCATAACTATCTATTATACAGTTCCAAATAATGATATTAAATAACATTCTTCTTCAAGCAAAAATAACCCCTTCTTACAAGGATATTAGCTGAATAATATAACAATAAAAAAGTGAAATTTAAATTGCACGCAGTTACAAAGTCACGTCCGGTGCTACCGTAAATGTGAAGACGTCAAAGTTATTTTTTTAAATTGCATATCAGCCGCAACATGTCAACAACTATTGTGCCTATTGTTAAAAAAAAAAATGGAAAACCCACAAAGATATCGCGGTAACATAATTTTGTTACAAATTACACGGTATTTGATTGTCGGTTTGTACAGATTACCAGTTTTACGAAGCCCCGAATTGTTATAAAATGACTCCATTTTCCTTTTTTTAGTTCAATAACACGTATTAAGCGATCTGGCTTGTCATGTTATTATAGGTTCCGTAATGAAATATCATTTTTATAAATGTGGCAACACTTTCTTTGTAATGTTGCCATTTTAAATAAGTGTCCTTCCAGGAAGTTTGTTCAGAATTTGAGAATACACAAGATTTTTTTTTAACTGGCAAGGGATTATGGTTGAAGGGACGATCTTTTTTTTGTTTCTGCAGACGGAGTCGTAAATCACTCTTGTCTTTGAATGTTGCTTTATCAGCGTTTCTCGCTCTTATTACAAGGTGCTTTGTTAGCTTTATGGCCATGAGTGTCTAGTTCGAAATGAAGAGGGGAGACCATTTGGGAAACAAAATATTTTTATTATTTTTAGTTCTTTTTGAATGAGCTTTTTATTGCATTTTCATATTATAAACTTTCATTCTTAATAGGGGTTGATTGAAAATCGCTTCTTTAAATTTTTTCTGTGTTTACGTATTAAGCTTCAGTAGCTTCGCACATCCGTTGATTATTACCAAAAAGCCTGTCACTTTATTATAAATAGGTAATAATAAAAACAAAATTACAAAATATATATAATTAATTTGACTTACGCTAATACATAGGTAAATCCAGCCTAATAAATACCTATTAAAAATAATTACAAAAGACTTCAGTTAAATTCATAAATAGGCATAACAAGTTCATTACGCAAGCTACAGAAAACTTTAAAAACTTTTTCTTCCATATCTAAAAATTCTTATCAGCAGGTAAATGAAAATTAAAAGAAATACACGCATCGAATCGATTACAATCAATCGAAAATTAATTCAAGTACTCACAAACTCGATATAGCTGAATCGATAACATACCGAATAGCGAGACGCGAGTGCGTAAACAATCGATAATCGCTATAACTCGTATTTACTCGTGCTCGAATTTACCATCACTAATTACGAGTTTATAGTTATTAAAGCATTATGCAGGAGAAATTGCCGCTACTGATTTACTGGGCGCCATTTTGAACGACATTTTAAAATTCGAATGAATATTCAAAGTTGCGATGTCTTGGGCTTTGCATTTATTTTGAAACAGGTTTAGGGAATAATTTACCGTTTCTTTTTTTTATTTATTGGGAAGAAGGTTTAATTACATTCTTTTTGGACCTACCTATAAAGAAATGGTAATATTTTATTATTTTCAATCAGGTAACACTGTCTTTTTATTTATTCGTTAGGCAGAGGCAGCAGGTGTGTAGTGGCCAGTTTCTCAAAGTCCCTTCACAGAGCCTATTTTGTTTGATTCCTTTGAAAGTTTTTTCTACATAGTTTAGGGACGCCATTCTATCCTTTTTCAACCGACTTCAAAAAAGGAGGAGGTTCTCAATTCGACTGTATTTTTTTTTTATCTAGAGTTCTATATTTTCTGGTCTACTTAAGTACGTAATACTAATGCTTTCTTATACCAATTCGCTAATTGTTATTTTTTCCTAATAATCAATCAAACAGTCATTCTATGTACCGACATTTTGAAGTCAAATTACTCAAAATTGGTTGAAATACTTGACATCTGCATACGGGTTATTAAAGGGTCATTTATTGCAAATGACCTCCCCCTATCCTCTAACGAGTTATTTATATTTAAACACTTAAATATTTTTAGCGGCTTAAACCTTTGAACACACGTGACTCGAGACACAGACAGACAATAGCAGCGCGACGGCCAGCTGTCGCTTGGTCGTCGTAAGTCGATTCAATATAGCACTAAAACCACGGCCGCCATCTTTATTCCACCCCCCCTCTTCCCTGATGGTTACCTGTTTACTGAAGACCGCGATGTCTTCATTGAAGGATTCTGAGGAGCACACGTCCCCCCCCGCCACGCCGGGGTCTCGGGGGGTACATGTCGCCAGTTCGCACTTCTCGAAGATCAGCGCCAGCAAGGGAAACAGTGGGTGCCTGGAAACAGTGGCAGAGGTTTAACATATTAGTTTTGGTTCAAAATGGCGGATGTGACAATCGGCTTTCGTTGGCAGTTAAAGTCGTGTGTTCGACTTTCTATGGAAGTCGGTTATCGCTGATGCAGACGGAGGCTTATCTCTACTTCAAGAGTCATTCAAAATTCGAATAATTAATTTGGTGTCGTTCTTAAAAAAAATATTTCGCATAAATTGGCAAGAAAAAAAAATACTGTCAAAATGTAAAATTTACTGTAATAAGATAAACAAGAGAGATGATCTCAATAAAAAAAAAATCTTTTAAAAAGAAAAAAATACCAACGCGTTTTTGGAAAAAGCACTTAAGTTCAAATAATAAACACATTCAAAAAACAGATTATGCCGTCTAAAGAGATTCTTTACGACACTCTTTTGCGTTGTGGTCCAAAAAAACCGTTTAATGTTTTATAAAGGGTAAAGATATGGTCCAATTGCGAGCGTGGATGACCTCTCACGCGACTGATCACAGATTAGATGCAGCGTACGTGATGTCGATATCATCTTTATAGTGAAGCCACTGTTTGAGGTGGGGTGCCAGTGGTAGCGGGTTGAACTTCAAGTTTTTACTTGAAAACTAATTTTTTTTCCACGTCTACGTGAACATCGTAGATTAAAAAGTACCTAGCCTTTGTTCTTCTTTAGGATGTGTGCAAAATTGTATTGGAATTAGTTAAGCAATTTGGCTGTGAAAGCGTAAAATATAAACTGACAGAGTTATTTTCTCATTTATTATTATTTGGATAAGAAAGCTTCTGTTTAATAAGTAGTGATTTTATTTATCATTTCCTCGATCTATTAAAAATGTTATTTGTATTTGATTAAACAAATTTAAATAAATTACCCTACATATTATGCATCACTCAATTTATTATATAATTTGGTTTAGCACTATTTAAAAAACTAAAACTTTACGATATTTTCTCACATATCGAAAGAAATTCAATACCAACTCACAACCCTTTCATTTCAAACAGTATAGTTAATAAGGTAATAAAGAAATTACATATTTATTATCGTTATACATATTTTACAAAATTATAGTTGTAGTTCACCAGTCGACTGTGACGAAATATACGCCATTTCCGTTCTACGCATCGACCAATGGAAGTTAAAAAAAATACTAAGTGCGTAATAAAGGGTACTGCTGTCAAAGAAAAAGAAGAATACACAACTCAGAACAATTATAATATAGGAGTTATTTAAAAAGACTAAAATAAACTGATAATATATATTTTTTAATTTCTGTTTGTAATAGTTTAAGGACTTATAATTAATTCCCAGCCAGAATATACAATTACAATGAGACTAACACATATGTTTTAAATTTTTAACAAAAAAGCGCTCAACCAATGTACACACGTATTTAGAATAAATAGTAATACAATAAACAGCAACACATATTGCCACAAAAACAAAACACGGTAACATCATAAAACAATTAAACCCCAAGCAGGTCTAGCTTCAGAAAATAACTAATAAATACATATAAATTACACTTTAATTGCAATACAGTTTACATCGTTTGTGCCGCAAAAACAGCAATCAATGCGTTTACTTGATGGTTTGTTACTAACCTTTGCATAGAAACACAACAAAGTTCTAGGAAGTTAATTAAAAAGAAAACTTTAGGGTCTAGTGCAGTTAGACACTATAAAGTTGCATTTTTTACTGAGTGAAGTTTTTACTAGACTGAGTTGTATTTGAATATTGCGATTTTTTTCCTTGCCCTGCATTTAATAGTGAGTAACAATTGTTTGTTTATAAAAGGTAAGCTGAAAGTACTAATCCAACTTGATATGATGATGATGATATTATATTATATATGATATTACGCATGAATATATGCTGCGGGCTCAAGGTTTCAATAATTTTCGTGCAATTTTGAAATACATCTATGTTAGTTAAAGATGCAAGCTCATCAAAGTTAAATTGCACACTATAGATAAGTTAAATGTATCCATTATTATGGAGCCATTAACATTTATTACTCCTTATAACGACCAGTTCATTTTTTATAATAAGTAATTGATTTTTATAAAAAGTATGGCTACAATTGTTTTATTTACTCTTTGTAATAACGAATAAATTAATAATGCATGTCTTGCAGCGAGGAAATGAGCTAATTGTAAATATTATATTTATTATATGTTAAGTAACATTAGACTCATATTATTGGTAATAATCGGGCACATTTATTTCAATAATCGCATCGTAACATGTAGTTTTCGTATTTATTGGTTCTGCTTCTTGATCACATTTATTGCTATTTCTATCGATAATGTATCCTTTTAATAAAATAAAATAGAAGTTTATTCATTCACATTAAAATAAATAACGATATCATATGCAAGAACACGCAAACCCATAGGTACAAATTTTACAATCCTTAACTATCTTTTTTCAAACTACCACCAATCCCACTAAAAGTACAAAGGCTCCAACGATTTCTATGACCTATTATTACTATTCTCATCATTCATTGAAGAGTATAATCCTCTCTTCCTTTGAACTAACCCTCTAGCACTGGGACCCCACCACACCGCGCTCACAGTGGCGCCTAGCCTCAAGTTCCATGACAACTTTTGATCTGATAACATTAAGATTGCTGCAAACGGACGGCTAAGCGTCAAATGTGCCACCTTTATGTATTTTATCTATCATCTCAAGGGGAGACTGATAGCTAAAGTTTGGCCAAAGATTGGCCCAAGTGTTGTTTTAAAGTCTAAACAAACATTGATAGGGTTGATGTTATACTTATGATTATTTGGACTATAACCTTTTGGATAGTTGAGCAGTAGATTTTAACAACTGATAATACACAAAATTGCTGGAGGGCATTCAAGGTAATATAAGATTTAGAGCAATTCAGGCAGAACTACACAAAGACTGTCGGTGCCCTGCCAACTGCCTGCTTTTATGGCATAAGCATAATATGAACTCTTCTAAGTTTCTAGCTTTGGGTAAGACTTTAAAAAGTTTCTTAATGAAACTGAACATTAGAAAAAAGTTTCTATCCTCAGTGCTATTACTGTTGTTGCTATTATCACAAATCGTCATCAGAAATGTAGTCCAGGGTACACTATTCTTAATACCTCTATACGTGAAAACAATATAAGTAAGAGCGATGTAAAACAATCTAAAATTGCAAGAGGTCAACGTAAGCATAACAAAGAATCTTAACCACAAAAATACCTCAAAATCACACGTTACCACTCACCCGTAAATAGCGTCTTTGTCCCTCTTGTGTACGAGTGGTTCTCCTGGCAGGGCGTGCGCAGGCGCCGCGGGAGGGGGGTAGTGGACCGGCGGGAGGTGCGGGTGAGACAGTCTGTGTTCGTGGTACATCGCGCCGCCCTCCATGTAGCCTCCGCCGTGGAGGCTTTCGTCGTACTGTTGAGGAAGATGATGTTAGAGATGTTAAAGAAGACAACCATTGACCACAGTGGATAAAGAAATAGTTGAAGTAATTTGTAAGAAGGCTGAGGAAACAATAGATGTGGAGAAAGAAGGTATATAAAGAGGTGGGAGGAATAAGTAGGATGGCTGAGATATCAGGAGTATGAAGGATGTAATTTAAGTAAAGAAAAGAATATGATGTTAGAGATGGAGCTACACCTGTTGAAAATCCATTCAAGAACAACTGTACAGTTATCAACACCAACCCTCAGGCAGGTGTTAATAAAAGAATGGTTGAAGTCTGAAGTATGGCTGGGGAAACAGGAGTTGTGGACGTAGAAGGTGTTGATAAAAGAGTGGATAGAATTAGTAGAATGGTCAGGGAATCAGGAGTTGGTAAGAAGGGTGTAATATAAGAGAAAGAACGAAGATAATGTCAGACATGGTGGTAGGCATGTTAAAGATCCATTTAAGAACAACTATTTAGTTATCAACACCGATCTACAGGTAGATGTGGAAAATGGCATGACTTATAGACATTCGTATGGCTGGGAAAACAGTAGATAAAAGAGTAAAAGGTGTAGATGAAGGAGTGGAAGGAATTAGTACGATGGTTGGAGTATCCAGAATTAGTAAGAAGGATGTAGTAGAGACGATGAGCAGGGAAGATGTAGAGATTTTAGAAGGTGAAGAGAGAGGAAGATAAAGGAACGGTTTAAAGGATGGTTTCAAAAGTTGATTAAAACGATATAATAGAAGACATAGGTAGACATGATGAATGGCTTAATCGGGAGTTGTAAAGAAGGTGCAAAAGAAGAGAAGAGGCTAAAATGGTAATTGTTACAAAGGGATATTGCAAATATCTAGACAGAAGTGATGGTTGTTGTGACAGAGATAATTAAAGGAGAGGTAGTTAAGCCGAAGAAACCATTAATATGGAAACATTTTGTTGCATTTGTGCTAAACGATAGGAAGTGTCAGAAAGAATGTCAAAAAAAACCTTGTAGGCTTGTAAGGAAATTGAAAAGCTGAGATTAGAATATAGAATAAACGTTAAAAGTGATTTCAAAGCCAGGAAATTATCGTAAAAGTTACAGAGAACACTGAAAACAAAACAGCAATATCAGTTATGTTAATTGAAATAGATTAAAGGTTACGTTACAAAGAACTTAGCATAACAATTACTGCTGTTGTAAATAAAAATATCACTAAAAATAACATTGCGTGTGAATTGTGGTAGTAGTACAGTTTCATGAACAAATTACTTTTTTTACCTACACTACACGGCCAAACAAACCTTATTCTCCTTTTATCTTAAAAAAATCAGTTAAAAGCAAAGCCCGGGCATTATACTTCCTATACGCCACATTCCTCCTAAAGCAACAATTAAACGGACGTACAAAGGAGTAAAAAACAAAAAAAAGATGGACTTGAAACGTTGAATATTCATTAAAAATGTTTAAGTCATCACGATGGCTATCTAACATCAATGGCGACCCACAATTAAACACCATAGGCTTTTAAAATGCGTGCCTGTGCTTTTAAGCAGATTAGAGCATTTAAAAAATTGACAGGCCCTCTTGTGGTTCTTTTGTGTACTATTCTTTAATGACAGATTATACTTTTAATACGTTGGCTGCATGAATATTGTTCCTTTGCCTATCTCAATATTGATTTAAAAATTTACTTACGACCTGTCTTTATCTATGGTCTGTTACTAGACTCATGTCATGATTTAATAAATTTATTTTGCGCTGTAGACGCCAGTCTAAATATAGCAGATATTTTATACGAAAAATATAAATTGTTAATTAAAACGTACAATGGCCTCTGACATCAAAATAGACACTTTTATTTCTTTAAGGATTATGCAAGTCTTTCGACCATTAAATTTGGAATTTTATGTATAATATTATATAATAATTACAATAATACAGCTATTTTATTCAATGGCTACATAATATTATGCATTTTAAAATAAAAATATTGTAAAAAGCATTGGTATTGAGTTCATAAAACACAAAATGGTAAATACGTTCTATATTTAAATGCTATCTATGGCGTGTACAAGACATTAATTAGCTTTAATAATATTAACGTCTAGTTAAATTTTTTTTGCACTTTTATAGTCAATAGACGGTCAATGGTCAATAGTCTATTGACTCTAAAATACGCTAAATAGTTCCTTTATTTAGAATACTATCATCATTAATGTAGCTGTCATTAGCATACTTATCTTTGTAATGGCGTAATAAATATAGAAAGAAACATTATAATTTTTGATGCAAAAACAATTAATATAATTTTCACATTAGGTGTCCGACGCGAGACGTTACAAACTAAAGTCTATACCTACATTTTTTTAACATAGTTACAATTAAGTGTATGTTGAGGTATCACAGTAAAAAAAAACTTTTATTTTACTTGAATATTTTCTACTGCTTTGGTATTTATTTTGGTCAGTACTTTTTAATTAGAGATCGAAATTGGTAGGGTATATCAATACTTATGTATGTGTATTAAATTGTCTAAAGTACAACGTCACTATAATCAAATCTGCATTTTTATAAGTTATTATCTTACTGTATATAATAACTCCTTTAAAGTTATTGTATAAAAATACTATCTTGTTATTTATTGTGAAGAAAAACATTTCCTTACTTTTCCGGTACAATTTAGTAGAACACAGCTTAGTAGAACAATTTTATCAATCTAACTACATGAAAAAAAAATGTTTATCCTATAAACGCTCCATCGTAGGCTCCGTCTATGCCCTCGGGCTAGTCTGGGACCAAGAGCAAGCCCATAATAATAAAAAAACGTATCTAAATCATTGCTCACATTGTGATGAAAATTTCAGTTATTGGCAATTAAAAATGTCTTTCTAAATTTATGAAAATAAAATAAAAATTGATTATTCAACCAAACTAACTGTGGTTACTTTCAAAAGAAAATTTCTCACCAAACACTGCAAACAATTTCTAAACGATTTTTCACGTGCATACTCATCCAATTTTTTCCTATTTTTTTACAGATACATTAAACCTTCATACTATATTGATATCAGCCATTTTGAAGTCGGCCCATCAAATAGGGTGACGATGCATTTCGCTCCAATCGATAGTCTTGGCCGGTCATTACCGCGCCTTCGATTTTTTTTACACTAGCACTTCAACCCCGCATTGTCTGATATTTAAATGTTTTAATTTGTACTTGAATAGACTGCTGATTTTAGTTAATGTTGGTATTTTTTGGTACTAATTGGGGGTTGAATCTATGTTAAATTAAATTGAAGAGTCGGTTTGCAATCTGAAAGTTGTACATGTATTGCATTTCCCGTAACAATGTTTCTGTTACTTACACTAAATATGTACAAAATTTACAAATTAAATTACTAATTAAAAATAATTGTTATGTTGTTTCTAATCTTAAAATTAAAATGAAAATTGTTTTTTTGTGACAGTTGGGCACTTGGCTGCCGTAGAGCGCGTTGCTGGTTCGATTTCCACGTGTCAATACTAGTATGGGCTATAGGTATTTGTTCTGGATTTGAGTGTTTGTGACTGTGAGTTTATGTGTCTGTAAACTCACCCAGAACACTAGATCAATTCCTAGTATTAGGCAAGTTTAAGAGAAAAAAATCTTTTAATAAAAAAATATTTGACGTATATTTTTCTAACGCAAAAACTATTGGCAACGCGTCATGTTTACCAATGGTAAGAATAATGTGTATTATAAATACAATACATTGTATACAATGGAAATGTATAGTAAATAAGTATTTGCGCGATACACTAGGCCTCGATACCCGCTTCTCTTGCCACTTAATGCCAAGTAAACAATACGTTAGTGTACAGACAGCAAAACAGTTTCCGTATTTTTATTTGTGTCTCACTCAAATGCAATCTCTTTTTTTTATAAATAAAATTATTAAACTTCTTTTTCTTTTTTAAACGTTCGAACACACGTGATTTTAGACACAATAGAAATACAAGAGCATCGCGTTTAGTGTCATTATCTACCTAGATTATCGCGGATGTTCTAGGAACCAAATACTATTGTAACATACAGCATTTTAATATCAGACCTTTTTTTTGGGAGTGGGAAATCATCAAATGACTGCTCTCGTCCTGGGTGCGGCGGGAGGGCGTGTCAGACTTTCACTGACTAAAACCCACTCATATTCCTTCGGTTGCCCTTTATGTTCCGGGGTCACGGTAACTATTATAAACATTCCGCAACCCAATATCTGACCTTCACAACCCAGTTAGGCACTGGGTAACTGGTTAGATTGACTGTCAAAAATTCTGGCTTCTGAAGCAACGATTGTCAAAGATCTACAAATAACAACCGGGATCAACTGCTTTGGATTTGAAAGACTTCCAGGATAATAATAATAATAAATATCTTGGGACAAGTCACACACGGTCATCCGATCCCAAGCTAAGCAGAGCTTGTGTTATGGTAACCAGACAACTGATATACATACTTATATACTTTATAAATACAATACATGCTATAGATAAATTACACCCAGACACAGAACTAACAATCATGCTCATCACACAAAGTTTGTCCTCGGGAATCGAACCCACGGCCTCCGGCTTAGCAGTCAGGGTCACTTACCACTAGACCAACAGGCCTGTCAAATAAACTTAGGATAAACATTAGAAAGTACAATATGAATTGAAAGTCGCATTATTGGTACTTTCCGGACTCGAACCCACAATCTTACATTAGAGACACTGAATCCTCATATCTACGGCGACCAAAAAATAACAGCACTTTAAAAAAAAACAGATATTGGTGCCGATTCTCTTGTCCACAAACTAACGTAAATTGAAGTTAAATGCATCTTTCTCTTTCCATTTCCTAAAGAAGAGAACAGAAGATACACTTTAGTTTAATCCTGTGAAATTAGACAGCGCCGGAAGAAAATTGACGTATATTTAGACGCCATGTTTTGAAATCGCGTCTAAATTATCTATGGAGTTTCTAAATTTGACAGGACTTAACTAATATTATATCTTCTGTCCTTTTCTTAATTAAATGGAAAGAGAAAGATGCACTTAGTCTAAATTTACGTTAGTTTGTGGACAAGAGAATCGGCACCATTAATTTACAAACCGTACCACTAAGGGAAATGGCTTACTTCTAAATACGACATGCCAACAACATTAGTACTAAAACATAATTTATAATCTTGATAACCAGTATTAAAGTAAGTGACTTTATTCCTGATAAGCCCATTGTTTTGCCGACCGTACACAGGTTTATTGCGCGTGCGCATTCAATACGTCACTTTATTAGAACGTTACTGATGTTATGTTCATTGTAATTGTTTCTGTGTGCGTGGTCGCTTTGCTGGTTTTTTCTGCTGACTGTACTATTGGTTGGGGCTTTACTGGTTTGGAACGGTGTTAAGAGGAAAAATAGTATAAATTGTACTAAACTGCTGAAGGATTTTTGATGGATTTTGATAGGTTCTTTAGAGATAGATTGGATCTTGTAAGAACATAATGCAATTTTTTAATTAACTATATGAAGTTGCAATTATAAGGAGTCTATTTTTTTTTTGTGTGAGTACTAACATTCTTTTCTACAATCAAATAATATTACTTCCTCCTTATATTACAAATGTGAAATTGTAAGGACTGCATTGTTTGTTACTCTTTTTCACAAAAAGTACTGTATGGTTTTTTTTTTTTGAAATCCAGTTGTACAGCTTATACATTATAATAAAACATAGGTTACATAACATTACTAAATCACCCATAGGAGCGGAGCAGTAACAATCCGTTATAGTGTTCAAGCGGAAGGTTTGTATGTACTCGTAAATGTGTGCATATAATATTGTGGCAGAAAAAACCCGTGATTTTTAAAGATTTGTAACATCCATCCGAAGCTGGACCGAATCGCTAGTTATTATTAAAACAAACAAGCGCATTCGTAAACAATTTCAATTAAAACTAAACATTTACCACTAAGGTCCAATCGAAGTTTATCTGAGAAAATTTAAATTTTCTCACTACGAGTTAATTATGCCAAGTGAACGGACACCGAACTGACATTTTATCTTTAATTTAGATATTCCTTTAGCAACTTACTGTTTAGTAACAAGTATTTATATTTACTATGGTTTTACTAGTAAACCTTATCATGTTATCTCCCTTTTCTCAGCTGTAGGAATCGATGTGCCAGGGTGTTTTTTTAATTCAAAATTCAAGGCATTTATTTCACTCAGATTTTTAGGCACTTATGAATTGTCAAAGAGTCAGTCGGTCAGTCAGAAAAGTGACGCTAATTGCCTGTTCCAAAACGTAGATCTCTATGGAGAAGAACAGGCAAGAAACTCCACGGACACTCTTTTAAAAAAAAACATTTTTTACAAAATCTTGTTAACATAAATTTTAGTGCTTCTATATGTGAAAACAATGTAGGTAAATAACAAAAAAATATTCATTAAAATTATCAAAATAAACTCGTTTGCATCACTGTTTTGATTATTCTACAAAGGTGATGGCGTGATAATGTTACATAGGCTATGTATTCATGAAAAAAATTAATAAAATCTATGCATTACTAATTAAGTTCATCAGTACATTTTAAGTTCATTCGGTCAAACAGACAGACAAATTTCTAAAAAGGTATTTTTTTTTGGTTCAGCATCGATTGTAGAACATGTATTTATTAAGTTGATTTAAAAATATTCAATGTAAGTACAGTTTCAAATTACTATATAAAAATTATTATTATTATTTTATACTTACTAATATTATAAATGGAAAAGTGTGTCCGTCTGGTCTGTATGTTTGTCTTTCTTTCACGGCAAAACGGAGCGACGAATTGGCGTGATTTTTTAAGTGGAGATAGTTGAAGGGATGGAGAGTAACATAGGCTACTTTTTGTCTCTTTCTAACGCGAGCGAAGCCGCGGGAAAAAGCTAGTTATTATATAAAGACATCAAATAGAGTATCTTAATTAGCAAACAATATCGCGTCTAAAATAAAACAAAAACAAGTAAATAATAATTATATTAACATAAATTTTAGTGCTTCTATATGTGAAAACAATGTAGGTAAATAACAAAAAAATATTCATTAAAATTATCAAAATAAACTCGTTTGCATCACTGTTTTGATTATTCTACAAAGGTGATGGCGTGATAATGTTACATAGGCTATGTATTCATGAAAAAAATTAATAAAATCTATGCATTACTAATTAAGTTCATCAGTACATTTTAAGTTCATTCGGTCAAACAGACAGACAAATTTCTAAAAAGGTATTTTTTTTTTGGTTCAGCATCGATTGTAGAACATGTATTTATTAAGTTGATTTAAAAATATTCAATGTAAGTACAGTTTCAAATTACTATATAAAAATTATTATTATTATTTTATACTTACTAATATTATAAATGGAAAAGTGTGTCCGTCTGGTCTGTATGTTTGTCTTTCTTTCACGGCAAAACGGAGCGACGAATTGGCGTGATTTTTTAAGTGGAGATAGTTGAAGGGATGGAGAGTAACATAGGCTACTTTTTGTCTCTTTCTAACGCGAGCGAAGCCGCGGGAAAAAGCTAGTTATTATATAAAGACATCAAATAGAGTATCTTAATTAGCAAACAATATCGCGTCTAAAATAAAACAAAAACAAGTAAATAATAATTATATTATTAATGCAGAGTTACCAAGATTATTGACACAGTTATGTACTGATAGTGGCGGTGAACGCAATCATTACTTAATCTAAATAAGGCTAATACATAATACATTTACCCGTATATTTCGCGAAAATTACAAATATTCTCACGCAGGAAAAACACTGCGCTCCCATTTCTCTGGGATGTATTGTGAATGAGATTAATTTTTCATTGTACATTATATATTAATATTAGTAAATTTCGAAAAGATGTGGTACCTCTATTGCGATGCCCTTTAGAGGTCGAATCCCTAAATCCTTTCTTCTCTGGATGCCTCCAAAGAACACAACCTCCAACTTTCATGTCTCTAGGAGCAGCGGTTTGGGCTGTGCGTTGATATATCAACTGGTCAGTCAGTCAGTTTACTATTTATATTATATGTATACCTATACATATGAATGAGTTATGGTAAATGGCCTTTTACCTATAACAAATATTATCAACCTATATCAGTCTCACAGCAAAGCAAAGGTTATTTTCATACAGAGAAGGTTCAACCTTTCAACGACTAACCGACAGCCGGCTGTCAGGCTGCTATTATCTTTCTATTAAGTCTCAAATCACGTCTGTTCGAAGAATTAATATTACAATTTTCAGGGGACACTATCAAACTGAGCACTTATTAGTAATTGTCTACCACAATCATCACAAGCTGTAATTACAAAGGGCTACCTACATTAAGTCATTAAAATTAATTTTAAATAATTGAATTGTATCTAGTCTAGGTAGAAAAGGCGACACCCTAACTTAGGTACTAGACATTGTCAGGAAAATGCCAGGGGAGTGATTTCCCCTGTCATTATGAATAAACGTTTTTCCTAATTGTATACCTTTAACATGTGATTTGTCTATTAATATGTGAAGAAGTTCAAATGGTAGGGGGACATTGTAACAGGTTAAGGAGTTTAAAAAAGTATGGACAAGGATATGAGGGTAACTGGAAAGAGCAGTAACCGTTTTAAGGTTGAAATTAAATAGATTATTATTATTGATTGGATGTTGCCTCTTGGGTTTACTACTTTGATAGTAAAGCTAGTTTAATTAAAATAGTTTTACTGTATTTTTGTCCTGTGTTATGAGTGTAAACCCACATACAAACAGACTCAGAACAACTTTCTGGAGGCCATATAAATTTTATGATCCACGCGGAAATCGAACCCGACATATCCAAGGCAATAGTCAACCACCCAACCACTGCGACAACTTTGTCAAAATTTCAAAGAAAACTACTATCGGAGATTGTAAAATCGTGAGTGACAGACCACATACTCTGCTCACCCTTAAAATAATCTTGATAATACCTACTCCTCGAAGGTGACAATATTAATGAGTACTGGACGTGCAGACCATTAGAACAACCTTCATCAATAATGACCATACGTAAGCAAACCAATGAGAGAATAAATTAATTCTAAGAAACAAGAATATTATTATTGACTAAATAAGTAATTTTCCTATTGTTGCATGACATGTTAACCTTTGTGAGGTCCGACTTGATGTATCTGATTTATGGTAAGAACTTTGAAATAGTTTATACTATTAAAAGGAGCTCTCTCCGTTTCAAGTTAAGGGTAACGTGAAGGAGGAAATTTGGGCATTGTCCTTTGACCTCGGACAATATTCTACCGTCTTTCTATTGGGTAACAAAAAGCAAGATGGCCTTTCTGATGTTTATAGATTACCAGTTTATATCAGCATTACTTTTTAAAGACATCATAGAAGTAAAGAGGTTCCTTCCTAGGGACGAAACTGAAATTTTCCTTGTGCCAGTATCAAAGAGAGTTTAAAATAGCTCCACTACAGCTTGCAAAATATTTGTGTAAATATACTTACGTATCACATTTAATACATGATAATTACAAATAATGACATGTAATTAGAATTGCATCTTATCAGCCACACACCCAAATTGAAATCATAATAACCTCTGTCTTATTATATCTTAATCTAATTCATAATTTCAAAACACAGGTAGCGTCATAGGATTATTTATTAAAAAACCCAAGATAACATTAACGATTTCTTATCGATAAGTAGATAGTTTTTACAACATTCAATGAGTTTTATCTAAGGCTGGCGTTAATATCTGTGATTAAATCCTAATCGTAATAATAATCTGTATACCTAAGAATTTATGTGACACCTGTCAATTATTGTGTCAATTTTGGTTTCATTACTATTTATATTGTAGTGAAATATTGCTGCGATATGTTAAGGAGTACCCCAAGTAAGGTAACGGTAAGAAGTTCAAAGGAGATGGAGGATTTGGCCTCTATGTAGGCTACAGTACTAAGCCATATAAGATGATTAATTAGAAAACTCATAAATGAGTAAAGACGTTTAATTGGGGTAAGAAATTAACTGTTTCAAGAACTATTTGAAAATAGAACAGAATAATTGTCGTGGGGCAGTTTTTAGGTGATATATGGAGGCATTATAGCTTTGAATGCATTCTGTGCCTTGCTTGCCTAAGAAAAGGATTGAAATTTTATAGTACTAGTGGACTTGTCACCCTGTCTGACAGTTGGTGAACCATTTAATTTATGATCCGTATACGAGTGTTAATGGACAGTGGACACTAAAGTGTGACAGAGTCAGATAATTCAGTGTAAAGACATGAACACAACTAGAGCATGACGTAGTGGACGGCGCAAGAGTGTTTAGCAGAATCATGGGTCATTTTCGCTGAATTGACAATCAACTCGATTTAAATGGTTATAATTAAGCAAGCGAGCTTAACCAAACGTATATAACCATACAAAATCGCAGCACTAACTATTTACAAGCGCTCAACAATAATCGGCGTCGTAAAAGTCGCTTTAAATCATAATTACTTATAAACTGAATCGTACATACATGTGACACGCATTTTGAACTCTATTACCACGTGATAAGGATTATAAAAATGTCCTTTATTAAACAAATCGTTATAAAAAATGGTGTCAAGTGATTTTCGACTCTATACTGTCGGTTAAGAGGTCATGTTTCAGTTTTGAGGTTATATTTGTGTTGGCGCGTTATGAAAATGGCGGCGGGGTTAGGTATTTTTATTGGAGCATGTTTGAAACAATGGATGTTTGTGAACGCCTAAAATTATTTTGTGTACGTCGAAGCTCATTTTGGACTTTTGTGAATGTGATAAACGTGTCGTAAAACTTTGAGATTATTTACAGATTGAGAACAAAACTGTGCCATTTTATTCTCAAGCAAACTGGTCAGTTAGTTTCAAGAGATATTATTTTTAATTATTTATTTATCCCTTAAGTTCTTCCACAGCCATAAAACCAAGAAAATTAAGATCCACAACCAAAACACTTTCAAATTCTGTCATGGCGTCAAGAAAATTTTACCGCCCATTTTTCCAAAATGGCTACCATAGAAAGGCGCGTTCCATTCATAATAATTCGACAACACGCACAGATCTTAGCTTGATAACAGAACTACGCCTACGTTTGGGGGTGATACGGGGGTGAAATTAGCGTTTGTTTAATCGACATTACGTTTGGTCGCCATGAAACAAATTAGCCGTAGGGCAATAGAGACCGCCATGTCTAATTTACGAATTCATTTCAGTAGTGAAGTTTTTTTAGGTTATGTCAAAGTATGATTAGATTTTGTGTGTTTTGAGGATTTTAGATTTACTGGTTTCCTTTCTTTCTTTAAGAAAATGATCTCATGAAAATTACCGTTTCGCCTAAAATTTTACAAGACATAAAATGAATTTGATATAGGTATGTACTTCTTGGAAGTGTCATAATATGTGTTAATGTTTTCCTCAGACATGGAATGACATGCTCGTGTCGTCCATAAACATACATTAATACTAAACTATATTTCCCTTAACTTTGACAGATTTCAATTCAAAATGACACCGAAGTTTTTTTTTTCTTTTTTTTTCTCTCTCTAAACTTCATTCCAAACCTTAATTTTATAAAGCTATAATATTTATGTTTCGGACCCGTAACTAACAATGAGTCTTTGTCTTTGGTACTAAACATTTCTCCTCTGTGTTATTGCCAAAGACCTGAATTTGTATTAGTATAGTACATACCTAGTACATACTATTTCCTTGGTTTGGTATTATTGCCAGATTCAAAACTGGGCGCAAAAAGTTTCATAAGTTCCATGAGAGAAATAACACTACTTCTTGGGTACTTCAAAGCCATATTAATTAAAATAGAACCATCTGTCAAAATTTATCATCGCATCAAACTTCGATTCTGACTGAGACACGTGCCATCAGATTAATCCAATCATCGGCCGGTAATTCTCGGTACCTTAAAGATTTTTTTAACTTGATTGCTGTTCATTCCTGATCTACAGCGAGGCCCTAAAACCCTTGTTATTTCTCTGGCACAATCAATCTAAATAGTGACGGTCGCACGGTGACGTAACTCGTGGGCGGTTTGACATACACATATGGCGGACATTCTCATCTGCTCACTCACACTAACACGCCAAGAAACAACACACAATCATCCATAAATTATTTTCCCATAACATTTTAGGTCACATTACATCACGTAAGGATAAGGGATAATTAAAATTCTGTCCTGATCATATTCACACCTCGCCACAATTACAACGCTGGCAATTAATAAATGAAATAACTCTGGAATTGCCAGCAGCAAAAAATGGGAGGGATGTCCGTTTGGCGCGGTTGCTCTGAAACTGTTTTTGTGTTTGGAGACACCTGATGTGGATTTCCGTGTGAATCTTCAAGGTTTTGTTGAAGTTTGAAATGTGCAGGCCCTGTCTTCAGAATTTCTTGGACTGAGTGCATCATAAATTCCAATTCCAACGCTACGGGCCATAATTCAAGCTTGGTTGATTGTCTGCCAGAGTTTTTCTTTTAATAAAAAACTGTCTGACTACGCAGCTGATTTTATCAGTCCTTCATTTGAACTATCAACAGTTGCTTAGAAATTGTTTTAATAAGAACGGGCTCAAGCACTTTCTAAGCCACTTGGCAATGTCAAACAAGAGGCATAACAATCAATCATCAGTCCCTGGCCCAATTGCTTTGCTCATGCCAGAGCTCACAGCCCATAAACAAAATTTTTGTCAATAAAGGCCATAATTCATAAATAGTTGTGTAATCTGCGGGCGCTAAGAATCGTCGGCCACAAAACGTGTAATGACTACCTTTTGACGGCTCGAGAGCCGGTTCCAAAATTAAATGATACGTTTTAAAAATGGAATCGCTCTGTCCCGCCTTTTTTCCATCGAGATAACCTTTAGTCCATTTGGGTTGCCATAAAGAAAAAATAAGCATCTTAGCGTTTTAATTTTTTTAAATGACATTCTTGTGGTTTTTTCTCGCTGGGAATCTTACAGTGTAATAAGTTTACGGAGCGGCTGGTTTTTGCGCGCCATACTGTTTCTTCGATTTGTTCCTTTAGCACTATCAGAATATGATTAAAATTTTCGACGGTCGCGCATTGTCGTGGGCCCAGCGCATAAGTCATGCCGTCAAACACTGATGAGCTCAGAACCCTGTTGCGCTAATTAAGCTCGCTGTTATTAATCGCTTCAGTTATTTAAATTTTGCTTGAAACGCCCGTGGGGTTATCGTTTTTTACGACTTGCGGTTACGAGATTAGCGTAGGTCGATTCCGAGAAGTAAAAAATTAACTCTTTTGCGGCAACAGATATGAGTGATATGTTCAAACGTTGTGGTGAGCTGGGCGTCTTACGTTACCTCTGCAACGATAAGCGCTTATACATATAAAAAGTAGATAAAATTAGACGAGGTTTTCGAACGCAGGCAGTTGGGGAAGACAGAACCGTCACTTGTGCTCGACGCGGGGTGGGACATGATGAACGCCACCCTTAGCGTCGCCGTCCCTCTCTCGCGCAGTTCGGCTCCCTATCGCCATTTCATTGCCCTGTCATCTGGCAACCTATTCACACGGCTGAGGGGCCACCAGAACCGATTCGTAACAGTGAATAATGCATATGAATAGCATACAATGTCTAATAATAATAATAGACAATTGCCACATCAAAAACAGCAATGTTTAATTCCCAAACAATACTTGCCACAGGCATAAATTGGCACTATAAAAATGGTACATTAAAGAGAAGTAGGTAGCAATCATTCAGGTGTGTTTTTATGTATTCTTCAAATTGATAGTGGTAAATCAAGCGTCGTTAGACGCTGCGAGATGCTCGTATCGAATTTTACTGCGTCCCGTTCGGCTAGAACGTAATACGACCGTAAAACTTAGAAAAATCTTTGTATATTAAAATATAAGCCGGCCGAATTGAGACGTGCTAGCCGAGCCGGGAATTAACGCCGCAGAGGCGACCTCTTCAATTTCCCAGCGACACAACATTATAGCGGGCGCTAGTCATAAATTCCGCTTCATTCATGATACACGCAGCGTAAGAGACCAAAGAATGCTCCATGCGTTTGTTTCACGACCATAAATACTAATAAAACGGCCTCGTTACGGGGACAGTTCGAAAATCGGGCACACGACTTCTTAACGACACCTATTAGGGATCTTCTGTCTGGTCGATTTAATTGAAAAATTGTATCCAGAGCGTTGCAAGAGTTGTATCCGACTCCCGCGCCGGATGCGGGCCCAGACGTCCATTATTCCATTTGCCCATCCGCATGGGGACACGGCGGCACAACACCGACGCGACAACGCTAACACGTGTCAATAAACCAATCGCGCGCTGTATCCGAACGCTGCGCACCTACCTTAATTACTGGCAACACTTCACTGTTCTATATTTGAATTAGAATCTCGTAGGGCCCGTTCTAAATTTGAGTAAGGTTGCGCCGCTCTCGAGCCGAATCGCTCCGATATCCATTCTACGCCTAGAATGTTTTTCTTCTTGCTTTTTTAATAATAGAACTGTGTGCGATGCCGTGCGTTCGAATTCGGTCGATTCGCGAGCAGATTTATCGTTCAGAAAGTACCGCGGGGGAACGTTAACACTTGTTTTAAGGCCGCGGATGAAACTTTTACTTCCCATTCCATTTTTAATTTGAACTCTTAAAAAAACAGCCGCAGTAATGTCCGTCTCGCGACTCGTAAATCTGTATCAGCTGACTTGATAAAGTATTTTTACAGCTTATCAGAGACGCGCAATTAAACTTTTTTTATTATATTAAAATTAATTTTAAGCGACCATTAACCCCGCAGACCCACGATTAGGTTTACAAATTGAAACAAATAAGAGTCGGTTATCGTAATTTCTGCGTAATATGAATATCTTACGTCTGTAATGTAAACAGTGAGGTCAATAGCTGGCACATGAACTGCGGACGATAGCCGTGCCCTCTTATCGTCTGCTGCACTCAGAGGGACAGTTCGAGACTCTCTCCCAGTCAGATTTCACGTAAATACGCGGTCGTTAAGATAACGATTTCCTTTCGACGCGACGGGCGCAGTATCTTTTTGCTTTTATTCAAAGTATTAAAATAAGGACATACTTAACTACTTAAAGGATTTTCATGTTAATAATAAAATGAGCGCGCTTGCTACGCCTCGTTAAAATGCTCACTTATTCTAAGAAAATTCCAATTTCAAGTGGCCGATAGGGACCGTCGGGCAAAAAGTCCGAAAAAATGTGTATCATCATAAATAAGGCGAACATAAAGCCGCCCACGCGCGTCTTATTACCGCGACTGTCCGTTTGTCCGTTCGTTACCTCTATTGTGGCTGTGAATGCGAGATTAGCCACACCGACACTCGTGATTGACTATTTAAACTTCGAATTCTGTGAGTGACGCATTTCAGAACCGAACCGTACCTACTAATACTTGTCTTTGTACGGCCGCGGGCCGAACTCTTTAGGTATTTTAGTTTGTATAATCTGTATAAGTGCTATGGCCGTTCAGATTTATGTTAAGTGTATTTCGTCTGTCTTATAAATAAAATTGTTTCCTCACATAACATTTGTAAGTGAAAAACTGTTTTTATTTTTAATCACCCGTGATACTCTAACACCGACGTGTCAACGTCGTTAACGCCGGGCAAATAGTTGGCCGAAGAGAATTTTTAATTTCATCTAAAAAGTTTTATCAAGATTTACAGACGACGAGGGATCATGTGAATTGGGCGCGCGTCGGTGACCAGCCACCGGCGGGACTCGTTCTTGGCAATAATTTGGTCATCGCCCCGGCCGGCCTGACCGAGCACGCCGCCGACGAAAACAACCGACACTCGGCTAACTAAATAAATCAATAGATACAATACGCACTGCCGAACACTAATCTAAAAGATAAGCCTCACTAATTACCAGTAACGGCCGACTATTCATCTCGCGGCGGCCATATTTCTAAAAAGTGTCAACGAAGAAAAGCGCGCACTAAATAGCCTAGTAACGTACCGTCGTGATTCCAATTTCAAACCTCGTTATCGCTGCCCGAAAAAAGACGAGGCTGAACGAGATATCAAAAAAGGATTTGGAAAAAATTCGAACAAGTTTTTAAAAATGGAACGTTCCATTCGTACACATGGAGCGCTGGGCTGCGCCGGCCGGACAGCACTCGAAGGCGCATTGTTCCAACCCTTCGCACGGAACCGCCGAGTCATGTTACTTCAATTAATATTATTTAATCTGTATCTAGATCCCGTCGGCGTGTTAGAGGAATTATATCGTTTCGGGAGTCACCGCGGTAGGATTTGTCGATCGCGCGATAAACTACATAGTAGTGTTTAATCAGCAAAAGAAATAGCGTGACATGAATATGGCCAGTAGGAAACATATCTCGATATGAGCGTTCAAATAACTGTCGCCAGTCGGGATCGCAGTATCGCACTGATTTACTACACGGCGTTTGACGGCGTATAGTATTTTGACTAGAACAAGTGCGTAGCAATCAGTAATTCACGGGGTGTGCGCGTAAAAAGGATGTCAGTCGTTCGGCCAACAATAACCCTCAAATTAGCGATCGCGCGAATTACCGTTGAATCTAAAGTGCGCAATTAACGCGCGTCTACAAAGAGCCAATTCGAAAATGAACAGCGATATTCAAATTGAAAATGGAACGCGCAGCGAATAAAACAATGAGAAGCGGGTACCTGCCCTCGGGTGCTCGGTATGCGAGCCGAGCATCTAGAGCGCTCGGCCGCGCTCGGCCCGCCGCGAATCCCAATTCAAAAATGGAATCGAACAGCGAAATTTAAATAACAAATTAGTGGGTGCGTTTATAAAGCGCGTCGAGCATCAGACTGATTCCAATTGATTTTGATGTCGGAATTATGTTAAGAGTGTGCGTCTGATAGTGCGCGAATAGAAAGAACACTATAAACAACAAGAACAGCTCTTTAAAAGCATATAAAATTATATCACGGTCACTACCCACATATTATAGCTAAACAGTAATAGTGTAGCAGTTCGTCAGTTTGTCTAAGCAACCAATTTATTGCATTCCTACATTTGCGGATGCAATCATAAATCTAACTATTATAAAATATCAAGAGTGCGTCGCCGTATATTAAACTGGCAGTGTGTACGTCTGTCGGGAGAAAATCGTGTGCGCCATCAATATTGTTCATTATATTAAAAGCTGGGACTGTTTCAAAACAGTTTCAAGTCGGACAATCTTTATCAGACACAAGAAATAAAACATGGTGGGGAATAAAAACGTGCATTACGTCACATTACTGTAATCTCCAATGTCTCCGATCGTTTCCTTAGATCCATTAAACAATACCGATATATGTGTATTATCTACGCCCACATTGGTGACTGGTCTTAGCCTCTTAGGCCCTACGGCTGGCCGACCGGCTCCAGTAAATAGCTATATTTCTGGCCATTAAAAAGTAATGTCCCCGAACTGGTCCCTCCGGTTTTTTACTTTATTATATTAATATATCATATTGTCGTATACCAAGTTATATAATTCATCAAAGATTATTTATATGGTCAACTTGGAGCGCTTGACCGTTTTATTTGTAAATTAAAAATGGAAGTTTTTAGATGGATTGTTTTGTTAGAGAATTGTGGTTTGCAATCAGTGTGTTCATCTAATAATATTCTATCTGTTACCTACCTACTTAATTTTTAATCACAAACGAGATAGGATTAAAATTTGGAGTAAGCAGCTTGTGTATAATCATAATTATAAGTTATTAGAAAAGGATATTTGTGTAAGCAGAAATAGAGTACGAACTAACTTAGGATTAACTAGCATTAGCTTATTCCACGTCTACCACGGTGTTTAAGAATGCGTCGGCTTTGTATTTCATTCACTTTAAGATAAAGAGTTATGGTCTTTTACTCATTATTAAAATCATAACAAACGTAAAATTATTGTAATTATTTCTTGACCTGACAAGCGGATTCTATCAGATTATTTAGATGACAGTGTTCTTGAGATTAATAGTGACGATTTCTTGTGTAAAGTAACTCCATGAGTTTTCTTGACTTTTTCGGATGCAGCAGTACATCATGCAGGTTTTTGAATGCAGTAATATGATAAAGATCAGTAAAATGCTGTATATATTTTGATTCCAGGATTTCGTCTATTTTGATGACATACTGATCTTTCTTTCTACAAAATGGCTAATAGCGAACAGTTGCAAGTACGGCGACAAAGTCGTTTCATATGACTATGAACAACATAGCTAGTTAGTATAGTAAACCCTAATCAAAAAATAATTTCCGACACACAAAACTAGTTAATCGCTACACATTATTAACGAAAATATAATAGTACCATTTAAGCCGATAAAAATAATCGTAAGTGGCAACACTCAATTATATTTTTTTTATCTATTTCACTTCCCATACAACGTCGTTACTTAGCCGCGGGTTTCGCAATGTTGCCAGCGTTAAAAAAGTCGAAAAAAAGACAACAGTAATGTTGCCACGTTATCTTATACTTCAAGCAATGGCGGGACATTTTTCAACACTTAAAACATAAAATCGAGCGTTTTTTTATCGCGTAATGTGAACAGAACTGCCTATACAATACTGGTGTTATCTTTACTGTTGAAATAAGTGCCAATAATAAGTTTTAATGTTTTAGCAATGGCCGAAACGCCCGCAGATTGGCGCCGAAGACTTAGAAAAAAGGTACTAAAATGGCCGCCAGGACACATATGATGGGTGGAAATAATCTTGTTTTTTAATTGTAGAAAACCTGGCCCATTGCTATTAATATAATGTTAATGAGTGATAATTTCTTTTTTATATTTTCACCATTATTTTTCTCTTGGGAATAGGTTATAGCAAGCATCCGCTGTTTGTGGTACATCATTTATAGAGAGAGGATATTTTTTAACAATTGGACTAAGCGACGGTTAAAATACTAGTCTTTTAAAAATAGGTACGGTTTTATTTCCTACAATGATCTTTATTGATGTCAGTCTTCATCCTGTATTTGTGTATTCTATTTTAGGCAATTCATAGTCAAATTGGTGTCATTTGTATGGACCGTATCTTTTTTAACATACAAAAGGTATAATTTTATCGTTAAAATTAAACAGTAATTGCGTAAATACTACATATAGGTAATTAATTTTATTTGTTCTTAGTTTTAAACTGTTATTTCTGCAATATAAGATACAAAAACTATAGTGTTTAGACAGTTTTAAATGAACTATTTATAAAAAAGTTAAATTATAATGGACTGGTCTAAATAATTATAATGAAATAATTACTTACAAAATTAGCCACTAGAAACATATATTACAATATTTATATTACTATTACCAAACAGCCTGTATTTTTTTTAAGAAAATGTACAACTTTTTACCAATTATAAATTATCTTACTTGTTTATTTATACTTATAATTTTATTAATGTGAAAGTCTGTATGTTTGTGGGTACGGATGTTTGTAAATCAATCACGCTTCAACGGCTGTACGGGTTTGGATGAAATTTGGCACAAGGATAAACCATGACCTGGTTTAGGACATGGGATACATTTGTTCCAGTAATATGTTCTTGTGAAATTATTTTCAACATTAAGCTTTATATAAGTTTTGTATTAAGTTTCAGTTTTATTTTGATGAATACTTTGTTTTTATAGTATAAAATATATCCCTCTTCATTGTATAATATTTACCCGGACACAGCAGTCAGCAAAAGCATAGTTTTTTGACAAAAACTGCATAGTTTTGCCTAAGTTTTTCTATTTACGTTAACGCAAAAACATTTTTGCTTGTAAAAAGATAATAATCAGTTTTATAGCAAAAGAAAAATGTTTAACAAATTGTTTTTTGTTTTAATCTTCACATAATTATTTGATTAAAATCTAAGTAAGTACATTGTTTCTATAGTGCATCGAAAAAGTAAATACTTTACGCGTTTAATTGCAAAACTTTAATGATTTTGCCGAAAACTTTATGGATCATAAATTGTTTTTACATCCCTCATGCGTTGGCAAGATTGGCCAAAAGATAACATAAAATATTTTTTATTTAACCACTTTTATTGCGCTTATAATGGCCGTTTAAGTATTTCTGTATTTTAAGATTTTCGGCTTCGCGTTATTTACATTTACTGATAATACCTTCTATTTCAAACGCTTAGTGGTAGTTAATACAAGTTACGCCCCCTTAGTTTTTAGAATTATAAATAACTAAACTACTTAAAAGAATCAGCTGATTTATAAGTACTTTACTTTTTATTTAGGAAGTGTATGGAAATAAAAAAAGATAAATGAAATAGTAAGTATTTTAAAAAGACAATAAATTACGTAGGGCAATTTTTTTGTGATGTGCGCGTCACTCTAGCGGTACCCCCAAGATATTTTTAAAGTTTATTTTAAAAAAATAGTAAAATCTACAAAATTCAGCCAATATTAAAGCATATTACACAGATACCAAGATACACGTATCTATAACAGGAATAAGTCAACACACCGTATCCAGTACACATGTTATCACGTTATTTAGTGGGCCACCGCCGAAAACCAGCAGTATCACCGATTATGACTAACTATTAGTAGACAAATTGATATCCTTATCAGGTATATCGTAAAATTTACGATTATACCACCGTTTACAATGAACGGACAAGTCTTGTGCAAATATAATTTGGTTCTGTTACGTGTGAATTAATTTTTGTTAACTTTATTGCGTAATGATCGATAAATGCGAGAAATGGCGCCTCTTTGTTATCGTATGTTGTTTACTAAATTTCTTTTGGCATACTGTTAATGTTGTGCGACGGGCAACGTTTTTCAGAATCAGGATACATCTGTATTGGTTGTTTAATCGGATTTTCTTGTACAATTAGCTTTTGTAGTTCAGACGATCTAATTACTTGTCAAATATGAAAGAAAAAATTGTGAACGTTGACGTTTATTGTCGGCAGTGTTGGTACAACTCTTAGATAAAACAAAATTAATGGCCGTTAGCATTTGTTCTTATTTTTCTTGAATGATTTCCTTTCACAAACGAAACGGACGGATTTGCAATCTTATTTCGTAAAATTAAAAGCCTTTAAAAAACTGCAAGTTTTTACACATTAAGTGTCATTGTCCGAATTACTAAATACAATAAACAGGTCATCATCACAATAAAAATTTAAATAATGAATTATAATTCGAACAAAGATTTTCAGAACTCCGGTTATCTTAACCGTCGGTGTCCATAATTATACGAACACAAGAAAAACAGAAATGAATCATTTTAAACTAACTAGGAACATATAAAAATATCTAAACTCAACAATGTTATTAGATAATGTATTTTAGGAACTTGTTAATTTATACTATTTATCTATTTCATGGTTTATGTTGTGTTTTTTTGCTTTGTAGCTATGTTTTTTTTAATTCTCTAGTGCAAAAATTAAAGAAGTAATCACGTTTACGAACGCGTCATTATTTTCCTCTACTATTAATGTTTTATCTTGTTTGCTACTCCAGCGATTTAAATTATAATTTATGTAAATTTGTATCATCTTAATTTATCGTAAGAGGTTATGCAATTAATATTTAAGTTTTAGATTATATACATTTATGGGAATGCTGGTATGTTACTAACATTAAGTATAATCTTAGTATGTGGTTTAACATTATCTTAATTTTTATTATTATGGTTTAATTATATCATACACAATAAAAGTTTTTTAACAGTACTTTCTAAACTTGTTGCCTGACGAAATTTTATGGTTATATATTTAAAAAAGTAAAAACACATTGTAATGCCAAATTATCATGGTAAATAGGCAAGTCTTGAACAGCTTTAACATTGTTTTATTTAAATATGTATTATTTTAAATAAATATTCAAGTGTATTCAAATTTACTTACGAACATTGATCATAGGTACCTACATAATTATTTTCCTTATCAATCATTACGTCGTACATAACATTACAATTATTTTCTTTAATAAATGCACCTATATTAAAGAAAAAAATTTATGATGAGTTTCATTGATCAGTTGTTTAGCAGTGATTAGATTGCAAAAAAGATATTCATTTAATAAAAAACATTACAATATCATCCATGTATACTACTGTTATATATTTGACAAAAACTTTTAACAGCATAGGTATATATTTTAATCATAATAGTATTTTTATGGAGAACATCAATTTATATTATGCATGTACTTTTTAATCCGAAACTTCTTTTTTATATCAATTTTATTAAAATGATTCCGATACCAAACTATTTTAACCTCAAAATTAATGGTAATCGCATACCATCATATGTAGGCTAATGATGAACGTTATGCCATTATATGATATAATTATTATATAAATTGTATACATTCCAATATGGCGTCTAGCACTCATAGTGTGTCCAATTATATTTTTTTTTAATGCAGAAATAACTAAAGTCCGACCGTGTTATGTTTATTCCATTAGAATTAGATTTAAACTGTACCTAAGGTTTATTTTAATGTTTTGTTGCTGCCATTATTTTTATATCGCCGTTCACTAAATAATTAAATCTAAGAAAAGAGTTAGATAAAAGTGTTTTATCTATATGGATGACTTTTCAACTACAAACGAACCTAGTTTTTTTATTTACCAACAACAAAATGACAAGCAAGAATTTACAATGGTTTTATGCATTTGATAATAAATGTGCCTTAGCGTCAAAGTAAGCGGAATCAAACGGCTTTATTTAGGAGTCGCCGTAGCTTATAATAAAAATATATTATTTATGGCGTGTTTGATTATAACTAGATTTTAGCATATAGTGCTCAACAAAAGACTGAGATTTTTTCTTAAATCAAGAAACCTAAATAAAAACTATTTAAAACTTAGTTTTTATTACTGAAATATTCAGGAATATAGGAACAACTACAACTGCAAACTATTATTTTGTTGTCTCACTCTTAGTATTCGACAAAACTTAGAAAAGTACAGATTTTCTTTATGATCGTTTAAATTAGCGTAGTTCCAGTGTGCGTCAATTCAGCGGGACCACTTATCAATTTAATATAAGAATCACCTATACTTTTACTAGACTATTTTCTCCTAACTTCTATATCAAGTACGATTATATTTCATAGAGGTAGTTGAAGAAGTTTTACGACCGTCGGAAGAATCAATGAAACGAATACAATTTGTTTTAGATGTGTTCGTCTAATTTACGAACTGAGAATTGCTTCCTTATGCGTATCATTTGACAGATTAAATTAATTGTAGCAGTTTTGTTAATAAGCTAGTTCGTTTATATTTTATTGCTAATTCAGATATTTAATTTGCAATTTATGTGATGTTAATTACAATAATGCTCTTTGAAAATATTTCTTTGTTAAGTCCTTTCGATTCTTATCTGGGTGTTAATGATAAACAGATTCAATAAAATGGTTTTTTAAGGCTATTTAAACAACTGAGCTTTTTAAATACGTGTTTAAATACATAGATCAATGTTCGATATTTGATCTATGCATAAAATTGATATAAACCTAATAGCCATCATTTTTATTAGCAACTCTAAAATCTACAAGATCATTTCAATCGACACTAATGGCTAGGCAGTTATTTATGCTAGCCATTTAATAATACTACTTACAAACAAAGAAGGATTAAACTTTTATGTTTCCTACGCCAAAAACAATACAACCCTAAATCTTTAGAAAGTTGTCCCCACGAGTTCCGTTAGGGGCATCTTTGTGGCGCGCACCAAAAAAAGTTTTCCTTTTCATTGTCAATTGAATTTTATTGTCGGTTTCTGAGATACTCTTTTGTGTCAAACTGTGCGTTTAAAGCCGCTTGTAACTCCACAGATTTCACCGTGTCCCGTCCCCATCGCCCGTAAGAGAGCATTCAACAATAGACGCCCCGCTGCACGCCATTTTATCCCATTTATTGTCCCGATTCATAAACCCAAGTTGCTATTCCGTCAGGTGTCCAAAATATGGAGACTTATTCATTTATGCATCAATCCGATTTATTCTCATGACCGCGTCCACATCTCGCGACTACGTCACTGGCCACTAATGCTCCCACTGAACCGTAATGGAATCGCTCATTCATATCACAGTTAAAAGTTTTTATTGAGTGCGAGATACCATCGTGATTACATTATCACAAAGTGTTTTACGTTTGTAATGCATTCATTTCGTTTTCATTATCACCGGTAATGCGTCGGTGGTGCAGGAGCGCGCTCTGAACTGGCATTATGTATTCCAAACGCGTTTTACTTGTTATAACAACTTCCCTGCTGTTGAACACGCCTAATGTGTCTTTACAAACGTCTGACCATTTTTGAAATATGTCTCAATTCTGATTTGCCTCAGTTTTTTATCCTCAATTACTTCATGCTCTATTAGTACTGGCCCAACAAGTGATTCCCTAAGTTTATTATGTTTTGAACACTTGTCACTGTTGTTACTATCATTATCACCTATCATAATGACATTATCTAAGGATTTCGGATTTATCGCCTTAGGCTATAAACTGTACTACTACCGCAGCTGTCATACTTGATGGGTGAGTGTGTGGTGTTGTTTGTGTACTGCTCATCAGTGTACATACCCTAGGCTGAGCCATGAAAGCTCGGCCCGAGCCCGGGTGCAAGGCTCCGCTGGCCACCACGAACGTTTTTCGTCACGGGCCCAACCTAACACAACACACAAGCACGTGAACACATACACATCAATTATTTGACACCGTCACAGCGGCCCGCTAGCTCACTAGTGTCATAATGCACTCGCGACGGTTGTTAACTAGAGGTTTTGTATGGTTCGATCACGGGACGCGGCGTGGCCGAGCGAGGCGCGGGGAAGCGGGAGGCCCGGCGCGCTCGGCAGTCTGGCGGACACTGCCGCGGGTCGAGCGAGCAGGGCAGACGCCGGGGCGTGGCGTACTGCCCACCTCGCACCGCGCCAATCGGCGACGGGTGCCGAGCCGCGCGGGCCGCCCGGCGCTGCGCGTGTGTGCCGCTCTCCCGCCCGCCACACCGCGCGCGCGCGTCGACACAGACGGTCGTGCGCGTTTTTTCAACGGTTTTTGCGGCAATTACATGAGAGTTTTCCTCTGTTCGGATTTTCTGTTCTGTACCTAATCAAAATTGCTGAGTTCCTCTCGCACGGAACGCATTGTGAGTTAGGTATCGACGTTCGACGGTTTATGCTCGCTTGTGTATGTTTGGAGCGCACCAATGGGATGACTTTGGATCTTTATTTATTTTAAACATCTTAAAGTTGTTATATTTTATTCAAGATTTTTCGTTACAATCAGCTGAACATTTTACAGAATCCTAGCTAATAATAACAAGTGTGTAGTTGGTTGGTTTGAGCGCATGCGCCGTCACCTCCAACGTAGGACGGCCGTAGGTAAAAGTGTTTAATGTGAAAACTTTGTGATGGCTACACTCACCCGCTCCCATTCATCGTTTAGATTCAATCTTTGTATTCTAAAACTTGTTTAAACTTACTGCACGAGATCCAAAAAAATGTAATCAATTCTCAAAAGATAAAAATTAAAGAAACCTAGGAAGCTATAACTTTTTATTGTTCATGAATAGGTACCTACTTAACATTTATAATATTCATTTATTAGGCGGGTTGTAGAGTGAAACAAAAGGTTTTAATTTATACGAAGATCTGAACAAATTCATTAAAGGGTCACGCGTGCATGACGCACATGCTTGTCGGTACCTACCTATCACTACTACATTTTCTGACAAACTTCACCGTTCAGTCAGGCTGTTTAATTTCTCCCAATTAGTTAATGTCTACGATTGAAGTAGGTACTAACAATTTATCCAATCTGCTATTAGTCTTATTGCCACTTTTATTTAAATAAACGAAATTTTTCGTCCAATCTCTAATTTACTGTTGTTTTGATTTATTAAGAAACAGACAGACAGATATTTATTTAATAGATTAATATCTTATCTTAGGCATGTTTTTGAGATAAAATGATTTCACACATCCATAAGATAATCTGTCACTACTATTTTTCATGTTTGTACAAGTATTTGCTTTCGAAATCAACGGAATTCTGTATATTTCTGGAATAACTATTATATTTTTGGTAAAACTACAGCAGTATTATTAGTCAATTTATATTATTAACCGCACATCGATTAATAACTTACAAGTTAATCAAAAATGTAACTAAGAAATTCAGAGTACCAACACTGAAGCTGCAAAATTATTCACAAGTATGGATTATTCGTCGGCTTTCTTCCAGATAAGGTGAAACAGTGCCTTCAAATATTTTCAATTACCATGTCTTCGATTTAAACTACCGCTGTTATTAATTATTACATACCTATTTCCGAATTCTAAATTATTAAAAAAACAGTACCACACAACCACCGATACCAGTAAACCAAAGTTTATAAAATAAAACAAATATCTATTTAGATGATATTATTTTATTTTCAAATTCATTTTATATGGGATTGGTTACACTTGATTAATCGTATATTACGTTATAACTAACTGTTTAATTTAAAATAACTTCAGAATTCCTCCTCAAGTTTATGTTATAGATGATAGGTATTGTGGTTTCAAATAAGAAATTACAGTACAAATTGCAAGACATGTATCTAGTATACGACTCGGCTATTTCTAGGTGTTATGGACATTCCTTACGGTACTTCTAACTACCAAGGCTTAACGCCTCAAGATATTATAAAGAAGATGCTGTGAAGATGTCTACAAATAAATTGAAGATGAACTTAATTTAGTGAGAAACTCATTTTGTGTTCTATGTAAATAAAAATAAAAAACCACAAATATGTAATATTTGTTTAAGTTTTTTGTTTTTGTGGTCTTCTGTTAAGTGATTTTTTGTAATCATTTACAATTATTAGATTGTTATAAAAATTTTATACTAAATTGAATCTGGGAAGAGGAAGCGAGGTATAGAGGCAAAAGATAGAAGTGGAGGTGAGGCCTTTGTCCAGGAGTTAAGCAGAAAAGAAAACATAATAATGTAAACACTATCTTACAAAAGTTCAAAAAAGAAAATTTCCTACTTAACGGCGATGATATTAAATTTTAGTAAATAATTAGATATAATATGTAGTATATCAAGTTGGTGATAAAGAATATAGGTCATATAATGACCACGCTATAATAAATGATAAACCCAAGCGCTCTCTGGCAGGTGGATCGGTGAACGAAGTATTGAACAGACAGAATGACGGTAATGCTCTTTCTATGGCCAATCATGACTTTTAAAGAACTTGAAGAAAGAAGAATTCTTCCTTGCTGGTTATTAAACGCGGAGAATATATTAATATTAATATCATTTGTGTTTTACTTAAATCACGCTTTGATGAAGAACAGATTAGAATAATGAAATAGTAATAGAATAGAGGAAATAGTTTTATTGATGAAGCATTAGCCAAGACAATTTAATGATTATGAAGATTTCAAAGCTATGGATATTTGCCTCTAAGTAAAGAATACTTTAAACTCAGGCATTCAATGATCTAGTAACTTGAATCATCGCAAAACTTTTAGCCAATCATCAAAGTTCATTGTGGCAGTGATGGTGACTGCAAGACGCCAAACAAATATCAGTTACAAGATTATAATCACTCAATAGAGACTGAAGTAGACTTTGAAGAAGATAAAAGGAAACTAAGACGTTATTATTAGGAAAATAGCTTAAAGCTATTGAGAAAACCTATATGGCTTAGCCCAGAGAATACAATACACAGTTAAGGGGTAAGATTTGTAGGAAGGGCCTTTGCTTAACAATGGAATATTAGAAGTTACGCAAATATACTTAGATCAATAGAATATAACGGGAATAAAGTTTAATGACTAAATCGAGTGTAGAAGAAATCTCTGGAAGTTCTGAAGTGATGGTAAAAAATGGTGTAAAATTTTGCGCGGATATCGTCACAGGCTAATTAAAGCTAATTTATTTTTGTTATTTTTTATTTTTTTTTATTTAACTTTATGTACAACACCGTACAGAGACGGACTTAATGCCTTAGGCATTTTCTACCAGTCTACCTTAGGGTGATGCAGAGACAAAACATAGTAGGTGCAAAAATACAGAAAAGACTAATTATATAATATATTTGGCAAGATTAAGAAAATCCTTTTATTTCTAGAAGAAATAACGGCAATCTACCAACGACATAACGATATAAAAACAATTTAATTTTTTGTGTTACTTATCATCAAAATTAACACGAAATAGTAAAAAAAAACGGTTCGGAGTAACGCCTTTCGCTAAATAATCCAACAAAAATTATAGAAAACCAGTTAAAGCGCCCATTTTACTATTTAATAGAAAAGTAATAAAAAGCACCGAAGAATTATATTCCAAATTTTTGCCGTTCACATTCTGAAATGCAATTTTTTCTTCTCTTGTCAAGTTTAATTGAAAGAGGTTTTTATCAAAATCGTATATTTTCTTACAAAGGAGTACCGTGAGGTTCTTTATGGCTGTTACTGAATTGGTCTAAGGTACCTGTTACTCACAATAATAGTTACCGTCACGGATTTCAGCGTCAATGCAGGCTTGGACCTCAAGTTGTAAAGCCGTAGGTACTTTCTGTCACCCATTGCCGTTCTTACAAAGACGATAATCACCCATATTTTACTTTCAACAATTTTGGTTTTATGTTATTACTTTCAACTATTCTTGTTCAAAATGATATTCTCCTTTTCGTACTTAACTTTATATTATAAAGAGACAGAACATGGGATAGAATTTGATTTTTATGATTAAGTAGCGATTATTGGAAATTGAATGCGGTGAAATAGGCGACAAAAATGAGCTGACACAGACGGAGGAATCAACTAACATAGCATCAAAAAACAATAAAGAAAAAATTAATAAAAAAGATTTATAAAAATTATCACAAACATAATAAAACCTATGAAATTTTGTGAGGTCCGTAAGCGAAGCCGCGGGGAAAGTTGGTTTCTAATAAGTGATGGAGCTAAAGTCATCTAACTTACTTTAACTCATGATACAACACAGATACAGAGAGTTTTTTAGTTCTTCGAACACACGTAATTAGAGACACAATAGCAGCGCGACAGCCGACTGTCGCTTGGTCGCCGAAGGGTAATCAATGAAAAATCTTGAAGAAAATCTCCGCAAACTTTTTCAGGTTGATTTGTGTTTCGCTAAACGATATTGATCACACTTATACAATTTTTCTTCAAATGAAATCAGGATTTTTTCATACAAACTCATAAACTACAGATGGCCTAGACAAGTGGCATTGTAGAATAGAAAACGAAAACGAATAGATTGTCAAATTATGGAATTGACATAAGCTTTCGCTAAACAATTTGACATCTCCATGCATTTGACAATCTATTCGTTTTCGCTATCTATTCTACAATGCCACTTGTCTAGGGAGGCAGAATATCGGTAGAAAATTTGCTGACCTAATTTGCTGCACTTAACACTATGACGTCCTGCATTGAATTCGTTGAAACTCCAATAACTCTTTGATTATTTTTATTTTTTACCATTTTATGCCTGAAGCACAGGACCTATTTCAGACTAGCAAGACTTAGGCTCACCACTAATAAGAAACAGAGCTTCTAACCAACAGCTCTTACACAACGATCTTACGGACTCCAAGTCATCAGTGAGAAATTAGTAATGGTAAACTTTAAAAACACTGTTCAAACTGAGAATTAGGGTGAGGCCAAACGAGCGTAATTTTCGTCGTCGCAGTCGCAGATTTTCGTATTCTGGTACGGTGCAGACCACTCATATTTTGCGTTGCGAGTCTTTTTCTATAAAAGCGACCGAAATTCTGCGACTCACGACTCATAAAATTACGCTCGTTTGGCCTCACCTTATAGCCTTCGAACACACGTGATTCAAGATACAATAGAAAGACAATAGCAGACGAAAAACCGGCTGTCACTTGGTCCTCGAAAGGATCCCAGGATCTAACCAAAACCTGACTAAAAGTCATTCTTGTCGACGAAACCATACACGATTGACCATAGTCAACAGTGGTAGGAATAATTTTAAGGCAAGAATGCATCATCGACTACATGACCACTAACCATCAGATGAAATACTAAATGCCACGATAACACACAAAATATATGCAAGCAAAACATGGTTGTTTATATTCTAAAAGGTACAGAATAATATGTTGTGTGACCAGTACAAGCCTATGTCCGTGGCTTAAGCCTGACTTCCAAGTAAGACGTTGTGGATTCGATACCCGGCAACAATGTAACTTTATCAATTCGTGTACTTCCTAAGTTTATCTTGGAGATCAATGACATCGGTGAAGGAAGACATCGTGAAGAAACTGGGGCTATAGCGGCGGTAAGTCCCCTCTTTGAGGAGTGGCTGGAGAGGCGTCATGGCACTCTCACGTTTCGCTTGACACAGGTCCTCACCGGACATGGTCAGTTCGGGAGGTTCCTGTGTCGGATTCGGGCGGAAGCGACGCCTGGGTGTCACCACTGCAGTAACGGTCGCCTGGAGGACACAGTCGAGCACACAGTTGAGGTGTGCCGCGCATGGGCGGAGCATCGACGTGTCCTCGTAGAGGCGATCGGCGGCGGTGACCTCTCGCGCCCGGCGCTGGTTCAGGCCATGCTTCGGGGCGAGACGGAATGGGATGCCGTCGCCTCCTTCTGCGAAGCAGTTATGCTAGTGAAGGAGGCGGCGGCGCGCGAGAGGCAGCGACGAGCCTCTCGCCCCGGACTAAGACCCAGGCGAAGACGTCGAGAGTCGCAAGACGACTACCGGCCACCGTAGGCGCGGTTCTGCGGATGGCGAGCGATGGGTAGCTCGCCGCCCGGCTAGGACCAGGACCGCGTAGACGGCGCGTTTTGTTCCACGCGCGCCTCAAAGAGAAGGAGTCAGCACAGGAAGGGGCCCAACAGGGCCAACGCCTGCCGGGGTTGCGGAATGTTTATAGTGGTTACCGTGACCCTGGAACATAAAGGGCAATCGAAGGAACATGAGTGGGTTTTAGTCAGTAAGAGTCTGACACGCCCTCCCGTCGCACCCAGGACGGGAGCAGTCATTGGATGATTTCCCACTCACCAAAAAAAAAAAAAAAAAAAAAAAGAAACTGGGGCTTAGAATTAATGTCAGGTTTAAATCGCCAATCCACCAAGGTCTCCCGTGGTGATGGTGATCAATGCTCGTGCCTTCTCTGTGTGAGAAGAGGCGTTTGCTTTTCACTGGGATAGTAATAGGCTGGTATTATCGATATTATTATATAAAATGATAAACTTGCAGATTGACTGCCTGGGTGACATATCAACGCATAGCCCCAAACGCCTGGTCCTAAGGACATGCAACTTGGAGGGTGAGTACATCTTAATGAAGAGTTGAAGGGATAAAATAGGGGCGGACATTTGGACGAAAACTAGCTACGTACGTACTTTTTAAGTTTATCTTAAGCCCGACATCGGTGAAGGAAAACCAAGGTGCCTCGTCCTCTTGGCACAGAAATTCTTTATGTAGAGAAAAAGAATATTGCTTAGTCAATTTTATTTATTAATTACTAAATTCCTTATTTTTTTATTTAATTTATTCATCACAATCATTTGACCCGTGTGAAAAGACGTTTGTCTTTGTCCTACTAGTGGGACAATTTTCATCATCCTCTCCCTGGCTTTTTCCTAATGTTAGGCTCAGCTTTCAGTCTAGCCTGCAGCTGCTGTATACCAGAGTTTTACATGGCGCGACTGCCTATCAGACCTCAGATCTCCGCAACCCAGGTACGGGGTAACAAGATACCCCTTGGTTAAACTGGTCAGACTTGCTGGCTTCTGACTACCCATAACGACTGTCAAAGACAATGGTGCCGATTCTCTTGTTCACAAACTTAACTAAAAAGTTAAATGCATCTTTCTCTGGACAGAGAAAGATTTCTTAAAGAAAAGGACAGAAGATACATTTTAATTTAATCCTGTCAAATTAGACAGCGCCTGAAAAAAATTAACGTATATTTAGTCGCCATGTTTTTAAATCGCGTCTAAATTATCTATGGAGTGTCTAAATTTGACAGAACTTAACTAATATTTTATCTTCTGTCCTTTTCTTTATTAAATGGAAAGAGAAAGATGCACTTAATTTAAATTTACGTTAGTTTGTGAATAAGAGAATCGGCACCAGTAACTGGTATTTTAGTCTTTTCGAAGAAGAAAATTGCTGGTCTTATTAATATTATTTTGGCTAAAGCTACTTGAACTCCGTTTTAAAACACGAATTGAGATTTTAAACTTAGTAAAGTATTCGATAATATTCGCAGAGTTAATTATTGCAGGCTTGCATGTTAGCGCGCCCCGCCTTCGTCGCAATCAGGCATAGACTACAGGGTGTGGGCAAGAAATAGGGGTTTCAGTCTTATTGGCTAAGGGTGTTGTTTTTTTAATTACACGGTTCAAAGTGGCAGTTGATGTATTTTCTTGTGTTTTTTACTTTTAACAGTTATTAAAAGTGCTGTGTGGGTTGTGTTTAGATTATGTCTGGTAGGTAAAATGGCCAAATTGTATGTTTATGGTGGCAATAGCTTATGTGCCTGCGACTTCTTCATACGAATTAACTTTTTTGAATGGGCAACTAGATTAATTTTTCCTTTGTTTTTGTCGTTCTAAAGTGCCTTTAAAATGGTCCATTAGAAATAAATTATTTTAGTTGAGTTGAGTTGATTAAAAGTAAAAGTCGATTATTACGGATACGGACACAAGCTAAGTCGAGAGTTATAAAGTAGCCTAAGGCCGTCTCCAATATCCAATCTATTTCTATATCTAATTTAATTAAAATTGGTTCAGTAGTTTAGTCGTGAAAGCGTAACAAACGCAGAGACAGGCAGTTATTTACGCAGTTATATTTGTTGTATGAATAAACGTTATAAACTACAGTTTCAGGTCTTGGCATAGCGTTAGGTACAGGAAAAACAACAGTGAGTCTGAATAGAATAGAATAGATTTATTTATTTGCAATGAATGTAGGTACAAATTATTAGGTGTTACAAAGTTTAAGGTTCCTTGTACATTCTACCTTAATTGGCATCTGAATGTTAAAAAAATATAAAATAATATGTTTAGTTAAATTAATGTATTATTTAATAAAAATTACGTCACTTGTCTGTACCTACAACCGATGGGAATATACGGCGAAATGATAAAAAGATAATTATTTTGTAAATTATTTGAATAAAACACACGTCAATATTGTTTTGCTTATTTTGCGTATGGCCGGGCCGATGTTTTCTAGCCTATTACTCTGAGATGAAAAGTTTGAAACACCCGAAACAAACTCAAAGCTCAATTTTCTATGAAGTCCAAAAGAAAAATGTTCTTATTTCTAAGTTCGCTTTATCTCTTGTCATTTTCGATGTTAGACTTTAATGCAATCTTATTTTTTTTAACTAAATTTTTGGTCTTTTACTGAAAAGATTACAATTCAGGTTCTTTATTTAATACTCATAGTCGCCTGTTTTACCACCATAAGTACCAAATTCCGAAAAGATAAAATTTTAATTAATTCATTTGGCAGATATTAAGTAAAAAGTTTTAATGTTCCTCTCGACATTACAAAACAAAAACCAAAGATTCTGTTCCTTTTTTGAATAATCGACACTATTCAAATATTTATATTTGTATGCGAAACAAATGCGTTCCATTTAACACTTTTGATTATTTAAATTATTATTATACAACAAACTAAATCCGAACTAGTTAAAAATTCAAAAAAGGCCTTTGATCAAATTTTTCGCTCAATTTTTTCTTTCACCAAAAGCCGTAGGTAACATAAAATACACATAAAACTATCAAAAATTTTAATCAATTTCAAAATAACATCATGAATCTATTAAAAGTATTTAAAACACATGTTGAAGTCATCAATTATATCTACATTTAAATGTTAGACAATAAAACGATGCATTTAATTTGCATAAACTTGGATGGTAAAATAAATAACTAAGTATAGATTATATTCATTAATTGGCTCAAAATGTTTTAGTTTTCCAAGGTTTGGGTAACATACCAGGTGTCCTTAAATCCGTACTTAAAATTATAAATGCGAAAGTAACTCTGTCTGTCTGTCTCTTCTTCACGCCTAAACCACTGAACCGATTTGAATGAAATTTGGTGCAGATATAGTCTAAGACCCGAGAAAGGACATAGGATAGTTTTCATCCCGGAAACGGACGAAGCTATTGTAAAATAAATTCTTCCAATTATATTTTTTGTATAAGAAAATTGTCGTTTCGTACATTATACTTTGAAGGCTTTATTCGCGTAAATAAACGATGAAATTAAACAAATAATACTATAATATGGTCGTTATTCTAATTAAAAAATCGTATTAGATATATCTGCGCGTTTGTGAAATGATTTTCTGTGACTATGCCGTTTTCCTATGTATAAAGATTTTACCAAATACTTATCTGTAGATATTCTTCATGAATGTAATATTGAAATTTTTATTAAACACTAGCTTTTGCCCGCGACTTCGTCCGCGTGGATTGATAGTTCCCGTTCCCGGGGGATTTCCGGGATGAAAAATATCCTATGTCCTTTCCCGGGTCCCAAACTATGTCTGTACCAAATTTCATTCAAGAAATCGGTTCAGTGGTTTAAGCGGGAAAGCGTAACAGACAGACACACAGACAGACACATAAACAGAGTCGCGATTAAAAACATGGCGACTAAATATACGCCAATTTTCTTCAGACGCTGTCTAGTGTGACAGGATTAAACTAAAATCTATCTTCTGCCCTTTTCTTTAAGAAATGGAAAGAGAAAGATACATTTAACTAAAGTTTAGTTAAGTTTGTGAGCAAGAGAATCAGCACCATTGTGTAATAAAAACCGCATAGTTTGTCCGATTTTCTGACTTCTGACTACCAGTAACCAAAGATCGAATTTCCAAAAATCGTTTCCTAGTGGATACCTACTTTTCACAAAGAACCACCCAAGTTTTATGTCTCTAGGATCAGCGATTTTTGCTGTGCATTGATATCGTTCGGTCAGTCAGCTTACTATTTTATATAGACACTAGCTCTCTCCGGCAGTTTCACCCGCGTTGAAAATGTTAAGGATGAACCACCCTTATCACTTAGGGGTATAAAAAATAGATAGTAGCCGATTCTCAGACCTACTGAATATGCATATAAAATTTGGTAAAAATCGGTAAAGCCGTTTCGGTTAGTAAGGTAACTAACATTGTGACACGAGAATCTGTCTAACTGAGTAACTCTGTCTGTCTGTCTGTCTCTTCTTCACGCCTAAACCACTAAACCGATTTAAATGAAATTTGGTACAGATATAGTCTGGGACCCGAGAAAGAACATAGTATAGTTTTCATCCCGGAAATGCCCCGAGAACGGGAACTATTATTCCGCGCGGATGAAGTCGCGGGCAAAAGCTGGTTTGACAAAAGCTAGTTTTATATATAAGATAATAGGGGTCACGGTTTTAGTACTTACATAAGCTGAAATGACGATTGCTCAAAACGATCCGTATATTAGAAAAATACCGATAATATTGACATATTAACCAAAGGACACCGTGTTAGTATCGTCAAAATAATTACGAAACAATACATACTTAATACAAGCACGGTCGTAAAATTATTTTTATTGTTTTTCATATGATATTTACATTAACTTGAAGGTATACTGCTATAGGTATGATTATACTTAAATATTAAAGATTATTTATTAGTCAGACTTTGACCTTCTCAGTATTGCAAAAAACTTGAAATGCATCACAAACTTTATTAAATAATATTATAGAAAAATAAGTTTTATTTCTAGCATGTTTTAGGTTCTTCTGCAAAAATGAGAATTGTTCGTTTACAAGGTCCTGCACTGACGTCCAAGGTATTATGTTAAATAAAAGCTTAGTTAAATACTAAACTCATCTATCTACCTGAATGTGCAATGATTGTATTATTATTGATAAAAAAAAATATTTATTCAGTAATTGGTTGGCGTAATTATTATGAAGAGGATAGTGTTAAGTGTCGCATAAAAGTAACACTTAGATAAACTAACGCAGTAATAAGAAATTGGCCGCCGTCGAGTCGCTGTTCAGCAAATTAAAGCCCTGTTTAAACGTACTACTAGCGCCATCTAGTATTGAGTAGCGGAACTAATCGTAACTTTTTATTAGAGCTTTCAATTTCTTTGTTTTCTTTTTTCGTGAGTGGTTGTTACGTGTTTAGAATAATTAACATTTTTAATTGTGATAAAAAATAATTTCTTTATTTTTCACGAACGTAAAGTATTTTATTAAAGTAAATTATAGTTTAGTTTATGTTTGGGCATTGTTAGTTTTTAAAATTATTTAACTACAGTTAGTAAGTAGGTACAAAGCAATTAAAGGTACATTTATGCCATATTTATGTAAATCTACATAAAAAAACTAACAAAGCCGTAATGATTTTTTAGTTCTAACTTACTTGGAGCGTTTTAATATAATTTGAAGTCAGTCTGCCAGACTGTTAAGCGTTTTTAAGCTATTTTTTATGTTTTTAGTACCCTATAGACATTTACAATACCATAGGCTTCGAAGATAGGTTACTATCACAATATTTCTGTATGGATATGTCTCATGTGCCTGTAATTATTACCAGTGATCGTGGGTAGTATTACTATCAAAAATATGTATATGGCCTATAATTCCCGACCTAAAACTTTGATAAAAAAATTCCTGGATTAGAATTTTGAATGATTTTTGGATGATACGTTTGTTTTTTAATGGCATTGATCTTTCTTAATATTTTTCACGCAATTAAAATATAATTATATGTAAATTATCAGGATTTTAAAAATATTTCATTACTAGCTTTTGCCCGCGGCTTCGCCATCACTAGCTTTTGTCCGCGGCTTCGTCCGCGGGGAATAATAGTTCCTGTTCCCGGAATTTCTGGGATGAAAACTATTCTATATCCTTTCTCGGGTCGCTTCCAGCTGTTTATCCCTATGTCTGCCTAGATTTTTAAACCCCGCAACAGATTTTGATGCAATTTTATTAGATACTAACTTTTGCCCGCGACTTCATCCGCGTGGATTAATAGCACCCATTCCCGGGGGATTTCCGGGATGAAAACTATCCTATGTCCTTTCTCGAGTCCCAGACTACTTACATCTGTACCTTTCATTCAAATTGGTTCAGTTGTTTAGGCGTGAAGAAGAGACAGACAGACAGACAGACAGAGTTACTTTCGCATTTATAATATGAGTACGGATACATATAAAACTGTACAATTTTCTAATTTAGTGTGTATCGCCTACATAACTTACTTCGTCGACGATTGTGTAATGAACACTTAACAGATATTGATTTATTTTTACTCAATAGAAGTGCTTTTCGAAAAGAAATTATTAATGTACTGAATCATTAAAACTTAATTAATTGTAAACGCTTAGTTCCCTAGTTGACAATTTTCTGCATCCTTATCATTTCGGGCCTGTTGGTGTAGTGGTTAGTGGCCCTGACTGCTAAGCCTGAGGTCGTGGGTTCGATTCCCACCCAGGACAAACTTTGTGTGATGAGCATGATTGTTTGTTCTGTGTCTGGGTGTAATTTATCTTTAATATGTATGTATTTATAAATTATATAAGTATGTATATTAGTTGTCTGGTTACCATAACACAAGCTCTAAGCAGAGCTTAACTTGGGATCAGATGACCGTGTGTGAGTTGTCCTAGTATAATTTATTTATTTATTATTTATTTATCATAACAAACTTTCTTATAGTTAATACTAGCTGTCCCCCGCGGTTTCACCCGCGTTATATCAGATTTTTGGTTACTAAGAAAATGAAGATAAAAAATATTCTATGTCCGTCCCCTGGTCCTAAGCTACCTCCCCACCAATTTTGCAGACAAATCGGTTCTGCCATTTTTGAGTTATATAATGTGTAACTAACACGACTTTCTTTTATTCTTATATAATAAATATGTGGAAAATCTTGTAGTTTTTGCTTTTATTTTAGTTGTATGTAAGTTACTGATAAGTGTAATGTAATATCGTTTTTTTTTCAAATAAAATAAATATAAAATAAAATAAAATGACAGGTTGGACCTTACTAATAAACTTCGCTGTCTATCCTACACTAGCAGTAACTCTTTAACCGTAACAAGATTTTTTTAATTACACAAAAGTATGCTATCAAAAGCAGTTTTAGCATATGCACCCTTGATGTCCGAATCCAACTGCACTTGACAAGTTTTTTGTTAACCTTTCGACGACCAAGCGACAGCCGGCTCTCGGGCTGCTATTGTCTTTCTATTGTGTCTCGAATCACGTGTGTTCGAAGGTTTAAAGCCACACCATCACAAATAAAATTCAGATCTTCTCACAAAACATTTAAAACATCATTCTATCTCTGTCAACTTCAAACGAATGACGGAAACAAAACGATGTTTAGCGCAAAATGTTTTTAGTGATTTGTGGCTCAACGAGCTTCGTTAAATCAATATCGGTTGCAATAAATAGCGGTAAACAATCGATTATAGAATAGCTAACGAATAATATGTTTTTTTCGTGCCATAGCTTTGATATTAAACCTTTTTCATGTGTCGTGGAGGTAATCTTTTACTAGGAAGCTTAGTTGTATTGAGTTCCAATGTACTCTCTACATTACTTAATTATTTCTGCGGTTTCGCCCACATATGTACACTTTCATCTTTTTAAAAGTTCACTTAAAAAAACGCTTCTTAGCGTATTTCTAAGACTTAAAAAAAAGTACTGTGTAAATTTTGTTTTTTTTTTTTTGTTTAATAGCTTCGTCTATGCGTTGATTACCATCAAAAAGTGTTTATATATACCTACAAGTACTATATGGATATGGTAAACCCGTGTCAACATTACGTATCTAATTTTTTTACATAATAATATAATTGGCTCTGTTTGTGTTTATTTCTGTCCCACACTAACAAAAATTTGTAAGGTGGGTGGACCATGGAAGGCCACTCTAACGAGTAAACGCTTTTTATTCGTTTATTAACTGGATAAATGAAAAAAACAAATTATCAAATAATAGTTTGTTTTATTGTGTACCATATAAATCACTTTTTTTCAACCTAGCTTTAATCAGTATTCATTAAACATAAGTTTTGTTAAGCTCTTCCGAATGGCCTTGCAAGGAACACGGCTCCAAACAAGGCCAATATTATACATCAGTCGTTCAACTTAAAAATAGAGTTGTAACAATTAATATATTCGCTTTTACTAAAACTACATAATAAGCTCTTTCATTTAAGCAAAACATTAAATGCTCAATATATTTTTATCATTTATAAAAAACTCAACGAACATTACTCGAACACCATCGTATAACTAAGAATGTATTAATGGAAATTATTTAAAAACAGTAGTAATGAGCAAGGCTCGGATACCGGTTAAATTTTCAAACCGCTATTATGTCCTTGACGCAAAACCTTAACATTTTGGTTTCGTTCCCAAAACCGTTTTATTTAAACCGATATTTGGAACAGTATTTATATAAGGGTTTTGTCAGATTAAACGGTTTAGAGCAATAAAAACCGGTTAATACGGACGCACCGTAAAGAAACGCCGCGCGCTGTTCAGATTTTATTTTTAGACTAACATATACGAAAACTGGGCAGTTCGGGAAATATTACACACATACGGGTCGAATTGATAACCTTCTTTTTTTGAAGTCGGTTAAAACAACCTGAATCTAAAAGTGCAAAGTAAACTACTTACGCATTATGTTATAATATTTCGGCAGAAAAATCTGACCTAGTTATATTATACATCATAATTAAATATGATCACAGAATATATATTATAAAGTAATTACAAAATTAGGTACTTTACTATATTCTGTGCTGTAACATACCTACTGTTCGCTACCAGTCTCCCTACGAATTTTAAACATTTAAGCAAATAAATTCACACATCTACATGGTCTAGGGATATTTCAATTAAACCTAAATAACTAAAATTCTATTAACTTCTTCTTAAGACACTTATACATTAAAATAAACCTTGTTTAATTGCCTATCTAATCTGATAATAAACATTAAGATAAAGTTAAATAAAAAAAAAACTTAGAAGAAGAGGAAAAACTCAGACAAAATTTCAATCTTTACTTTATTTATTTTTGAAACATAAAAACCTAAACAAAACAACTACTTTTTTTATAAAAATAGTTGAAAGCTTAAAATTATTAATCTGTGGATCCTAAGACTCTCCTGACACATTTGCAGCGGTTCTGCGTACTTAAAACAAAGGTGTTAATATCCTGTTGTGGAATACTGTCCCAAGTCCGGCTAAGATGCAAGAAAAGCTGGTTTTCATGCACAATATCTTCAGGGAAATTCCTAAGAGCTCTTTTCTGAAGCATGCCCTAGGCATGCTCAATAGGATTATCATCAGGGGATTGTGCAGGCCAGTCTAAAGCTTGGATATAACTTTTTTTGGGGAGTGGGAAATCATCAAATGACTTCGCCCGTCCTGGGTGTGGAATGAGGGCGTGTCAGACTTTTACTGACTAAAACCCACTCATGTTCCTTCAGCTGCGTTTTATGTTCCGGGGTCACGGTAACTATTTTAAACATTCCGCAACCCTAGCAGGCGTTGGCCCTGTTGGGCCCCTTCTCATGCTGTCTTCTCTTTGAGGCGCGCGTGAAACACTAACGCGCCGTCTACGCGGGCCTGGTCCTAGCCGGCCACGTACCAGTGGCACTTCCACGCGCCACTGGTACTTGGCAGGGACTGTTGCCTCCAGATCCCACGGCGGGATGCCGGCAAGGAGGCTCGCCGCCTTGCAGCAAAACCGTGCGGTATCCCCGCACCATCCAATTGCCATGACCCTCTGGGTCGCCCTCAGAAGCCGGGCCGGAGCCAAGGCTAGTTTGGGCGCCCACACCGAAGCCCCGTAGAGGGCCATGGACCGCAACGATCCCCGCGTAGTGACTCCGGCAGAAGGCGTTTGGACCACCGAGAATGGGGAGGAGCCGCTTGAGGGCAGCTCGAGCCTTCGCCAGTTTGGGGCCCAAACGTCAGAAGTGCTCCGTGAAGTTCCATCGGTTGTCGAGGACAAATCCCAGGTACTTCATCGTCGACACGACACCGATGTGAACCCCTCCCACCGTTATCTGAGACCCTGGAGGTGGCCGGTGCCGAGGGCCATGAAAACACATGGCCTCGGACTTATGCAGGGCCACCACAAGTCCCAGCTGCCGGTTCCTGTCCACGACTCTCGCAACACCACGTGACATCATGTCAGAATTTGCTTAGAGGCAGAAGAAACGCCACAACACGATCTTATGGAGTGTAACAGTGTAGCCGGGTCATTTCCAGAAATCTTTGGCAAACTGAAAATTCTGCTACGATTCTGGGAAAGTGTGGGATGGTTGGAATTGGCGACAAGTCACTCACGCACAATGGCCCAATTATGAGGCTAAGTGCGGACAAGCCCAGCGAAACTAAAACTAGAACTAAATTCACGTGACATCAAGTCGGCAGCCGCCTGGAACGACCCTCCCTGCCCTGCGTAGTGTGTTACGCTGACGACAAGCTTGTCCTAAAGCTTGTCGTCAGCGTAACACACTACGCTGACACCTTCGGGAAGGTCGGCACGCAGCACCCAGTCGTTCCCGATGTCCCACAGGAGTGGCCCCAGAACCGATCCCTGTGGAACACCGCACGACATCCCTCGTTGACTCCACTCTCCCTCGTGACCGGGGCTCTATCCGTCAGATAGGCCTCGACCACACGACAGAAGTAGATTGGCATCCGGTGATACCGGAGTGCCTCCCCCCAAGGCAGAGTATTAAAGGCGTTGACGATGTCAAGAGACACCGCCAAAACGACCCTGTCCCGTGCCACCGCATCCCCCCTGTCATGAGGGCTCGTACGCGCATGATGGCGTCCACCGTGGAGCGTCCTCTGCGGAAGCCGAACTGGCCCTCCACCAGATCCGGCCCCACCCGCATCAGCTGCTCGACGAGGCGGCTCGCAATCACTATCTCAGCTTGGATATCATGCTGTTGTAACCAACTTGTAACGATACGCGCCGTATGCGGACGGGCATTTTCGTTCATGAGCTGGAAATTTTGTCTCATTTGCTGTCTGTGAGGCAGGATTTCAGGCTCTAGCACCTCATCTCGGTATTTTAGAGCAGTCATATTGCCTTGTATTCAAACAAGGTCCGTTCTACCGCCGAGACGAATTCCTGCCCGAACCATAATCGTGCCACCTTGATATGCATGAACTTGTTGTGGGTGCTGCAGTCGATTCCAACGTACAGTTTCTCTCCAAACACGTACTCTTTGCGAATCAGGATGAAATCCAAACTTGGATTCATCAGTGAAAAGTACAAGTGATTGCCTCTCCTTAGCACTGTTACCCGAAGTGGCCTACGAGCACGTAGGTTAACTTCATACAGTCGTCTTCTCAAAGTTTGACCGCTTACCGGCAAACCATACTCTCTCTGTAGCCTTTGAACCAATTGCATCGCCGTTACATTTGGTTGACTTCGTACAGCATTTACTATAAATAGGTCCTGTACATGTGTTGTAATGCGTTAAGTTCTCGGTGCCGTTCCACCACTTCCCATGTGACACGATAACGTGAGCCTGGATATAACGCTCTGACTGGTCCTCATGGCTTCGGAAACCGCAATTTGGGACAGTATTCTACAACAGGATATTGACACCCTTGTTTTGATATGCAGAACCGCTGCAGATGTGCCAGGAGACATCTGCAGCGTCGCCTTAGGTGGATCCACGGATTATTAATTTTAAGTTATCAACAATTTTTATAAAAAAAATGTTTTTTAATGTTTAGGTTTTGATGTTTCAAAAATAAAGTTAAGATTGAAATTTTGTCTGAGTTTTTCCTCTTCTCCGAAGTTTTTTTTTTAATTTAACTTTATCTAAAAGTTTATTACCAGATTAGATAGGCTATAAACAAGGTTTCTTTTATTGTGTAGGTGTCTTAACAATGAGTTAAAAGAGTTTTAGTTTTTTAGGTTTAGTTGAAATATCTCTAGACCATGTTGATGTGTGTATATGCCAATCAATTTATTACTTACACTTGAGGGTAAGTATTAAATTGATTGGCACTTTTTCACAGTTTTCTATTAAACACTTTGAAGTTTTATTGCTTTCATTGTAGTCAAAGTATGTATAAATTAAATTCTTCCGCTTTCTACCCATGTTAACCACAAATAATAGACAAATAATATATACTGGTGTTTAAATCCCACTGCGCAGCAGACCTACGATATCACGCACGAATCGAATAAAAAGAAATATCATAACTACCTACGTCTTCATACCGCGTCACTATGCGCGGCATCCATACAAGTTGCAACGCGTTTACTGTCATGCCGCTTTTCGAATAAACCGGTTAATTTAGGTTAAAATAAAGTTCTCAAAATGTTCACGTTCTTAAGAAAAGTTCGGAGGAAAACCGTAATAAACCGGTATTAACCGGTATTTTTTAAACCGGTTCCGAGCCTTGGTAATGAGTATTACATTGACATCAAATAACTTGCCAACGCGTATTATAATGAAATTAAAAACTTTTTTTTTTACCTCAAATGGCCTTCTTACGGGTCCGTTCTTTGTAAGGCCAAAATATTCCATAATTATGCCCAAAATTAACCCTTATAAATAAAAATATTATAAATAAGTATAAAACATTGTTTTAACTGTAACGGTACGTATTTATAAATAAAAAGTAACTGTTCATATGTTCATGGTTTGTACATGTTTTTTGTAAGTCCCATGTACCCTAGCAAGGCCAACTGACAAATTTTTGATTGGCCTTATAAGGAACCATCGGCTTTCCTGGGAACACTACCAATATTTTAACTTAAATCGAGGCAAAACTATTTTTTTTTCTTTAGGACCATAAACATATCCTTATACGACAATTCACAGTAAAAAAATATGAAATAATAATAGGTTATCTAACTAAAAACTTACGTTTTGCTATGCGCGCGAATAACAATTGTAACGTCGACGACCGAAGTCTACGAAGAATGAGATCGCACAGCCACAATAGCGGCGCGAGCGACTCGCCGCCGCCTATGTGGCCTTGAGTTTGATGGATCTTAGTGTATAGCCGAAGGAATATGTGTTTACATGTCAATAACTATGACTTTTTGATAGTTGGCCTTCAAAGGAGCGTGGCCTTCCATGGTCCACCCACCTTATGTAGAATTGTATCAATCAACGAAGTAATAATAATTTATTATTTTGTTAATGCTTGCAGCTAGTTTTTTTTTTAGCAGGATTATCACATCGGCTTTGATTTTCATTAAAATGTAATAGAACCTGAGTTGCTATTTACTGATTACTGATTTTTAAAAAAAACAATCTATGATCACAACATTAGTAGGTATTAGTAAGTACCTAATCGAAAAGTCTAAAATAAAAACCTTAAGAACAACATAACCCCGTTCAATCATTTCATGTTCAGTTTTGAACCAACCAACAGGTTTTCTCGCGATTAGCATTATTAATTTCTTTATTTGAAGGAGCATTTTTTAATAAATGCGAAACTCTAGTTTTCCCCACCTGTCTCGCTTCCATGCTAGAACCGTAATTTTAATTGCCTCAATGTCCTTTACATTGTTGTTATCCTTTTTGTTTAAGCTATTGGTTCTCCTAAGAATAAATAAATAAATAAGATATTATTGTATTTATCATATTTTTTACAACTTTATAGGCTCAAATTTTTTATGACACGCTAATACTGAATATCTATCCTATCTTTATTTTAGAAGCTTTAAAAAAGACCTATTCACCTAGCCCTAAATAAGGACGTAGGCATAAATCTCTCCCGCAACCATGGTTTTCTTCAAAACCCGATAAAACTTAAATGTAGGTCTTATATAAAAAACATTTCGCACGAAGTAAACATGATATTTGAAATACCATCGACTACAATGTATTTATGGTTTATTTTATTAAATCCGCTAGGCATAGGTTTATTTATAAGAAAATTCTAAGTTTGCAGACAGGTTGAACGGTTTATTAGAACACAAATTAACCGTATTCTTGGAGTTTGTTTTACAAAAACGACGTTGAAAAATATTGTAGAGTTGCATGCTGTTTTTATATTTCCGTTATTTAAAATACTTATTTTCTATCGGAGGTGATTTATGGGCAATGTTTTTTGATGTAAGGTAAGAGAAAATGTTTTTCTAGAACCATCTTTTTGGGGAATTTCAGTGGTTATTTATAAATATCTAAATTGTTGCGAATACTAAGTTACAATACACTGAAAAAAATATTCGGTCCTATCACGAATTTTTGTTGATTTTACCAAACTTCTTAAGTTGGCGTTACCAAATTTATTTGGTAGATTACACCTAAGTTTTGTTAATTTTTCAAAATAACTTTTTTTTTATAAAAATTGTTGGAAACTTAAAATTAATAATCCGTGGATCCATCTAATACTCTCCTGACACATCTGCAGCGCTTCTACAACTTCTTAAGTTGGCGTTGTATGTAATGCCAACTTAAGAAGTTTGGTAAAATCAACAAAAAATCGTGATAGGACCGAACATTTTTTTCAGTGTACAGTCAGAATCTAGGCAAGTAACACAGTGACTCTATCAACCCTGTGTCATGTACTGTCTAATGTATACTTTGGACATACTAACTTTTAAACTTTCGCGTTTCATTTTAACAACATAATATTATTAAGCCGGGTATTAACGCGAATAATAATTATTTAATTAAATACCTTGGAAGGCTTGTCGTTTCGACCTGGTTGCACAGGTCGTGGTCGCAAGCAGACTGAGGGTAGGGGTACTTTGGACATCACTGACATCGGTGAAAAAAAAACCTCGTGAGGAAACCTGAAGGGCTGCTTTATTTAAAATATAAAATTTGGCTTTGACTTTAGCATTAGGTAAGTTTGACTATAGGATAACAGTTACATCCAAATAAATTAGCATTTATTTTCCCTCTGAAACTTAAAGCTAAACGGGTCAGTCCACCAACCTTTCGAAGAGCAACCGACAGCCGGCTGTCGGGCTGCTATTGTGTCTAGAACCACGTGTGTTCGGTTTAAATATCTAAACCGACAAATCTTAGCGCGGAAAGCCATGACGTCCCATTTAAGTTTTTTATTCGATTTCTCAAAAACTCCACATATTATTAATGACCAGGATTTACTTCGTTTTTAATTAAAAACTCGTCGCTTAACCTCTTTGATTCGTTTTAGTTTGTAATAAACGATATTTTGAATGTTATGGGAGTTTTAAAAGATGGTGGTCCGACGGTTCTTTTTGTCTGAATGGAGGTATATAAATTAGATAGATATTACTAAAATATATGTTACTTAATAAGGCTGTAGCTTAATTTCAGTAGAAAATAAATAATCCTTCGAACACACGTGATTATTCGAGACACAATAGAAAGAAAATAGCAGCCCGACAGCCGGCTGTCGCTTGGTCGTCGAAAGGTTCATCTGAAATTCTCTATTGACTGAAATATATGAGGCATTATTTCCCTAACCGTTTTCCAACTATTTTAGAGTACAGTCTAACCAGATCTAGCTGAATACAGTGTTATACACGGCGCAACCGCCTATCACACCTTTACAACCCAATTTCTAAGTAAAATGTGCCTCTTGGACAGATTTCAGTAGGATCTAAGATAAAAAGAAAGTGATAAACATACGCTAGCGATCCTATAAGGGCTTTGTTTTACATTCGAACATACAAAACGACAAAAACAATTTAACTTCAACTTCAACTTTTATATTTGTTTTGGCAATCCACCGAATTTTCGGTGATTTCTGCCAATGTCCAGTTTGAAAATAATATTTCAGATTAAATGACAATTGTTCGGTAATTAAATTATATTATGGAGATCATACACGTGTTCTTATAACCAAGAACACGAGATGACTCCAAAAACAATTTAAGTAAACGTTTGAATTTTCATTTAACAACGACACTTCACGAACATAGTCATGTAACATTTTAAACAGTTATCAATACACGCAATATATCAATGTCAGACATTAATAATTATTACTTCAGACAACATTATTTGCCACGCACATAAATAATGTCAATTTACTAATAAGGAAATTATGTAAAATATTTCAGTTTGAGATTCACTTAACTACTTTACTGCCAAAAAACTAATATTAAAATAAATATTGTGTCTGTCTGTCTGTCTGTTTGTCTTTCTTTTACGGCAAAATGGAGCGACGGATTGACGTGATTTTTTAAGTGGAGATAGTTGAAGGGATGGAGAGTAACATAGGCTACATTTTGTCTCTTTCTAACTCGAGCGAAGCCGCGGGCAGAAGCTAGTATTAAAATAAGTGATGAATGTAATTCTTCATCATAAAAGTAAATAACCTTTGCTTTGTTATTTAGGTATCCCTAATTAACTGCAAATCTTCTTCTCTATATAAAATGTTAGACTGACTGATTGTTGATATATCAGCGCACAGCCTAAACCGCTGGTCCTAGAGACGAAGCTTTTCAGGTTGTGGTCTTTTTGAAGAGTGAGTATATCTGTCGCAGATTTATCACAAAATTAGTTTTTTGATCAAACACCTAGGTTTTTGATGAAAAACCGGGAATTTTGTTAAATAAAAAATTGTTTCGTTTCTACTAAGTTACAAATGATGATAGATTGTTTTATTTATTTCATTTAAATTGATTTTGTCATAAAAACAAAGCAATTTTGTATATATAGTATGTATGTATATATGTATTTATATATTTATTTATGTATTATATTTAAATATATATATATTTAATTTTAACTTCCTGTTATTTTTCTGTTTTTTTGCACCTACTATGTTTTGTCTCTGCATCACCCTAAGGTAGACTGGTAGAAAATGCCTAAGGCATTAAGTCCGCCTTTGTACGGTGTTTGTACATAAAGTTTTAAATAAATAAATAAATTTTGCCCAGAACTTTATCATAAACCTAAACTAGTTCAGGTTTTTAATCAAAAATCTGGACTGTAACAGGTTTATGATGAAATTGAGTTTAAAATATGTCATCTTCCTGTTTATCATCAAAAACCTAGGTTTTTGATCATCTTCCTGTTTATCATCAAAAACCTAGGTTTTTGATCTAAAACCTAATTTTATGATAAACCTGCGACATATCCACTAAGAAGGTATTACTGGAATTTCTAACTCTAAAGGGGTAAACAAGGAGATTATAATTTTAGAAAGAACTCTTTTCTAAAGTAGAAAACCTTGAATATAAACGCAAAGACGGAGGAATCCAACATTCTCTTCACATAGACCAAACCACTACCCATAAGTATGGATGCCAGTAACAGTTTACATCATCACATTACATACCATCTTTGTCTCTAGGATAGCAACGAACTGCTAGGCCGCTGGTATTGCAAATGTCTATAGACAGGTGAACATTTAATTTTACTATGAGGCAGCCATGATAGCTTTTGCCATCCAAAGACTAAAAACAAAATGGCGTCACGGCTGGAAGAAGATCTAGATGGCGGTGGTAAGAAGATGAGAAGTCTTTATACCTTCACGGTTTAAACTTATATAAAAATGGTATAGCAGCATGAAGATTACGATTAACAGGGGAATATACCTACCTAGCAGCGGATGAAAGATGAAAAATAAATAATGTATCCAGCAAGACAGGTGGTTGACAAAAAACACGAACGAAACCACTGGCAACAGTTAATGTTGACTATGACATAGTACAAATAATGACATTTATAACATAATAATTTATCACTTAAGGCATTTTATACTTAGAACAATAAATTGTGAAACGAGATACAAACGCGTGATAAGAAGTTGCAAAAAAATTTCAATTACAAAGTAAGTTAAAAGTATATTAATTGTTTCAATTAAAATGCATCTTTGAATGTAATTTACAAGTAAAAATGAGAGAATCTGATTTCCCCTGAAATTAGCTATGCAGAACTTACGTACTTTTTTTACGCATGAATACATTAGTAAAAAAAATAAAATCCATACTACTAATATTTAGACATTAAATCCGCCCATATACAATTGTGCATGAAATTTAAATAAATAAATAAATATTACAAATGCGAAAGTTACTCTGTCTGTCTCGCTTTCACGCCAAAACTACTGAATCGACTTACATAAAATTTAGTACAGAGATAGTTCTTAGCCTGAGAAAGGACGTGACAGTTTTTATTCCAAAATCCATGGGAACAAGATCTACGTGGATAAAACCGGGGGACAACCTTTGTATGTGGAAACATTTAAGTTTTCTCCTGGCAATCATAATAAAAACATGAAATCTTCAGTGTAGTTTCTTTTGATAACGTAGAGGACCGCAAAAATATTATAAAAAAGAAAAGATTTGTATTTTTGTATATAATAAATAATCTCAAAACTACTGGACCGATTTGAAAAATTCTACATTATCCCTGAGTAACATAGGCTGTACAATATCACGCTATGTCCCACGGGAGCGAAGCAGTAACCAAAAACCTAACGTAACGGGTGTGAAACCGCTTGTAAATAATAAAATGTAATACATAAAGATTTTAATAAAGACGGTACGGTTAGCGCAGTGCTTGAGCGATTGACCGCCGCGCTGCGTGACACGGGTTCAATACCCCCACGGAATAAATATATGTAAGGCCTACAGCCATTTCTTCCACGTCTGGATGTTTTTGTATGCAAGTTTACATGTTTTTAAAATTAACTACGTTACAGAAAAATGCAAGAAAGCAATGTTGAAATAAAATTAATGAAAACTAAACGCAATTAACATAGGCATTTTTGGATCGACAAGAAATCGGTTAGTTAGCCAGAAATCTTGAGAAATTGATGAATATAATTAAAAATAAAATCCTGAGGAAACCGGGTTTATCCATACTAATATTATAAATGGGAAAGTGTGTCTGTCTATCTGTCTGTCTGTCTGTCTGTCTGTCTGTATGTTTGTTTGTCTTTCTTTCGCGGCAAAACGGAGCGACGAATTGACGTGATTTTTTAAGTGGTGATAGTTGAAGGGATGGAGAGTAACATAGGCTACTTTTTGTCTCTTTTTAACGCGAGCGAAGCCGCGGGCAAAAGCTAGTATATACATATATATTTAAGACTTGCGATTGGCCCCAGCTGAGTTTATATAATAAACGCTGTCCACGCACGGTTGTTACAAATCCTTGAAAACCCCGGCTCTTCTCTACTAGGTATATTATTAATTACATATATAAACCTTTTCTTGAATCACTCCATCTTCTCTCTTTATAAAATGGTAAACTATTGACTGTTGCTAAATCTGCACAGCCCAGCCGTTGGTCCTACAGACTTAGACCCGGCGGTAGATTCACTTTTGTTTTATAAGTATGACGTTTCAAAGTGCCTTTTTTTGGTCTAATGGAAATAGATGATTTGACTATTGACTATTGACTTGAAACAAGGAGGATGAAAAAAGCTTCTTCTTATTCGGTGAAGAGTAATTAACCGATAAAAAAAGTTTTTTGGAAAATTCAAAACTAAAGAGGGTAGTGGGGGGTGGCTTTTACCTTTGTGGGAAGGTCAACAAACTTTTATGTCCATTTACCTAACTGCAACAGCAATATCTATCTATCTATATCATCTCTAAAAGTATAGACGAATGACATTTACGCAGACGACGTCGTGGGCAGCAGCTAGTTGCTAAAACGGAAGAAGTGTAGAAAGACAAAATAATAGGTAGTAAAAAAAGTTCAAAATTAAAAGTTACCGTCAAATAAATGCCATGAAAAATCGCACTCCAGAACATTATATTTTTTTAAAAGAAGAACGGGTAAGAAACTCTGTATTTATTCTTTTTAAATAATGCTACTAATAATATTGATCAGCTAATCCTCAAATAGCTCCTTAATGATGCATGAATCAATAATAATAAGTTGATTGATAAATATCTAACGCCATTAATTTCTTTGCGGACGTTTAATCGGGCCATAAAAACATAGTGACGCGGTTGAGCTCGTAACTCGGCGATTATTTACATCGTAAAATCATAATTATTTTAATAATGTCGTTATTATTCGTTCACATCGTTATTATAGTTATGATTTTAGAAAATAATAGCCTTTTTAATAACGGTCTCGTTGTAATTAGTTACTTTTTTATGTTATTTGACTATAAAATGTGTTTTTTTAGTAATTTGGGGCAGATCATTGTTATGTTTTAAATGAATAATAAGTATACGAGTAATAGTAGTAATCTAAATTCTACATGTATCTTTTTGACAGCAATCGTAAAAGTCATCTTTGAGTTTTACTACCGGCTAACGCGTTAGATATGTGGTCACAGGCCACATGTCATTTTTGTAATAAAAACTTTTTACTATTAATAGTTTTAAAATTATATAATTTATGTTTCTGCTTAGAACTGGCTTCATCTCCGTTGTCATAATAATAAGAATGATTGGTGCTTTTATTACCGAACTTTTTTGTTTTATTTTAGACGATTAAATGTTAATAAAAATGTTTGACTTGCAGGTATTAAAAAGTCAGGAATGGGGCCCCATCATGTGCTCGACCTGCATCGAGTTAAAAAAAAATAACAATAGCTACTACTATCACTAAAAAAAGAACAGCGAAAAAATCGCCCACACAAAATTAAATACTGTACCCGCATAGTAGGTAACAAATCATTTTGTATTAAATACACTAAAAGATAAAAAAAAATATTCTGTTTACTTACTTTTAACAGCATTATCGTCTTAAACTTAGCACTAAACCCATAATAAACGGAACGCCTAAACGGATTATAAAAATGTTCAAAAAATTCATTATGGCGTCCAAAATGGCGCGCAAATTGTTTACACTTTTTATTTCCCGCAAAAACGAATTAGTACAGAGCATTTAAAAGATTATATCACTCAAAGTTTAATTTTAATTAAGTAATTAAACACTATAAATTCTGTAATTATTATAAACGTGAGTAAATTTTTTAAAACTGTTTTTGACGTATATTTTGACGAACAGAAGTAACTACGGTAGGTATAGGTCTTTATTCAATTCACAAACACTACTATTTCGCGAAACAATAGGTATTATCAAAGACGGAACTAGAAACTTAAAAAACGTTTAAAATAACTCCGAATGAAATATAAATCGAGAAAACGTATTGTTTACTCAAAATCTAGTGACTACTGGGCGGTTGGCGCGCAAAACTCATGCTGAAGAGTATTGTACCAAAACATTCTAAGAACTCTTGATTTTTCAAGATGAAGCCACTTGAATCTACGTAAATACAGCGACACTCAAAGTTCGGGACCCCTTCTGACGTCTTTAAAAGGTTTTGTGGCTTACGAGAAATCTGTTATTTGTCTAAAAATCTTTCTTTTATAAAATATATATTTCGGACGGACGAATAAATAAAAACAGTTAACCTGATATACATCGTCACTTTCCAAATTCAAAGTTTTTTTTTTGCCATCTTAGTAAAAAAATAAAATTGAACCACTCTGACTAATTAGCAAAAACAATATAAATTTGAAAATCTGTGAAGAAGATCAGCTGTGTAAATCGTAATAGAAGAAAAAAGCTAAGGATTCTACGGTTTTATAACACCCGGGTAAAGCTGGGGCGGGTTGCTAGTCGTTTTATGTAGGGATAACGTGTGATTACGTCTATAATTCTATATCTAAAACTGGTTATTTTTTTTTTGTGAGTGGGAAATCATCCAATGACTGCTCCCGTCCTGGGTGCGGCGGGAGGGCGTGTCAGACTTTTACTGACTAAAATCCACTCATGTTCCTTCGATTGCCCTTTATGTTCCGTGGTCACGGTAACTATTATAAACATTCCGCAAACGTATGACTGTCCCTCATTATAGTCTTATTGTATTGTAAGTTATTAAGTAACAATTATAATTCTTGTGATGCCTAGAGCTAGGCACACTGACAGGGTGGTCAAATTAAATAAATAATACTAGCCTATTACTGCCTCGCGACAGACGCCTCTTCTCACACATAGAAGGCATGAGCAATAAACACCACGCGTACTTAAACCGACGACCAAGCGACAGCCGGCTGTCGCGCTGCTGTCTTTCTATCGTGTCTCGAATCACGTGTATTCGAAAGTTTAAAGTAAATTTTTCCTAATTCCAGATTTATATCAACAGTAAAAGCAAGTAGGAATAAATAAATAAATATCCTGGGGCAAACTAAGCAGAGCTTGTACTATGGTAACCAGACAACGGATAAACATACTTATATAATTTATAAATACATACATATTATAGATAAATTACACCCAGACACAGAACAAACAATCATGCTCATCACACAAAATTTGTCCTGGGTGGGAATCGAACCCTTGACCTCCGGCTTAGCAGTCAGAGCCACAAACCACTAGACCAACAGGCCCGTCACTTTTCATTTAATATTTACTTTTAATACATTCTCATCGACGACGTGAAGGGAAACATCGTATCGTAAGGAAACCTAGGGTCATAAAATAATCGCCAACTAACCATGAGCACGCGTGGTGCTCTGTGCACGTAGCTCTTGTAGGTGATAGGCAGTATCATCTATTGCTTGCTGGACAGATCAATCTATTTGTCATTATCACACTATTTGCTGTGGCTAAAAAGCCTTGTACCACGAAAATCTATCGCCGAAACTTTGACTATCCCTGACAAGTCACAACTAAATCTTAAACATTTTTTTTGGAGAAGTTGAAAACTTTTTGCACAACTTTTTTGCAATTCTACCCTACGACCCTTGGTGTCTATGGCAATATTTTGAAAGAACAACATTTATGGACTGCGAAAGTCGTCGCCGACGATTGACGGAGCGTTTCTTTTACTCACTTGAAACTCGAACACATGGTTCCGTTTTCAAATATCATGGATTTAAATTAGGAATTAGTATTTCGAAATTGGTTTTGTTTTTTTTTCAGAGTCTGTATCTTTGAGAGGTTAATAGACGATTCAAGATTAATTTCTTTCATAAGTTTTTATTTGTAATATTGCAGCGTTTTTTGCAGAATTATAATAAGGTTTGTTTCTCATAACTGTAACCTAAATAGAATTTGAAAATCAACAGCTGGAGACAATTCGTCAAAATGTCTCTTTTTTTCAAAATCCAAATATACCAAAAGCAAAATATTCAGACATTATATAAAAAACTAAATTCTTTTTAAAATGTAAATACGTTTGGCCTCTAGTGGCTTCGTAATGATACGAGGCATAAAGTATAGAGGATGGATGGCCCCGCCCCCTTCAATTTGCATGCCTCGCCTTTCGGACCGTTTTCGCTTTTTCCACTAATTATGTTAAACACATACCATATTGCTGTGTGCGTGTTTATATTTAAACATAGGTAACGTACGGTAATTGTTTTATGTACTTATAATATTTTGGTTTATTATACAAGTTTCGCCGGAGGCAGACTTGTTAAGATGGCGGTTCTACGTTAAAATAGGTAGATGCCTGTGAATACATATAATAAAATCTTTACAAGGTAATGTATATTGCAGTTTTACGCTAACACTATCGAGCAGGTTCTGGCCTTTTTGCATGAGCATTCTTTCCTGGTCTGATCAGCCTTATATTATAGACCTTTTATCACAATACAATTATTGTAATGAGCATTGATGAAGGCATTCAATTACATAACAACCACCCAAGCGGAGCCACGGCCGCAGCTAGTGTAAAAAAGCCACTACCTAGGTAAAGAAAATATTGACTATTGTTTTTCTTTTTTTTACTTTTTGATAAAATTTTACGGACGTTCTCCTGAATAGCAATCTTAGGAGGTGGCAAGATGGCTTATGTGTCCAGAGGTAGCGAAAATCTTTATCCACAACAACGACAGTAAAATAAACTCATTTGAGTTGTATTATTACTTGTATGTACGGTGGGCAAAGCAGATTAGTATCCAGGGCCGTCAGATACAGTTTAAGTTTTCTCAAAAACCCACGGATATTTTCTTATAAAAATTTAAACTATAGTAGAAAACGACTATTTCTTCAATTAGGTTTTTAATTTGAATACACTCATTGGTATTCAAGAAAACCTCAATTGTATATGACGGCCCTGGTTACTTATCTGCTTTGCCTACTGTACACCCCCTGGCCTGGGAGTCAATTCTAAGATTTTTTCCAAACCGAGAACTATTCTTCCGAAATTATCAGGTTAAAGGTAGTCCGTGCTTAAGAATAAAAAAATCACATCAAGTGGACATTTAACAATACTTTTCAAAAGAAGTTTGCTTATATTTCTGTCTCTAGTACAAGATTTCATGTTATTCTAAAACTTCACATACACTAATCAAAGATTGCAAGTTTTGCCTCAGTCGTACAAAACATGACTAAGGTAGAATAGACATAAAAAATATTTCATATTGGTGCCGATTCTCTTGTTCACAAACTAACGTAAATTTAAGTTAAGTGCGTCTTTCTCTTTCCATTTAATTAAGAAAAGGACAGAAGATATAGTAGATATTAGCCAAGTCCTGTCAAATTTAGACACTCAATAGATAATTTCGACGCTGTTTAAAAACATGGCGTATAAATATACGTCAATTTTCTTCCGGCGCTGTCTAATTTGACAGGATTAAACTAAATTGTATCTTCTGTCCTTTTCTATAAGAAATGAAAAGAGAAAGATGCATTTAACTTAAAATTAGTCTAGTTTGTGACCTAGGGAATTGGCACCAATACCTACCTATTTTTGAAGTATAATGTAGTTAAATGACATTACTACTACTTTTTTTATTGGATTTTGCAAAGCCATATGGCTAACAATTTAAAATAACGAAATTCGGGGTCGGGCAAGCAAAAAAAGAACCACAAAATGAAACTATCACTTACCACAGATCCAAAATTTCGGCTACAAATTACAACAATCATCATTTCACAGTCTATAAGCTAACAATAATATATAGTTCTTTAATTGACATGTCATCTCGAGGCCCTTTTTCAGTCAAGCACCATTGTGGCCAGCTTAGGCAAATAATAGTAAAACAAAATTAATATAATCATCGTCCGCGAGGTGATTGATTGCGATGAGTCAGCCATTTTGAGTTTTTTGTCTATGATCCGGAGTGAAATGGCGGGCTGTTTGATGTTAAACTGTCAGGTTCGTTTAGTTTTCACACTTTGGATTATTTTTTTGTGTTTCTTTTTTTTTAATAAGCATTTTTCCTTTTAAAGAATTAGGTATTCATGGCCTGTCTTTTCCGGCACTTCAGAGGTACACTTAATTTTTTTTATTTTTTCTAAGTTAGGTATGTAGTCTACATGATGTTAGACCCACTGTTGGGCCAAGGTCAAAGGTCACCATCTGATCGACGATAGTGCGTGCATTGCGCGAGCGCCGCCGCCGGCCGAATGTGTTCCAAGTTTGAATTTAAAGTTTTATAAGCTTTTTTTTTTTTTTTCTTCTTTTGGCACCGTTTTTAACATTGCCAGTTTTATAAGCTATCGTTGTGAGTTCTTATTGTTTTTTTTTATTAGTGAGGTGACTCTAAGGTCAATTTGAATGATTGAAGACTTAGATAGAATAGAACAAGCTTAAGATAAAATGTGATAAGAATTTTGAAGTATTTAATAAGTGTATGGGTTTATTCTTGTTTGAACCTTGAACACACGTGATTCTAGACACAATAGAAAGACAATAGCTGCCCGACAGCCGGCTGTCGCTTGGTCGTTGAAAGGGTAATAAACTTTTCTGTCTGTCCTCCGATACATTGTGGTATGATCGTATTAAAAATAAGAAGAATATTATTTTATTAACATAACATTTTTGACATTTTTGTAAAGTCCTGAACTCCTGACCCCAGACCTAGATTATAATACCAGTATTTTAAGAGCTTGTTCTTTCTATTTACATTGTGATGGAAATTGTATTTCTTGAATTCTGAAAGTAAATAATGTAAAATTGCGAGTATTCGTGGAATTAAGCGAATTCGTTTTAAAATATCATTGTCATCACTACTCTACACTTCTGCTCTATGTCCTTGTATATGTCCTTGTTGTATGCTTAGATTTTTCAAACTCCACAACGGTATTGAATAGAGTAATTTAAGAGGAATAGATATACATATAAATAATAGAATAGAATAGAATATTCTTTATTGTACACCAATAGGACAAAAACAGTAAAGGACAACACAAACAAATATGCAAGAGTACAATAGGCGGCCTTATCGCTAAAAAGCAATTTCTTCCAGGCAACCCTTGGATGGAATCAAATACATACATGCATATATAAAAAATTCCTAACACCTGTGCGAAGCAGGGGTGCATCGCTAGTTTAAGTATAAACTAGATAGCAGCCTTCAGCTTTCATTGATTTTGGGCGAAACCCCTTTTTCTATTTCTAAAACAAGAAAAGAATAAAATATACTGCTTAATAATAAGTCATCGAATTAAATTAATCCAGCCATGTTGTATAATATTTAACACATTATTAAATAGCGACAATGACAGAATTGAATGAATAGATCGAGAGAACAGAAATTCACTGTAGGCGATCGTTAGACTAATTTTAGCAAAAGGTTTTTAATTGATCGTTTACCTAATCACCATAAAACTCACGGCAGCAATACAACATCAAGACCAGTCGAACAATTTTCTAATAACAATGGCTACTAGCACGCCATTGGTCGGCTAAATGGCGATCTAATCGCGTGCCCCCGCGCATATGATGATGATGGATGATGCTCTATGGTCCGTGCTAGTATGGTCATCAATTGTCGATGGTTTGGTGCCAGTAATGACGTTGACGTAAACTTCGTAACAAACATGGTTGCGTATTTACAAAGAAAATGTAATTATTGTAAAATTAAATTGCTTTATCATTTTTCCACTAGATTCTTAATAATTGCATTCAAATAATTTGAAGTTTTTACTTTTTTGTTCTAGGTTTAAGTATGTTTGACTATTTTTTTCTCCTTAGTATATTTTTTTCTCCTTATTATATCATAATTTTTTATCTCTCTGTTGTGCATGCTTTTTATTTGCATTACTTAATGTCCGTAAGTGTCTTTTACTTAATGTCTGGAACTGACGTGATGGCCCAGTGGATAAGGCGCCCGCCTCTCGTGTAAGAGGTTGCGGGTTCGAATGCGAGCAAGTACCAATGTGACATTTTTCAATTCATAATATTATGTACTTTCTAAAGTTTATCTTGGACATCACTGACATCCTGTGCCTCGGAAAGCAAGTTACGCCGTTGGTCCTGGTTGTCATTCGTAGAACTTTGACTGTCGTTACGGGTATTCAGAAGCCAGAAAGTCTGACCAGTCGAACCAAAGGGTATCGTGTCGCCCAGTTACTGGGTTGTGGAGGTCTGATATACAGTCGCTTCACTTAAAACACTGGTATCCAGCTGAATCCGGTTCGACTGGAAGCCGACCCCAACCTAGTTAGGAAAACGCTAGGGAGATGATGATGACTTAATGTCCGTGAGTGCTTCATATTTTCAACTTTCAGACTGCCAGTTGTAACTTAAGTATTTTCAGGGGCAGACCAGGACCGCGTCGACGGCGCGTTAGTGTTCCACGCGCGCCTCAAAGAGAAGAAGTCAGCACAGGACCCTTCCTGTAACATTCCGCAACCCCGGCAGGCGTTGGCCCTGTTGGGCCCCTGCCCAACAGGGCCAACGCCTGCCGGGGTTGTGGAATGTTTATAATAGTTACCGTGACCCTGGAACATAAAGGGCAATCGAAGGAACATGAGTGGGTTTTAGTCAGTAAGAGTCTGACACGCCCTCCCGCCGCACCCAGGACGGGAGCAGTCATTGGATGATTTCCCACTCACCAAAAAAAAGTATTTTCAGGGGCAGGGTGAAATTATGACTAAATGTTAATCGCTAGTAAGTCAAAATCAATTAAATTTATTATTTACCGAAAACCATTAAAAAACGTTTTTATATATCATTCAAAAACGAATTAAACTACGACGTTTAAAAATAGAATTCAATTCCCGTGCTCTATAATTGTCAACAGATAATAAGCAATAAACAAAGAAATAAAACCGCTTTTGAAAATCGAACACCTATTTTTATGGCGCGTATTTTAAACCTGTCACTAAAAGCGTTCGACGATCGATTTTTAAAAAGGAAGAAATTAAATGATAATGGAGAATTTTATTTCTACAAACATTTTTAATTAGTTCTACAGGTGTAGTGGAAATAATACTAGAAATTCGATGACTTATTAAGCAGTTATGCCTGTTAAATCGTTTACCCGCATCTAACGTAGCCGATTAACAATAAAAATGCAATAAAATATGAGCTATTAAAAGTAATGACCAATCAAAGGAGTTTCTATATAAATTTTACGATCGTTTTACATTAACGACAAGTTTTAAATATTCTAGCAAGACAAATCGTGTCGCGATTGGCCTATGAGCCCACAACGGGTGGGTGGACCGATTAGGGTCCGTGACCATGATGGATATTTTTTTGGGAGTATTTTGTAGGTATAGATTTAGGAATTTGTTCCGTTCAATCGATGTACTGTGCTATGATTGGTTAGATAGATTTCCCATAATATTAATTAACTAAGTCCGAAATAAAAAGAATTGCTGAGCAAGCGCAATTAGCAATATTTCTGTGACTGTCATACAACTGTCAAACTACGATGGTCAGACAGAAATGGAGAATAGCTAAGCGAAAGTAGGTAGGTGCTAAAGAACTTAGATTATTACAAAATATAAAACATAATAATTGTTTTCCGCTGTCTGTCTCTGTACTTAGTTCTTTAACCTTTCGGTCGTTTCGTTACCAAGCTACAGCCGGCTGTTTGTTCGTAAATAAAAGGTTCAAACAGTTTTTCTAATAAAAAAAAGGATATGTATAATACATGCATATTATTGTAAAGAAAAGACTAACACTTAAGTCTAACCTAAAAAAAATAGATTCAACTTAACCAGCCTTATCCTAAACACAACTACTTATATCACAAAATATAAACATTTTTGTGAATTCTTATTACACGTAACATCCGATCAGCCAACAGCCGTTGCCTCGTAATAAAGCTACCGGCACAATATCTTCACCGATACGAAAGTCGTAACCTCAATCAAAACGACGATAAACTTTGACAAAAATTCTACGTTAAGCCGTCTTATAATTATCCATATATTTCCAAATCCCAGGTTTGAAACTACCTGGCTGGGGAGTCGCCATGAGTTTTTGGAATCCGGGATAAGGTAGGAATTATTTTTGAGAAGGTTTTTGGACTGTCAGAAATGAATATAAAAGTCTTTAAAGAAGAGAATCAAATTCAGAATGGGATTGTAAACATACAAATTAATTAACACAGTAATTTTAACTTGTTAATACACATGATAATAGTAATTGTTACAAACTTGCTTTTACACAAGACTTTGAAAGTCGGTATTGCAAAGTGGCAAATTGAAAAGTTTTAATGTCTTAGCCGTGAAAGCTAAAGAAAGACAAAGCTACTTTCGTCTGGAAACTATTGAGAAAAACTATACCATAATATTAGCATCTATTAACACAAACTATCCCTCTCTTTTGTGTCTATTTGTAAAAAGTTCCACATACGAGTATGAACCGTGCGTACCTTAATCTACCAATGTTAGAGGAGAAAATTCTAAAAATATTTTCGTAATGAACGCGTACAAAATAACAGGTAACAAATTCCAAAATTTCAAGTATGTAGCCCCAGTGGTTTTGATTCTACGTTGATGATTAAATCAGATCCTGACAAATATCTGTTACCCCTACTAGACAAAAGACAAGTGTTAAAACATAAAACAAGTCAACAATAAAAATTACATTTTAAAAAGTAAAATAGGTAGTTAGTAGGAATTATTGTAATTTATTGTTAATTTATTTATGTGAATTAATTTGTTTTTCTCAATTTTGTTGTAACATTTAAATAGTAGTTGCCAACTTTCTAAAGTAGAAAAAGTATAGGAACTTTTTGTCTATGAAAAAATTTAAAAAAAAAAAGAAGGCGGGTAGGATGTTGATTTCGGTTGTCAGTTTAGGTCGGAGAGAATGCCATTGTTTTACTTTATCACAATGTTAATTAAAATTAAATATATGTAAAGTTTACTGTAAACGAGAAATAAATTATAATACAATAGTTTGCGATCCTTTTTACTAAAAATCTAACACAAGTAAGAAACCCTAATTAAAAAATGAAGAAATGAGATTAAAACTAACCACAATTAACTTACAAGTGTAATCTCAAACTTAAAAGCAGGACATGTCCAGACAATTATCAAAATTATGCGTCCCAATCCGAGGAGCAATTATAACCATGCTCACCCACGTCAAAACCGACCCGCGCACTGACGTTTATGAAAGAAAAAAAAACGTTAAACCTTTTAACAGAACTGGCCGGCGATAACTCAAGCGAAATGTCCAAACTGTATTGTAAAAAAAAGAAGATTTTCGAATTTCGAACATAGAAAGTGTTAGCGACAATAGGATCTTCAAAATCTTGTTAATAAAGTCTCTAGTGGGACTCACAGGTGAAAAGACGGTATTGTGCGTTTTTATTCAAATATAGAATTTACCTGACATTTGAGTGTGTGAAGCACAAAATGGCTAACCAGAAAAACTTTCAAATGCATTTTTTTCTGGCAGCACATTTATTGGACGTTGTGTTGATAATTTTTAATCTAGACTGATAGGTTTTAGTTTATCTCTACCGCAGGTTTGCTTAAAAGCTTTGATGATTCACAAACCCCACTTCCGCAAGTTAAACGGTGCTTTTACATTAGTCATACGAACGATGATCTGTAGGCACTAGTAGGCAGCATAATATATAAATTTATTTTTAATAACATTTCCCGCAACTAAACATCTTAAATTCGCAGATTGATTCACCAAATAACATTTAAATTCTATAAATCGAGGCCGAACACTGGCAATACGAAGGATCCAGCCGTGACAATGGTTAGAAAAAAAAATCCGTATTCGAAAAAAGAACGAGTCAGAGAGAATATTTTTTTGAATGCGCTCTCAGCGTGAGATCGGTTTTGGAGGGAATTTCGGATTTAGAAGGCGTCATATGCGGATCTTTTTTTTCGATTTCATTTGAATTTGTCGGACATATGGACCAGCGGGCGGTACCTCGTCAAATGTCAAGACGTTATTATTATTTAGATCGAGTGGTGTATAATTATGTATTTGTTGGCAATTATTGCTGAACTTAAGATTAGTGTAAGTAGGTTATATGTTACGCAGGTTACATTAGTTATGATGATGTTTTTGCTGAGCCGGTATTGCTTCAAAGTGTTTAAGATTAATCGTTGAAGGTTTTGCCAAAGAACAACTATGAAAACTGGTATAGAAAGTGTTTCAGCAAATAAAAAACTTTCAGAATATATGAACTTAATTATTTATACATATCTGTGTCTATCTAGGACAGGACTGACCAAACTAGATGGGGCTAGAGCAAATAAAAGTGACTAAATACTTTTTATTTTTTTGGTGGGTGGGAAATCATCAAATGACTGGTCCCGTCCTCCATGTCAGACTTTTACTGACTAAAACCCAATCATGCTCCTTCGATTGCCCTTTATGTTCCAGGGTCACGGTAACTATTGTGAACATTCCGAAACCCCGGCAGGCGTTGGCCCTATTGGGCCCCTTCGTGTGCTGACTTCTCTTTGAGGCGTGCGTGGAACACTAACGCGCCGTCGACGCGGTCCTGGAACTAGCCGGGCGGCAAGCTACCCATCGCTCGCCATCCTATAATATTATAAAAAATTTAAGGTATATTTAAAGTATTTTTTTTTATTTTATTACTACTACCTTGTTTTCTAATCTGAGCTACTACCCATCATCGAACCCATTTAAAGTTCAAAACGCCCCAGTTCCGGAACACGTTTAACAGCGAGTTCCATCAGAAATGGAGAGAAACATAGGCACTGAACTGAAATTTAGTTAAGTTTGTGAACAAGAGAATTGGCACCTGTATCCACTAAGAAAGGATTTATGAACATTCCAAATCTAAAGAAGTAAAATAGGGAATTGAAGTATAGACGTTCTCGCGGGCGAAGCTTGGAACAAAAGCTAGTTACTAGTATTTAATCTAAACGGTACTATCTCACCATAACTTTGCTAAACTAGAAAGGTTCAGAGATAAAAAGAGCCATGTTTCCCTTTGTTTTCACATGAATGAAGTAATTATTTCACTTCAAAGTGATTAGCGTTCTTTCCTCTGTTTTAATTAAGTGATAGGCTAAACAATTTATGTAGTTTTTGTATCATTGTCTATACAACTTTCACGATGAATATTTTTAATGTAATAAGATTAAAAAACTATATTGCCTGTTTTATTCACCAATAAATTGATTGTTTTATTATGCCTGCGTTTTTATTGCTCTTCCATCAACCCAATTAAAACTATTTTTAGTGTGATTTTTGTAATGTGACATCAACTAGTTTTATTTATAAAAAATAACATTAGTTAGCATGTTTCTAAAAAAGTTTCAAGTTACCTACAAAAAAATTAAAACCTAGATTTATAAATTTCATTTCATTTTTTTTTAAACGGGCCTGTTGGCATAGTGGTACTTTAGTAGCCCTGACTGCTAAGCCGGAGGTCGTGGGTTCGACTTCCACCCAGAACAAACTTTGTGTGATGAGCATGATTGTTTGTTCTGTGTCTGGATGTAATTTATCTATAAGGATGTAATTTATCTATAAGGATGTAATTTATCTATAAGGATGTAATTTATCTATAAGGATGTAATTTATCTATAACTAGCTTTTGCCCGCGGCTTCGCTCGCGTTAAAAAGAGACAAAAAGTAGCCTATCTTACTCTCCATCCCTTCAACTATCTCCACTTAAAAAATCACGTCAATTCGTCGCTACGTTTTGCCGTGAAAGAAAGACAAACAGACAGACACACTTTCCCATTTATAATATTAGTATGGATGGATATTATTTAAGTTCATAAACATATATTTTCTTAAAATTGCGCTCACATTTTCTATTAACCACTTCACACAACTGCGCGCCTAGTACTTTTGATTGATTTAAGTACTAAGTATCTCAGTATTTTAAATTATCTCACATTATCACTTCACATTACTGCGCTCCTAGTACTATTGTTCTCTTAAGTTTTCAATCTTTAATTGAATTTAGAATTAACTATAGGGGAAAATGATTCATCTTTTATAATTATGATAAAATGAATGATGAATGATTCATATTTTTAAGATGTATTCTGCTATTCGGGGCGGGGACAAATCCAACGAACCAAAAACCATGAAAATTGGTCTAGCCGATCTCGAGTTATAAGTGTTGTAACAAACCCGACTTTGTTTTATATATATAGATATGTATGTATTTATAAATTATATAAGTATGTATATCAGTTGTCTGGTTACCATAACACAAGCTCTAAGCAGAGCTTAACTTGGGATCAGATGACCGTGTGTGAGTTGTCCCATCATATTTATATATTTTATTTATTTAAATATTATAAAATAAAAGCAATTATTACTATTTAGTATCTACCTAATTATATTGTTTACTGGATATATCTACCTATTTATATCATACAATGACAATTTTAATAGGAACATGTAGAATCTGTGCTATTATAGTAAAAAACACTAACACTTGTTTCACATTCTTCTGAAAAGTTCTGATTTAAATATTTGGCAGATAAGTACTATTTTGAAGTTCTGAAACAGTCCCTTAACATAGTAAAACTAACATGTTCGCGCCTTAAAAGCAGTCAGCACGTGAAAGGGCCCTCTTCTTGGGCCAATGCCTGCCGGGGTCGCGGAATAATTTTAATAGTTACCTCGGCCTCGGAACTTAAAGCAACCGAAGGAACATGAGTGGGTTTTTGTCAGTAAAAGTCTGACACGCCCTCCTGCCCCGCCTAGAACGAAAGAAGTCATTTGATGACTTCCAACTCACCAAAAAAAGGCCATATTAACTTTTACAATGTACAAATAATAATATTGTAACACGATTATTTTAAAAGAGTAAGTATGGAGTTTCTTGCCCATTCTTCTCCATACGAATCTACTTTTTGGAATGGGCAACTAGATTCATTTTTCTTTGTTTTGACGTTCTAAAGTGCCTTTTAAATGGTCTAATAGAAATAAATGATTTGAGTTTGAGTTTATTCTTTTTAAGTCCCTATTCCTCCCAGATTTATACCTGAATAGGTATTTGGTAACTAAAGAATAAAAAGACCGACGCTATAACGTTTGACAATCAATAGTCAGGTTAAACCCAGTAGCTGGGTTGTAGAGGTCTGATAGGCAGTCGCTCCACGTAAAACACTGGTAGGTATTCATCTAAATTCGGTTAGACAGTTTTGCTTTCCTAACATAGTTGAGAAAAGGCTGAGGAGAATATGCCTACGTATATTTTTTCAGCTTTATTCAGCTTGTCCATAGAAAACAATGTTTTTGTATGAAGACTTTTCAGCTTTTCTTATAAAATCGTTTTTTTATGAACTGAATAGAGCTGAATAAATGTTAGTAAAATATATAAATTGAAATATTCTTTCAGAACAAGATAAAGGCAATATTTGCGAGACACTTTAAAACTTACATAATTTAATCCTTCAAACACACGTGATTTGACAATAGAAAGACAGTAGCAGTTCGACAGCCGGCTGTCGGTTAGTCGTTGCAAAGCGGTATTTGACACCATCGTTAATTGACGTACTTTTTATGAGCTGTCAAAACGCATTTCTCCCATAGTTTTTGTATGGCTATGTAACCTTATGATGTCACTAAGTTAGCAACCCAATTGACAAACAGTTTATTGATTTCAAAGAAAATAAAATCTAATTTCACAGTAAATTGAAAATAAGTCGTGTTTTAGGGCTTAAATTAAGAGAGATTTTATAGACGTTGTCTCTTACTTTTACTGGTTAACTAGTGGTGTAAAATACCCAATTATAATTATATTATTATGTAATTATAATTGGGTATTTTGTAATTATATTTAGCCAGCAAAGTATATAAGTATACAGGGCCGTCAGATACAGTACCTATACGTACAGTCGGCAAAGTATATAAGTATACAGGACCGTCAGATACAGTTTAAGTTTTCTCTTAAACCCACGTATATTTTCTAATAAAAATTGAAACTATAGTAGAAAATGACTAGTTCTTCAATTAAGTTTTTCATTTGAAAACATTGGTTTTTCAAGAAAACCTCATATGTGATGACGGCCCTGTATACTTATATACTTTGCTGACTGTACATAAAAGTAAATAATATGTTACCCACATACCTAGCGTGCATAAATTGTCACATTCTTCTCTCGTAGCAGGTACCCGTAGACTCAACATGAATGATGTAATCTACATTTTTAAATAACTATTATTTAATTTGAAATCAGCAGTTGGGCCACATCTTGTCCTGTCTAATAGGCATTTTTTTTTTTTTTTTGGTGAGTGGGAAATCATCCAATGACTGCTCCCGTCCTGGGTGCGACGGTAGGGCGTGTCAGACTCTTACTGACTAAAACCCACTCATGTTCCTTCGATTGCCCTTTATGTTCCAGGGTCACGGTGACTACTATACACATTCCGCAACCCCGGCAGGCGTTGGCCCTGTTAGGCCCCTTCCTGTGCTGACTACTTCTCTTTGAGGCGCGCGTGGAACACTAACGCGCCGTCGACGCGGTCCTGGTCCTAGCCGGGCGGCGAGCTACCCATCGCTCGCCATCCGCAGAACCGCGCCTACGGTGGCCGGTAGTCGTCTTGCGACTCTCGACGTCTTCGCCTGGGTCTTTGTCCGGGGCGAGAGGCTCGTCGTTGCCTCTCGCGCGCCGCCGCTTCCTTCACTAGCATAACTGCTTCGCAGAAGGAGGCGACGGCATCCCATTCCGTCTCGCCCCGCAGCATAGCCTGAACCAGCGCTGGGCGCGAGAGGTCACCGCCGCCGATCGCCTCTACGAGGACACGTCTATGGTCCGCCCATGCGGGGCACACCTCCACCGTGTGCTCGACCGTGTCCTCCAGGCGACCGTTGCTGCAGTGGTGACACCCAGGCGTCGCTTCCGCCTGAATGTCTAATAGGCATGGAGTTTATCCAAAGTTTTGAAGGTTAAAGAGCCCTCCATCAAACAAAATCTTCAGTTTTATAATATTTGTTAGTTTGTTCAGTTGAATCCACTAATATCAGAAAGTACTGGTCTATAATAATAATAATAATACCAGCCTATAACTGTCCCACTGCTGGGCAAAGGCCTCTTCTCATACAGAGAAGGCACGAGCATTGATCACCACGCTTGCTCAAGGTGGGTTGGCGATTTCGGACTTATATTAACTACCTACAAGTCCAGGTTTCCTCACGATGTTTTCCTTCACCGATGTCTGTGATGTCTAAGATAAACTTTAGAAAGTACATATGAATTGAAAAAGTCACATTGGTACTTGCCCAGATTCGAACCCGCGACCTCTTGCATGAGAGCCGGGCGCCTTAACCACTAGGCCATCACGACACTGGTCTAAATTGAAAAAAATATTTTTGTCTTTGTTGGCCCATTTATTGAGGATGGTTATTGGCTATGTAATATTACGCTACGGCTTATAGAACCGGAGGAGTAACCACGGACGTAGGGAACAACCAGCCTAGACAATATATATATTCATAGAAGGTTTTATTGTTTGGTTATTAATTTAGTACGGAGTAAACTTAAACTCAAAGAGGACATAATATTATGCCACTTAAATACGTGATAACTGACACTCACGCAGAAGTAGCAGCAAACAAAAACGGCTGCAAAACAAATAATTTCAGCTACTGGGTGAAAGACAATAGTTTGAAAAATTATAATGTATGCCACGCCTTTCCAGAAAGAAGAAGAAAGATAGAAAGATTTTCTTAAAAAGCGCGTTTTTTTTGTCATCGTCCGTTGACTAATGTGCAAACTTTGAATTAAATTTAATCGTTCAAACAAAAGCCAAATCTAACCTCAAAGAGTCGGTCACATACAAATATGTATACAGGTGAAACTACGAAAAGCGTTGTAAAAAGAGTTGCTTTAAAAACGATAATCTTCTTCGCAGGTAATAGTCATGAAGTTGATCCTAGAAAAAAGGTTTACTATCATTTGAAAATGATACAGTATCATTTCAGGTTATTCGGTTTAAACTTAAAGTCTTAAGCGGCAATTTTAGTTAAATGCTGCCTTTTCTATTGGCCATCCTTCGTTGGCCAGAGCCCAGTAATATATAGGATACTGACCATCGACAAAGATAACGGTACCTTACCATGGACAATACAAACATCAATTAAAATTTTCTAAAAACCAGACGTGTAGTACATAATATATTATATGCCTCAATTTTGAAAGCTCACAATATTTCCAGCAATAAACATGCATAAAATGGAATATTACCTGAAAGAAAATTTTACAAATTCAGACATAAACTTAAGTTTACGGATCGAAAACAAAGCAACCAATCTACCTCTGTTAAAACAACAATAACGTAATAACAACGCTTTGCTAATTAACTAACCCGTCCGCCATTTTAAACTGCCGCCATTTTGTTAAAATATTACCGCGTAAATTAATATTTAAATTGCTCTTTCAGACGTCGAAAACTAATCGAAAGACACTAACTACCTTTTGTTTGCTGTACAAATAAAAATTATAAGGCATCATTTAAGTTTTCTTTTTTTGTAAATGGCTATGCCTTTATACGGTAAATTGGCTGATTAGGCTTAAACGTATAATATCAAATTCATCAACATGCATTGCCTTGTTATAGTCGATATCCTTGTTACATTTAAGACTAAAAACGGCAGTGGAACCAAAAAAACCAAAGAAGTAAAGCGGTTTGGTCGTTTAGTAACGAGCCAATAAATGCCACCATGCACATTCCAATGTCAAATTTGAAATTCAAAGATGGTGGATCGGTGGATTTTTCATTTGTTTCGTGTGTCAATTTGACGAAATGTTAACATCAAAATAACGAATTCACATTAATTTTGTTGACTTTTATCTATTCGATCTCGTTTTGGATGTATTGCGGTCGTTTTAAACACCTTCTTGACTGAATTAGCATTTTGTTTTGTCAACGAACTTAGTTTTACCTTTACATAACTTTGAAGTTTTTTTATGTCTAATCGTCGATTGTGAATACGTTAGGCACACCACACATATATTAATTAAAGATACCCAGTTGTTTACAATTAATTACGCGTAGTTCAATAAAAAAAATGCTTTTTTATTCAGTCGTTTTCAAGTTACATGTCCCAAAGAACACACATCATTGTCATAAATAAATTGTTTTTTAACCATAGCGGATCAGAGATAGCCTTAAACGTTTTTTATGGCTCATAAAATAATACAGGTGGCTGATATTCCACCTGTAAAAGCAATAACAGTATACAATAATCTAACACCTTTTTATGTATGTGTAATTTAAACCAGCAATTATATGAAGAATGGAAGACCTATTTCGTTTTATTACCTCTTTAGTTACCAAAGACCTATTCAGTTATAAATCTGGGAGGAAAAGGGACTTAAAAAAGAATATAAGTTAATATGGCCTTTTTATGGGGAGTAGGAAATCATCAAATGACTTCTCCTGTCCTGGGTGCGACAGGACGTGTCAGACTTTTACTGACTAAAACCCACTCATGTTCCTTCGGTTGCCCTTTATGTTCCGGGGTCACGGCAACTATTATAAACATTCCGCAACTAATATGGCCTTCCCATTGTAATATTTTGAAGAGGTTTGACCCTGAAAACTTTCCAGTTTCGAAGATATTGAAGACCATCGTTTCCCAATCCGTTTCTGAACTATGTTATTTATAGCTTCTAGTCAGATCCAACTGTAGGTATTACAGTGATTTTCACGGTACAAAATTAGCTTACAAAAAGGGTTTGTTCCCACTAGTTCTACTGAACAGGTCCGCGGAAGTTCCTTAGCTATAACTTTTGCTCAGTGTTACTTCGCCTGATACTAATTTCAAATACTAACCATTATTATATTCAACAGCTATGTTGCACTTACAATAAAAATAGCGATCGATTATTTAGAGTTTTGAGAATAAAATTCTTCATTTAAGATCAATTAATTTCATTAACCACCGATTGTGAAAATAAACTCAGGAAACCTTGTTTGTTTTCTCTTTTCTGAAATTTTAGGTCTGTATTTCGTGTTGCATCTATATTTTCGTTAAATTAATCGAATCAATTACAAATTTAATGACTTATTAATCTCATTTTTAGGGTTCCGTAGTCAACTAGGAACCCTTATAGTTTCGCCATGTCTGTCTGTCTGTCCGTCCGTCCTCACTTAATCTCTGTGACCGTTAGCACTAGAAAGCTGAAATTTGGTACCAATATGTATATCAATCACGCCGACAAAGTGGTAAAATAAAAATTGGAAAAAAATGTTTTATTACGGTAGCTCCCCTATATGTAAAGAGGGAAGTGATTCTTTTTTTAATTTCAACCCTGTCGTGTGATATATTGTTAGATAGGTATTAAAAAATGAATAAGGGTTTACTAAAATAATTTTTTGATAATGTCAATAATTTCGGAAATAATCGCTCCAAAAGAAAAAATCAAAGCGTCCCCCCCCCTCTAACTTTTGACCCGTAGGTTTAAAAAATATGAAAAAAATCTGGAAAGTAGAACTTTATAAGGACTTTCTAGGAAAATTATTTTGAACTTGATAGAAAGAACAGTTTTTGTACAAAAATGCCACAAAAGTTATACAAAATAATTTCTGCGTACTTAGTATGTCAACGTAACAAAAGCCTTTTTTTAAACTTATAAGTGGGGACACTTATTGTGGCGGACAGGAAACTACGGAACCCTACATTGAGCGTTGCCCGACACGCTCTTGGCCGGTTTTTTCAAACTTGATCATATTGCCGTAGTCAGACAGTGTTATGACTTAATCGCAAGCAATGAGTCGCTTGTTTTTTTAATCGTAAATTCATAAGCTCTAGACGAACTACATTTTGCAAATCCGTCTCCGTCTGCAAATTGGTAATTTGAATGCAGTTCAACGGCTGCAATAAAATTGCAAACGAACCGAGCAGCTCAATTGCTGTCGGTATGCAGTTGGCATTAGTATCGACGCTGACCGTCGATACTTAAGGCGGAAACACAATTACGTGTCGTGGTCGTGGCGCGCCAGGATCATACGGTTTCATACATTTGACAGGACACGACACGGCATACTAGTATGTCTCTAACAATATCAAATGTATAAAACAGATGTTCTTCTGGCGCGTCACGACACGCCATGACACGTAAGTATGGTTCCGCCTTTAGACTGTCATTTTCAGACCATCGTACCTCTCAGTCAGCATGCAGTCGAGTCGTTAGAACCGCCCCCCAACTGCTATCGGGCTGCATAGTTCATTTGTAGTTTTATTGCAGTCGTACTGACTGCTTTGTATCGAAAACCGCGATTACCTAGGTTCGCCATTGCTCAAGATCAGCAGTATCAACAAGCCCTAACAATTTTGCCAGGAGACTAAGAGAATTGCGCGTCTCCTTACAAAATCGTTCTTCTCTATGAACATAAGCTAAAAAGACCTAAATAAATGTGCGTTGTCTCTAAAACACCAGGATTATAAAGAATAGATTGAAATAATCCATACTAATATTATAAATGCGAAAGTAACTCTGTCTGTCTGTCTGTCTCTTCTTCACGCCTAAACCACTGAACCGATTTAAATGAAATTTGGTACGGATAATAGTCTGGGACCCGAGAAAGGACATAGGATAGTTTTTATCCTGGTAATCCCCCGGAAACGGGAACTATTCTTCCACACGGACGAAGTCGCAGGCAAAAGCTAGTCATCAATATTTTACCGACAAATGAAACTTTGCAGCCATTTCATGTCAAAGTAAAACTATTTATTACCATTAGACCTTACTCTTTACTTTAAAAGTTTACAATAGTTTGTGTGTGTCTTAAAATGGCGGACTCGTCATTATGTCAAAGGTGTCTCCGAGTCCCATAACACGATTTTTATTACTAATTGTGTGCTAGGAAATACCTATAATAAATTACTTTCTTAGATATTTATTATAGGTACTGTTATTATACCAGCTATTCTGACGTACGTTTAGAATTTATATACAGGTGTTGGTGCATCGTGTGCCAAATGGTCGACTGAAGGGGTCATCTGCTAGCCACCCTTAACACTTCTCATGCCTTGTGGATATCTTTTAACTACTTTTTATTGTTTTACTAACAAAAGTCCCAAAAACATTCAAATACATTTTTTTTATTTAAGTCGGAGACTCTGAATTTTGTCTTGTTGGTTCTCGTAAAAAGTTAAACGATAGGGTTTTATAATCTGTTTCTGCAACGCCATGTCGCTATCGACAATTCTAGAGCGCGATTTTTGAAGTTTCAATCATCGCTTAGTGACATCTGAAAGACGTTCAAATTTCGTTGTTAACAGACGTTACTAAGAACTGACTATGGCTTAGCCATGTTCCGTCTCTATCGTGCACTTGACGTTTGGCAGTTATGTAACAGTGACAGGTATAGTGCTAAGCCAAAGTCAGTGCTTAGTAACATCTATTTATCTCGCCATAAGAAATCGAGCTTAGGTAAAGTGAGATAGTGAAGTTTTTAAGAGTAGTTATCAGTAAACACTAACCTTTCAACGACCAAGCGACAGCCGGCGGTCAGGTTGCTATTGTCTTTCTATTGTGTCCCGAATCACGAGTGTTCACTGGTTTATAAAAAATCGAGGACTGTTGTTACAGTGTGCAGATGGGTGAACACAAACTAAAATATAATAATTAAACTGTTTCTTCACGTTTTGAATAACGAAGTAAAAAAAAATTCAGAAACCCATGACTACTCCCGTCCTGGGTGCGGCGGGAGGGCGTGTCAGACTTTTACTGACTAAAACCCACACATGTTCCTTCGATTGCCCTTTATGTTCCAGGGTCACGGTACCTAACTATTATAAAAATTCCGCAACCCCGCCAGGCGTGGCCCTGTTGGGCCTTCTTCTGCTGACTTCTTCTCTTTGAGGCGCGCGTGGAACAAAACGCGCCGTCTACGCGGTCCTGGTCCTACCTGGGCGGCGAGCTACCCATCGCTCGCCATCCGCAGAACCGCGCCTACGGTGGCCGGTAGTCGTCTTGCGACTCTCGACGTCTTCGCCTGGGTCTTAGTCCGGGGCGAGAGGCTCGTCGTTGCCTCTCGCGCGCCGCCGATTGAGAAACCCTACAACTACACAATAAAAAATAGCATTAGTACTTGTCCACGCCCGACACCGATCCCACAAGCTCGTGCAACATAGCCGGTGGTTTAGTCACTGAACCAACACGACACGATACTAACAGCACGACACACGCAAAAACAAGGTTTTATTTGCTCGTTAAACTTATTTATCTGTTGAACTTCTATTGACTTATTTCAGCAAGTACGTAAATCAATCATGCAGTTTTATTTAGACACTTTTATGCCAATAAAACTGGCCATGCGTAATTAATAAGTAAGGAAAACCACATTAATTACTGATAGCAAACTTTTTACTGCATTCGCCCACCCTTACACGGCGTGAAGATATTAATTAACCAGGAAAAAGGTTAAACTGAAAGAAGGAAATATAATTTATTTCCGTTAAACACAGATAATAAATTCTTTTATAATCGATATCCCGCCAATTATGTCATTCGTTCATTGAATGAATTAGTTGTCGTGTTAGCCCAGTGGACAATCCGCTTCTTATGTAAGAAGTTGAGGGTTTAAATTCTGCCGAGCACCAATGTGGCTTTTTCAATTAATATGTACTTTCTAAAGTATATCTTGGACATCACTGACGTCCATTGTCTCGGAAAGCACGTAAAGCCGTTGCGGGTAGTCAGAGGCCAGAAAGTCTAACTAAAAGTATCGTGTCGCCCAGTAACTGGGTGTGAAGGTCTGATAGACAGTCGCTTCCCGTAAGACACTGGTAGTCAGCTGAATCCGGTTAGGCTGGAAGCCGACCCCAACGAGTAATCTGTGCCCCAACATAGTTGGAAAAAGGCTAGAGATGATGATGTTCATCGAGTGAATGAGACTGTTGACTGACATTCGTTCATTAGCGTGGCTACATTAATTATTTAAAATGGCAGAATGCGGAATGCACTTTCTTTGAAATTTCATTCCATACTGATAGCTAGTGCGATTATTGTGGTGTATTTAAACTGAGGGCAATATCTCATTAGCCTTTCGACGATCAAGCGACAGCCGGTTGTCGCACTGCTATTGTCTCTCTATTGTGTCTCGAATCACGTGTGTTCGGAGGTTTAGGGCACAAGGTTCCACCGAGTCGTGCCGCCAACAAAATGTATAGAGTTGGCCACACTTGGTGACTTGTTACCAACGACCGAATCACCCGCTGTATGCGGTGCGGTGGCACAACCAGAGTTATGTATCAATCTCTATGGGCGCCGGGGTCACGGAATAGTTCTAATAGTAACCGCGGCCCCGGAACATAAATTGCAACCGAAGGAACATGGGTGGGCCTGGGTTATATCCAGTAAAAGTCTGACACAGGGCGGGAGAAGTCATTTGATGATTTCTAGTAACCAAAAAAAGAAAAAGAAAAACGCTCTATGGGCCAAGCTTCATTTGGACACTAGTCGCTCTTAATAATGCCCCTTCTATTCTTTTAGTCGTACGTGTAGCAAGAGAATTTTTGACGTCCATTTTGAAAGTGACAAACTTGTAGCCGAATACTTAAACAACAATTAATTTTAAGACGCTGTCAAATCTATTGCTGTCCTTATTTTAAGCCTTTAGTGTGACAAAGACGCCATATGTACTTTCTAAAGTCTATCTTAGGCATCACTGACATCCCGGTGCCTCGGAAAGCACGTAAAGCCGTTGGTCCCGGTTGTCATTCGTAGAACTTTGACAGTCGTTACTAGTTAGTCAGAAACTCAGACCAGTCTTACCAAGAGGTATCGTGTCGCCCAGTTACTGGGTTGTGGAGGTCAGATAGGCAGTCACTCCACGTAAAACACCGGTATCGAGCTGAATTCGGTTAGGCTGGCAGACGACCCCAACACGGTTGGGAAAAAGGCTAGGGAGATGATGAGTGTGACAAAGACAGCAACAGATTTGAGAGTGTCTTAAATTGAAATGACTAGAGTATTCGGCCATTAGAGTTTGTTTTGGTGTTTTTCGCTTGGTAGCTGTATAGAGACGCGAGCTACGAGAAGCTCAACTTGATTACCATGGTGGGGTAATCAAGTTGAGCTACCGGTGACTAAATGAAATATGACCTTAAGTTGTAAATAGAGGATATGGAGGGCGAGAGATAAGACGTAGAAAAAATGAATGGTTTGCTTGTATGAAGAATGATATGAAGGAGAATGGAGTGAATGATAACATGGCGGCTGACAGGATCGCTTCGAAAACGTGTTGCGGCACATCTAAGTAACATGGAGTAATAAATAAATAAATATTATACATATCCTGAGACAACTCACGCAGTGGCCATCGAATCCCAAGCTAATCAGCTCTTGTACTATGGTAACCAAACAACTGATTACATTATTATGATTTACGAGTAACATAATTTAGATAATGTTGTAGATAAATTACACCCAGACACAGAACACTCAATCACACAATTGTGGTCCTGGGTGGGAATCGAACCTTAACCACTAGACCAACAGGGCCGTCAAATATTGGTTCAATATTATTAAAAATCCTGAAAAAAACAGTATGACATTATTACAAAACTTTTGATATCATTAACCCCCAGCACAAACACCGCAAACACAAATCGCAATTTCGCATATTTTGGCTAATCGATCAGCCAATTTTTTCCTATTCCGGGGATGGTTTAGTAAAAGCTGTTATATTGAGGACATAAGGCTTTCTGTTTTCTTTTCTTTCTTTCTTTCTTTTAATTTCAATAACTATTTTATCTTTATTAAAAAGTTTGCCTCTTTCAAGAGGCAAACTTTTTGGTGATAATCAACGAATGTTAAAAATTTTAATGTTGCCGCGGACTCATGTTAAATTAAATAGTTTGGTATTTGATTCGTTTTAACTTTATAATTAATGGGAATAATTAATTGTTTTTATTATTATTATCGATAAGTAATATTACTAACGTATTAGAAATAAGACTTACAATATAAGACCATCCTAACCTGGCCCAAACGGCCAGGTTACTTATTACTTATTACTCGTACTTTTCCTTGACCATTTGCATAAATAAAAAATGCGTTTGTTATCTAACAGTCTAAATTCTCATAATCAGCATTTTCTTAATAATCATTTGTAATACTTATTAAATTCGTAATTTAAATACAATTTAGTGACAGAATCGAATGGAAAAAGATTCCATCAGCGATAGTTTAGACACTGTAAAAATAAAATCACACGCTTGCAATTTAATTCGGCCAAGTTGATGACACAAATTTAAGCACATGCTCTAAAGTGTATTTTTATTGTTATAATATAACTTATGAGTCAAAGACTAATTATATCATAAACAATAATTAGTTATAATTTAATGATAGTATTGCAAAATTCTGAATAATGGAGCATTGCGAATAAAATTCAATGATCAACAAAATAGTTGTCATACTAATGTTGTCATACTTAGTCACTATACTATACAACGATACAAGAAACCTGTGAAAAAAGACACATTAAAATAAAGCTATCAAAACCCCTTGTGATTAAACTACGTCTAAAAAACGAAAGGATAATTTTAATTCGACAGAACCAAAATGAGAACGTTATAAAACAATAAGTTGATTCCAAAATGTGCATGTTTGTTTGTGTGTGTTCGGCGCGCGCTGCACGCTGCGCTCGCCACGAGATAATGTCTCCCGACAAACCGACGCTTGCTAAGCCCGCTATCTCAAATCTCCTCAGGCCTGTTGTTTCATGTCTTTATCTAAAGAGTTTTCGTTTTAATAACAACATCATATTGTTTGCTCGCTAATCCTCACGTCCTCGCTTTGTTGGCGGATGCCAAACGGTAGCTTTTACATGACATACGGCTCTATCTTATCGTGCCCACTCTACAACATATGTTCACTAAACGCCTAATGGACTTATTATAATTCAAACATTTCCCTAAAATCCAAATCGTTTATGCAAACGTTAAAACACAAACACACAGCGTGTGCTTTTTTGTTACAAAAAATATTTATTAATCTGTATCAATGAACCGTGAATGTAATGAACGAACAATGGAAGCGTCTTAAGGAATCATTCGGTCTCCGTCCGGCCGGCTAATTTCGCGCCCTTTCACCTGTCAATCACACGTCACAGCGCGCGTAAACGACAGCGAGAAACTGGTATTAGCCTTAAACGAAAATGTACGTACAGCAATGAAAATTACGTTTTATTACACGAAATAAGAAACGAAACCTGTGATTTAGTTAGCGGGTGATAGGGAAATGAGTGAAATTATCTGTGAAAGTGCACAGCCATTAAAGTTTTCGCGCGTTAATATGTCAATGTGACGTTTAGTTTCGCGCGCAAACTTACCGCCGCGTTCGGCTCCGTCGCCCAGGTATTTCTCGCGCGTCCGATTAAATTTTAAACGAGATTAATAACGAGAATGAAACAATTATGTTGACAATATAGCTTAATGTGGGACGTTTTGACAGACGAATTGCGTTCACTGACGTCCACAACACTTTTAATCGTGCGGTTTACAATACCATAAATAACTATAGTTTTTTTTCTTAATGGCATCATTGCGTGTCGGCATGCAATACGTTTCTAGTTAAAATGCAAGGTTTTTGCAAGATTAAACTTTTTTTTTAATGTTTTTAGTCCGTATTTTCTATTTAACGTATTAGAAATGTTTTAAATTAACGTTATAATTTATAAGCGGTGAACTGGTTATTAATATTAGGCATTACTGGTTGAATATTTTTTCCGTTGCCGCGTGAAAACAATTTATCGTGTATCAGTTTCGTAAGTGCCTTCCGTTGTGTTATTTATTTATGTTTCACGCTTAAAATCGTAAAGTGGAATACGCAGAAACTAGAATAAACTATCTAATTTTCAATTTCGTTAAATAGGGAATAATTTTCATTACGAACCCATTATTGAGAATCTATATTTTTTAGAATCTGTCTTTATAGGAACACTCCAATATTTAATACCAAATATATTTGTTTAAACCCATAAACCATCAAATTAATTTAACATACCTTTGTCACTCAACCTCCTTAGAAAAGAAGTCCAAATACCACCTACAAACTTTTTGGAACACCAGTAAAATTTTGAATTGTTTTTTTTTAACACCACTCTGTACGTGGTTTCCGCCAGCGGCACTCTCAGTTCGAGTGGGCCACTGGTCAGGGTAACATGTGTCAAACAGTACTCACAGATGTCAACACATCGCTAAAAGCTGATATGATAGGTATAATGCAACATGGTGGTCTGTTTGACCTGTGCTGGAAGCTTTTAAAACAATTCACCAGTTAACGTAACTTTATGAATTGCACCGGCTTTGCCCTGCGATTTTTCTTAATCGTTTCCTCCTTAGTTCGGTTACTGCTTCAATCCCGTGGATATGTGTACTGTGTAGTGATCCTACGAACTTATAACCCAGATAATATTTCTCATAAATTGGTAGGGTATCAAGGAAGGTCTGATAGGCATCACGTAAAACACGTCCTCAACATAATTTGGGAAAAGGCTAGGAAGTAACTAATTCTCATAAATCTAGCGATATACGATACAGAAAGAATTTTTCGTTTAAATATGCAAAAAAAAATCTATTTAAAGTAAGTATATTCTATTTAAAGTATAACAAGTTATCTTCCGAGTGATGTTCGGTCACGGCTACCAATCTCGATGGAAACTAGCCTATAATTATCTCTTGTGCAATTCACAAGAGATAATTATAGGGCACAAGTCTTTGACATAGGTGACTGAATGTCCAGACTGTATGTACAATAATTTTGCACAGGCTTGCACACTTCTGTGGCCAAAGATTAATATTTGCACAGATTATACCACAGATGCTCAAAATTGCTTGAACTTCTTGGTGTAGCCAGACCTATACTACATGTACTACCTTAATAGACTATATTTAACTATAAATCTAATAATAAAAACTCTGTCTGTCTGTAATATTGTCTGTCTGTCACTTCTTCACGCCTAAACCGCTGAACCGATTTGAATGAAATTTGGTACAGATATAGTCTGGGACCCTAGAAAGGACATAGGATAGTTTTCATCCCGGAAATCCCCCGGAAACGGGAACTATTATTCCACGCGGACGAAGTCGAGGGCAAAAGCTAGTAACTTAATAAAGCTAAAAAGATTTTTTGGTTTGTTGGGCTAATCTTTAGAACTGCCAGACTGATTGAAATAATTCTCGTTGAGTAAATAAGTGATACTAGGGATCCATAAGGTATAGGCCGTATAATTAGGTCACACTATGATTTACAGGAGCGCAGCAGTAATCAAAGATGCGAATGTAAGCTCGTTTGACAGCTGCCATATGATAAAGACAAGAGAGAAATGTTATTAACACATAATAAATTTTACAAAACAAACTTACTGTGACTGTCTTTATAACTGCGATAAGCGATTTTGTTATATACTATGTAGTCAGTACTAATTCCGAGTATGAGCTGTTATTTAATAAGCTCCGACTGACTGATTCATCATTGTAGAGCCTGACTCACTAGAGTTTAAAATTGTGACTGTTAATACCTTTTATTTATAACAGTACTAGCTTTTGCCCGCGGCTTCGCTCGCGTTAGAAAGAGACAAAAAGTAGCCTATGTTACACACTACTACTACTACATCCCTTCAACTATCTCCACTGGTTGCGGAATGTTTATAATAGTTACCGTGACCCTGGAACATAAAGGGCAATCGAAGGAACATGAGTGGGTTTTAGTCAGTAAGAGTCTGACACGCCCTCCCGTCGCACCCAGGACGGGAGCAGTCATTGGATGATTTCCCACTCACCAAAAAAAAAAAAAAAAAAAAAAAAAAAAAAAAAAAAAAAAAAAAAAACTATCTCCACTTAAAAAACACGTCATATTAAGTATGGATATGGATGGGGTGGAGTTGGAGCTTCCACTATGATTCAATGTGAACGAGCGCAACGATCGGTATTGAAAGTGATGGTCAAAAAACCTTACAGATACCCAACGACTCTTCTGTACAAAGAAGCCGCATTAATCAATGTCCGACAGTTTTATATTTGGAAAATGGTACAAAAACAACATAAAACCGTTACACAGTCACCGAAATACCCATTATTACTCAAACGTCGAGTTTTCAAGTGTCCTTCGTTCAGAACGCGTTCAACTTTTGCACAACGCATGCAAGAATTCATGCTGAGTCACATTTACAACAAGGTAGTAAAGATATGTGACATCAGTAAGCTAAGAACTAGTCTAGCTAAAAAGGCCATTCGCAAATGGCTGTTGACGTTGTGTTGGATCCTGAATCATGAAACTTTTATCAATTAAATTAAAACTACCAACTTTATCAATTTAAATGTTTTTTCTGATTTCATCTAGGACATAACTCACATTTATTGAGCTCTATTCTAATGTAAGGTAATGTCCGAAATAAAAAGAAAAGGGAGCAGACAGGGAAAGCTAAACACGCGCGTACCTTTCATTTCGTTGTTTTCTACGAACATACAAAATGTCCGTAGTAACTTGACCTTCACAGCTGTTCTCAATTAAACAAGGGTAAACGCGGCTGATAGAAGCCAAACTGTATAAGTATGATCAAAATCGGGGAATCAGCGAAACACGAATGAAGCTGAAAAAGTATGAGTAGTCCTGAAGCCATTGTTCTTGGTTATTTATGTTAAATGTTTTAGTATAGTTTTACTTGTAGTTTCGCTGGGCTTGTCCGCATTTAGCCTTTTTTTTTGGGGAGTGGGAAATCTTCAATTGACTGCTCCTGTCCTGGATGCGGCGGGAGTCTCAGACTTTTACTGACTAAAACCCACTCATGTTCCTTTGGTTGCCCTTTATGTTCCGGGGTCACGGTGACTATTATAAACATTCCGCAATCGTCCGCACTTAGCCTCGTGATTGTCAGATGTAGTCTGATGATGATGTGATGTGTGATGATGATGTTGTTGTAGAGTAGTCTAGCGTAAGGAGTATCGTGTAACCAGTAACTGGGTTCTGGAAGCCAGTCGCTCCGAGTATAACACTGGTATTCAGCTGCATCCGGTTCGAATGAAGACGACCCTGAGTGACCCTGACATAGTTGGCTAAAGGTTACGGAGATGATGACTTAATTATACACTTAAGATGCTGGTAGACCACAAGATTGCGGATTTTTTATTTTATATATAGGGTTTCAAGAAAAATGCTTAACTTTGCGTGATGATGAGCATGATTGTTTGTTCTATTTTCGGGTGTAATGTCATTCATGTGATGTATTTATAAATATTATATAAGTATGTATATTTTTTTTTGTTTATTTAAAACTTTATGCACATTTACAAAAACAATGCACAACGATGGACTTAATGCCTTGGGCATTATTTATTTATCTACCAGTCTACCTTAGGATGACGATGCGGAGACAAACATAAAATAAGTTAAAGTGTATCAGTTGTCTGGTTACCATACTTGATACAAACTCTACTTAGCTTGGGATCAGATAGTCGTATGTGACTTGCCTCAATATATTTATTTTTATTTCTTTCTTTTTTAATGTTGTCCGGAGCATTTGAACCACTCTCTCTACCTCTAAAGCTTGACTACAGTTTATTCTAAGAAAATTTAATATTTAACAAGCAGAAAAAATCAGACGCATAGAATATGTGGCAGAGAAAGTACAATCCACACTGCAGATTTGTTTATCTCATATTAGGACGTTCCATTGCCACCAAAAGTTCCAATAAAATACCCAGACTTTTGTTTCTTGCAGTACTAGCTTGAGCCCGCGGCTTCCCCCGCGTAGACATTTAACTTTCGTCCCTTATTTTACTCCTCTGGGAATCGAATTTTCAAAATAATTTCTTTTTGAATGAAACTTACTCTGGACAAAGAACACATCCTCCAAGTTTCATGTTTTTTTCTTAACTGGCTACTTATTCAGTCAAATTCATCAAAACTTGTGGATTGCTTTGTGAAAAAATAGTTTCTTTTAAGTTGAGTTTAAATACATGCAGCCGGTCGTCATTTTACCCTAATTAAAGTCACTGAAGTTCAACCGTAATATTTTTTTCCCTTGAGTCTCCATTTAAACTTTAACTATGTCAAATTCCATACTTCTCCGTTCGTATAATTCTTGTGTATTTTCAAAATGACAGCAATGATGTGTGTGTTAAATAATGAAGATGCCAAAAATTTCATTAATAAGATGTAGGCTGGCTGCAAACTTTAACAACAAAAATAAAGTATAATCACTACAAAGTCGTGTCAAACTTTACAAAATAGATTCCTGCAGTTTGTCCCTATTTAAGCTTTGAACTTTAAAACTATGCAACGGATTTTGATGCAGTTTTTAGAGTGAATCAAGAGGATGGTTTAAATGCTTAATATACCTATAGGTACGAGTATATACACGATAAATTTTATTTTATTTTATTTTATTTTATTTATTGGGGAAAATAAACAGATACACATTACAATAATACATAGAAGTTAAATAATTACAAAAGATGGTTAAATGTGTAGCCTACGGCATTTTCCACAGAATATAAAAAAAAAAATATGTTAAAAAAACGTCATGCAGTAAATTAAACAGTACCCAAAAAATAATAAAAGGTGAAAAACAAAACAATAATGAAGCTTATTTGGTAAGAGTTTCTAAGATTTTTCTTTTAAATTGTATAGTAGAGAGGGCAAACATATCAATATGGTTAAAGTATTCGTTGTAGTTATTAGTTAGTCTTCGCAGAGGCGCACGTAGTCCTGCATTATTGCGGCAGGAGGTGACGGCAAACAATATAAGATAAAGGACAGAAAAGTAAAAAAAAATCAAAGATACCAGTGCGAAGCTAGGGTGGCTAGTTAAGTTAAGGTCAGAAGTATACATTAAGTAATTGCGAGCCCTAGCAAGGTTCATGTTGTAAACTAATACAATATGTAAAACAAGACCTTGTGTAAACAACTTGAATGTAATTAATTATGAACTACTAACAGGTTAAAAAAACTCCTTATCGCAAACTCTCATAAAAGACTATATTATTAGATACTGCAAAGATAATTTCCTTTGATATACAAGAAAACTTTTATTTTTATTTTTAATTCACGTTGTTTGGATTTGTAGCGAGATATACGTTCTTTAATAGCCATTAACTTTTAAATAAGTACTTATTGTATTTTATTATTTTCAATATTTATGTTTACTGACAGTAGTTAGTATAAGTAAGTACAAGGTTAATAATTCAGGTCGCTTTATTAATGGAATTACTTAAAAAGAGACTTGATCTAAGTTGGTTTCTGATGTTTCTTATCATAATATGAAGTTAAAAAATATGAGCTCCGTCGATTGTTTATAATAATCAAAAAGCGATTTTAAAGTGTTACATTTACATTTAACCAACTTACAAAATACCTACCTAAAAATAATTTGATCTCTTTAATCAACTGTAAAATGTGTATTGTTGTTATAAACATTAGGTCTTACATAATACCATGGTAAAATATTTTTACTTGTTTATATTAAAATACCATGAAATTACACCAATGTTCATACCATTGGTCTTAACGCACTTAAACCTAAGACGTTATAATTAGCCATCCAAATTCTAGAAGTAGTTTCATTTTGCCTTGAAGTAAATTGTTAGTGTATGTGTGTATCCCTCTCTCCTTGATGTAGACTCAACGGCTTAAACTTCTTCCATTTCAATTATCGTCTTATCCCAAATAAGTCACCGTTTTCACCAATAGCAGTATTTTACATTTTAAGACTGTGGAGCTGACCCCTACTACTCAGTTATACTGGGTAACACAACACGGTACCGCTTAGTATGTCGTGCGGTCAGACTTTCTGGCTTCTGACTAAGTACATGCAACATCTGCTGCAACATTGTAAGCTAATCCAGGGATCTAAGGTCTGTGTAATTATAGCATGCTGCAGGATTATCTAGGCAGGAAGTTTTTATACATTTAATTAAAATAAAAAGGAAAATAAATTCTGAATAAAAAAGGAACAATATTTCCGTTCTGTTTCGCTGCGTTATCAATAAATGCAATTGAAGAGTCGCGTCGCGTGCGCAGCATTACGCAATGACCTGAAACAGCACGTCTCTAAACTATCAAACTATCATCGTATGAAAATGTTTAACATAAGCCAGGGGGTAGCAACCGCCCACCTCGAATCCAACAGATTTATCGATCAATTTGTAACAAAACATCAAATAAATCAATCAACACCGACATCTTTACGTGTTAATTCACCAACATAAATCTCCCAAGATTTACTTTATGTAACACAACCAAGTTTTGATGGCCCTATGATCGATACGAACCTTCTTGGACAAGGTGTCATCAAAACTGGCGACCTAACTGCCGCTGAAAAAACATTTACTTCAAAAATAGAATTCGGATTCCCGCGCTTAATTGCAGCCCCGCCAATGAGCGAGCGTCGCGTGCGAGCGGGAAAACTAAAACACAGAGCGAGATGGACGGAGCTGTGTTGTTGGCTCCGCCCCGTTAACAATATGGCGGTCGTGTTGATTGGCGGAGCGCGCGCCTCCTTCGGGAAAGCCGCTAGGGGAAATATTGGGGCGGCGAGAAAAGCGTTCGGTTGCGCTCTGCAATGGCATGTTTAATTAGTATTAAGTAATTTAAATGCGCATTCAATGTGTTGAGTTATGACTGATTTAGTTAATAGGTCAATTAAGGATTAATTCCGAGGTTTAACACGCATCTTTGTTGCTTTATCTGTAGGTATGTCTATGTTTTCTTGGTATTGTAATTTTCTTAATGGATTGTCTTTACTTATAATTATCGGTTAAGTAAAGGCAGGTGTGTTTTGAAACTCTTGTACTTAGGTAATGCGGCAAAATTACGATCGTAGAGATAATGTGAAAGGTGCAACAGGATAATAGAAAATGTTCGACGATAAGGTCGTGTTAGTTTAGTGATATTATCGAGGACGCTATAGCAAATCTATAAGGCCAGTACAACTTCAAATGTCAGAATAAAGCCTAATTCACCTCTGTCTAGGTGCAGGTAAATTATATGCCAGCTATTTCCAAGAATTCTGTACTAACTCACTATGTTTGCATCAAATTCAATGAAGAGTGTTCCATAACGAATCATAGCCAATTTAATTAAGCAATAAAGCAGTTACAAAATGCTTTTTTAAATAAAATAAAAGTACTTTTCATTTTTTTTATGCTATTTTGTAAGGAAAACGACGAGATAGGAATTAATGCAAGTCTGGTACTGAATCACAATTAAGGAAATTGTGTTACACAAGTAAAATTGTTGAAAATTATTAGTCGTATTTGACTATGACATTAGCAATCAAAGTATTCAGTTCTTAACGAATAATTTATTTATTAGAAAAAGCTGTTGGGATGAGTTTTCGGACCCACCACGACACCTCGGCAGGACGAGGAGGACATTCGTCCATAGGTGTCCATAAGGATGTACGATTTTTTCATACAAAGTTCCATTTATTATTCCCTAGTATGGCGTTTTAGTACGCCCCTAATCTTAAGTAAAAGAAACTAATTACTGTGAGAAGAAATTAAATGTTGTCTTTAGTAGCATCGACTATACGTTGATTACTAGATACTAAGCGGAAGGTTTGTTTTTGTATGTAACGAATAACCACCTGTAATTGGCAAAATATGGCAGATTTTTATTATATTATGTACCACCATATTTGTACCCATATTTGCAAAATAAAATATCTTTTATCTTTAAAACTCAAAAACTACTCACTGGACCAATTAAAAAAAATATTTTTTTATTAGAAAGCTACATTATTTTGATATCACGCTATGTCCCACGGGAGCGAAGCAGTAACCAAAAACCTAACGTAACGTGGGTGAAACCGCGATTGTCCAACCGGCTTGACATGTCCGCGTTCTTGGCTCCACAAACCGTAGTTTTCATGGGTTTTGTCCCGGTTGCCAAATTTTAGAGATGGCAACCCTAGAACAGAGCGTGCAGCGTCTGGTGTATATTCGAATCCGGCAAAATATAGCCGGATTCAGATGGGTCGTATGGGTTATTAGGGCTAAAATAAAGCGTTGAAAACTGTCTTTGCGATTTGTTCTTTTGTTTCGTACGAAGTCGTTCGATGAAGTTCATCAAAGTCCAATTCTGTCCACTGCTGACATACAGACGTACCTATGATTGTAAAGAGCACCAACCAACCTGCTTTTGGGCAGCTCGAATCCAGCCGCTGCCCGCCATCTTCTTTAAATCATCGGTTTATCATGTAAGGAGTCATGGGACGCCCGGTCCCAGACTCCCTTAGACTTAGTTTGGTCGAACACCGCATAGACATATAATTTCCTAGTCAGGAGAGTCCCGGGATAACGTTGAACTTTTACCGACTTACGTTTATCCTCAATAACTAATCGATCGGCGTATTTTTACATATTGATGGCGACACTTATACGACCGCCAATAACTCCCTATTATCTTTACAAACCTAAGATCAAAGTTTCGTGAGAGTACAAAGTGCTCTATATTATTGGCGGATTTGCTACAAAATATTGAATATTGACATATTATGTATGGAGCTTCTGTTAACTGTCTCGAGGAATCTAATCCACCGATAGTATAGCTTATTGGAAATGCCCCCCCCCCCCCCTTTTTAAAGTTACATAAAACTTATGGTCTCTCGTACCGTTTGCAATCTGCACACATAGAGTTTTTACCTTAGGGTCAGGGATCCTAAGGTAAAAAAGTTTTAAATGGTATCCAATTTAAAACATAGAGTCTATCAACTAAATAATATAAAATATCCAACTATAATAAAACGGCTATAGTTTATACGCAGGAATGAGAGTGACCGTACTTACTTAAGTAGTTAAGACAGCCAAGATGATTAATTCTTTAGTAAACCTGTTTTAGCGAACCGGTTGAACTTTGCGCTTGAAGGTTACTTAGTATCACGCTTGTGTTCTCTGAAGGGGTAGACAGAAGTGTTATGTGTGTGTCCGTTTAACGAGGGAACGGTACTGGGATTCTAATCTACTAATTTATGCTAATGCTAGCTGTCTCCCTCGGCTTCAACTGCGTTACGTTAGGTGTTTGGTTACTGTTCCGCTCCTGTGAGTCATAGCGTGATGATAAGCAGTCTATGTGTTATTTTAATGAATGAGCTATATTACTGTAAATTTTTAAGAATACTTGTTCTGTAGTTTTAGTTTGAAAGAGTAGCAAACTTATATCCACCCATCTTATCAAAGTTTCTCATTTATAATATAATAGGATTACAAAGTTAAAGAGTTTGTTAGTGTAGCTGAATACACTAATCTTAAAATAAACTGCTTAATGAAAATAAATAATAAATATCTTGGGACAAGTCACACACGGCCATCTGATCCCAAGCTTAGCAGAGCTTGTGTTTTGGTAACCAGACAACTGATATCCATACTTATACACTTTATAAATACATACATATTATAGATAAATTACACCCAGACACAGAACAAACAATCATGCTCATCACACAAAGTTTGTCCTGGGTGGGAATCGAACCCACGACCTCCGGCTTAGCAGTCAGGGCCACTAACCACTAGACCAACAGGCCCGTCAAATATAAATATATAAAATACAAATACAAAATAGTTTATTATGTCAATAAGAAAGTACATTACATGTTAACGTGTTTGAAGCCTCTATTTAAGCAAACAATGCCTGTACTAGGAGGCTCCGCTCTTTATACATCATTGTCGTACACATAAGACTAACACAGTTAATATTATAGTGTACTGTGACCTTAGGGTAAATAAGCAATGTAAGTAGGTACATTTTTTATTTTTATTTTAGTTACAAAGTAATCTTAAGAAATATATAATAAATATATATGAAACGTAGTGTTTGATAAACCTATTTATGAGGAAGGCTATACAATATTACACTGCCACCCATGGGACCGAAGCAGAAACCATGGCAAGAACGTGGGTGAATCTAAGCTAAACTAAATATTAGTTCTGTGCATCCTTTTCTTTTATTTCATTAAACATGCGACAGATCATTAATAAAAAATAACATTTATTGATTGAAAAATAATTTGTAGTCCTGTCAAATTAAGGTACTCTATAAACATTAAGAAAGACGAGATTAAAAACATTACACCTACAAATGCGACAATTTACATCAGGCGCTCACTATTTGACAGGATTAAACTAATATTATTATTATTACTTTTGAGCTTGACATCACTGACATCCTGTGCCTCGGAAAGCACGTAAAGCCGTTGGTCCCGGTTGTCATTCGTAGAACTTTGACAGTCGTTACTGCTTAGCCAGATACTGTGACCTTAGTCTGGTCACAGTATCTGGCTCTGGCCAAGATGTATCGTGTCGCCCAGTTACTGGGTTGTAGAGGCCAGATAGGCAGTCGCTCCACGTAAAACACCGGTATCTAGCTGAATCCGGTTAGGCTGGCAGCCGACCCCAACACGGTTGGGAAAAGGCTAGGGAGATGATGATGACTTTTGAGCTTGATCTTGGTCCCAGACTAGCCCGAGGGCATAGACGTGGCCTACGATGGAGCGAGCTCACCCAAGAGATGCCTATGCACTCGTCTTGAATACATCCGGGTTAGTTTGCGAACAAGAGCGGCACTAATGCCCAGAACCTAAGATGCCTGTCTCTATTACAGCATACTGAGGTTTTGAGCTAGAACTTAGGTAAGAAACGAAACGAAACAAATTATTATGTGCTAGACATCACTGACGTTGCTGGCATCGTGAGGTAACTGAATTATCGTTGTCTGAATAGCAAGTCTGTATTTGCTAATCCACTGTGAGCAGTTGGGTATTCTGTGTATGAGAAGAAACCTTTACCATGGAGATGAACAGTAAGTAATTGGCTGATATCATTACCAATAATATTGATATGTTTTCCCTTTTTCATATCTCTTTTCGTTGCACAAAAAATGTTGAAATCTGACTGGACTTTAAAAGAGACGATAATCCTTTGAGTTTGTTTCGGCATTTCTTCTCAGAGGTAGTCAGCTAGGAAATGCCGACTCCATCTAGTTAAAAAAAAATTACATGTAAATGTAATATCCTACTTGCCTATTAAACAATTTCAATTTCATATTACCTATTTTTCGTGTTTGACTTTGTCCACTTAAATATGGCGGATTTATGTTTATTTCCCTAATCTATAGAAAAATTCATCAACATTTGCCTTGAAGCGGAACTGCCCTGAGTGTTTTAATCGTATCGTACCAAAGAAAAAAGAAAAAGTAGAAAGGCATTTTAGTGATTTTAGCCCATTTCCCTGAAAATTTACCAAGTAGAAACCAACTCCTCTTTTTTGTTAATTTAAAATAAAATAATTCAATTATTGGTTATTATTAATTAATTAATAATTTTAATGTGATCTAATGTGATAATTTTTTATTTATTTTAATTTACTTCTTGTTTTGAATTTATTATATGGATTTAAAAGGTCTGAAATAAACGTTAATAATAAATAATAATATAATAAAATGCAAAATTCCATTCTATACTCCATCGGTTTGCGTAATTAACTCAATGTAAACAAACTTGACAAGTTTTTTATCGAAAAAAATATAATCATGAAATAATCAAAAACCCAACTCCCACAGCAATGTCCGAAGTTAGTAGCTTTTATCTATTTCATTATATTTATTGCCACCAACTTCCAAAAATGCAGTTGGGTTTTTTAATTATTATTTTTTTGCCCTGTTGCCCCACCCAAGTAACACATCAAAGCATTATAACGGCCGACTTACAGCATTTTTGTATCGTTTTCGCATTTTGATTCAGTTCCATAGTAGCATTACAAACGTTTATACGGCTACTGTAATGCTTATTTGGGCACAAATTATACGGCTTTAGATTCTTAATATGTTCACAATAGTTGTTTAATCGCATTACAGGCGCATTATATTAGCATTATTGTGGTCAAATAAAGTACCAGTTGCATTAAAGAAGCATTATTGTGGTCAAAGAAAGTACCAGTTGCATTAAAGAAGCATTATTACGGTCAACGAAGTTGCCAATCGCATTACAGAAGCATTACACTAGCAATGACATTGATAGTGAAGATGCTAATTACATTACAAAACCATTATACCAGCATTAGAATGTAGTAAAAGAATGATTGGAGCTACATAAGGGTTCACAGTTAGAACTTAAATAAACCCTATATCATTGCAAAAACGTATCTAATGCCACGGTACTAATTGTTATAATACACTGAACGTCGC